>CM061556.1:228964401-229551901 GCA_030864225.1 Capsicum baccatum var. pendulum
ATAATATATCACCCATAATCATACAAGTTTTGCATTTTTTGGAACATGGGTATAAGATTCTCCTTGCTCTCATTCTCACAAAGAATTCATATGTTGCAACTGCTCACCATAGGCTTTCCCTTAGTGTAATGCTCTACTAATATCAGAATGCTAAGCTTAGGATCAAATAGGTCTTTAAAGGTTGTAATGTAGGCTAAGGGACAGGTAGGACTATTTTGGCCAGAAATAGTGACTATGTTCCCTAAACGCTTTAATACATCACATTATGCCATTAACACTCTCTTTTAAACAACCTCTCTACTTTCCTTTTATCTACCACCCCTTTTCACCTATTTTGTAATTCAATTTTAAACAGAATTAACTTTTTATTTTTCTTTTCATTTTTTTATAACACACCTCTATAATAGCCACTCTTTTTCATAATAAATTCAAGTACCAATACACTCTAAGGCATCCCTCTCACCCAATTTCCTTTTATTTTGTCACATGACTTTACAATTTAAAGCGCTTAGGAATTTGGATCAAATTATGGTCTTAAAAAATGGATTAGGCTACATATGAGGCTGTCAAAGAAAATTGCTAAAGGCTCAAAGGGGGTTATCTAGGATAATTTACATGGGTAGGTAAAAAGAAGGTAAACAATTATATGCTGCCAAAGAAATGCCTAAATCATCTCCTAAACTCACACTCTTTATTTTGCTTTACATACACACCAGGCAAGTTCTAGCATCAGCCACAAACACAAAATATACTATAATCTGACACACACAAGGCACATGGTCAACTTTATTGGGAGAAGTATAGACTCTTGACCCAACAGATGAATGAATTAAACCACACAATTATCACACAGTGAGTCACACTTGGAGCCTAAATGTCTCAATAGTAATGATTTTAGCACAAACTTTTGTTATAATGCCATGCCGCCTATCAGAACAATTTCATGCAAAATCTAAAAATCTAAAAATTTAAATACAAACGAGAATAGATGCAGGCAAAGAAGTACAATACAGCATATAAATACCCTCAGCCCATACTTAGACGGGACACACTGTCCTCAGTGGAAATAAATAAGGAAAACCTGATTAGTCGGATTCCTCCTCTATGTCTGGGGTCATACCCCCTGTGTTGAAATCATCATCAGAGTCGTCATCCTCAGAAGTTCCTCAAAATGTACCCCACTTGATTCCAAGAGTGCGTCGAGGTATTTGCAGCGAGGAGGATTTAGCTTGCTCTATCCTTCCCCTTTTCTGACCTTTCTGTGAGGTGGACACTTTTTCTTTTCCTTGACGTCTTTTTGGGGCCATTATTCCAGAGACTAAAATAGAGTCATGTTAGTTTCATCACCGAAGTTTTAATCGACAAGCAAATAGTGGTGGCACCACCCCACACTTAATTTGTTGGCTTGTCCGTTGCCTAGATTTACATAGGCCTTGTCCTTGTCCGTTGCCTAGATTTACATAGGCCTTGGCCTTGTTTGTTGCCTAGATTCGCATAGGCATGGCCTTGTCTATTTCCTTTACTCCTTCATTCCTAACTTACCACCTTTAACATGACACCCTTCTAAATCAAAATTTGAAACCAATCTCCTCCTTTATACGTCTTGCACCTTCACTTACTCAAAAACAACAAAAATGATTAGAAAGATGGGTTGCCTCCCACCAAGCGCCTTAGTTTTGGTCGTGGCTCGACTACAAAAACAAACTCCTAGTAAAACAAAACGAGTAAAAATGATGGGTTGTCTCCCACCAAGCGCTTGATTTATTATCGTGGCACGCCATGGCTATCTCGATTACTTAGACTTCGTCGAGATAGATGGTGCATCATTTTTTGAATGGATGTAGACAACGCTGATGCTTACTTGTAGGCATGCAATCTTCTTCGAGATAACTCTTGTGCATACATATCCCAGGAGGGATACTAATTATATTATCAATGGTCCAACCCATAGCTCTCTTGTACCTCTTCAGAGCAGAGATGAGAGCCTCTACGTGCTGTTCACCTAAATCAGCCGCAATATTCACTGGAAGTGTATTTCCACATCCCAAGATTGTATACCTTAGGTGACTGGGGAGCTCTTTAAATTCTAGCACTGGTGGCTCTGCAATGGAAGTCTTCGCTGTTGGTGAAGATCGATTCTTAGTATCAAGGTCCAGCTTTTTAGGAGCATGAGAATAGGACCTTATGCCTGTTAAAGCACAAATGGTTTCTTCATATTCATCAACCTCCTCACGCTCAAAATTCAACAGCACAACAGGCAATGGCTCAACAGTAGGCTGCTTCTCTACAGATAATTCTTTCTTATCCTCATAATAAACATCAGCTACAGAGAACACATCCATATCTCTAGGCTGCTTCATCGATTTGCATACATCAAAATAGACCACTTCGTCATTCAGCCGAAATAAAAGCTGATTAGCTCTTAAATCAATAAGCACACTTACAGTTGCGAGGAAAAGGCATCCCAAGATTATGGGAACTTCAGAATCCACCTCACAATCCAAAATCACAAAGTCTGCCAGGAAAATAAAGGTAGAAACCTTCACTAATACATCATGCGATATACCAACAGGTCATTTTACCGACCTATCTTCTATTACAAGCCGCATGTTGGTTGGTGTAGGATCGCCCAACCCCAATTTTCTGTAAATGGATAGCGGCATCAAATTGATGCTAGCCCCCAAATCGCATAATGCCTTGGTAAAATTCATAGATCCAACCGTGCAAGGAATTGTGAAAGCACCAGGATCTGCCTTCTTCTGTACTAACGATCTTGTAGCAATTGCAATACAATGACGAACATTATCTACCAGCTCATAGCTTACTGCCCGCTTCTTTGTCAAAAGGTCCTTCATGAATTTAGCGTATCCAGGCATCTATTCCATCGCCTCCACCAAAGGAACATTAATAGTCAGCTGTTTTAACATAGTCATGAATTTACTGAACCTAGTGTCATCAACTTTCTTCTTCAATCTCCGAGGAAAAGGTAGTGGTGGAAGGGGAATAGTTTTCTCCACCACTTCCTTTTTATCTTTCTTCCGATTATTAACCTTTTCAGGAGTGTCATCAGCCTTCTGCTTCAGTCTCTAAGGAAAAGGTAGTGGGGGAAGGGGAATAGTTTTCTCATGAACACACTCATTCTGATTTTCAGCTTCTATAGAATCATCATAACCGGCATCAATAACATTCTCCTCTGTATTATCAACCACCTGCTTGCCTTTGGACGGATTTTCCAATACCTTACCACTCCTGGTAGTAATAGCCATACATGATCCGTCGTTCCTTGGATTTTGCACAGTGTCACTAGGTAAAGTGCCAGCCTTTCTTTGATTGAATGCCACTGAAAGTTGACTCAATTGGTGTTCCAGCTATTTTATTGAAGTGGAATGTGAGTCAACCAATTGATTTATTGATGACAAATCATTCTTTACCTCATTTACTCCCGTATTGGTTGCCTCCACTCCTTTCAATAGCTTAGCCATCATATCTTCCATGGACATCTTCCCAGAGCCAGGCGCCATCGCCTCATAGTTTCCAGGAGGAACATACAAACCACTCCTGTCAGTCTTATTCTTCCAACTACCTTGATCACGATCCTTGTTTCCAGATTTATCATAATAGTTCTGACCTTGGTTTCCTTGGGCATTGCCTCGGAAACCCCCTTGATTATTCAAGTAGTTAGCTTTTTCTTCAGAATCGGATTCATCTCTTCCCTGTGATACAATAGCTTTGACTTTTTCGGTCTTCCCTGATAATAAATGCTTGGTAAGAAGATCCACCTGCGTTTTTATATGCGCCATATCTTGATCATGTTCCTCCTCTCTTTGCCTTTGTTCTGCAGTCATGCCAATAGATACAGTAGAGCTTGCTACCTCAGAATCCCTGGTATGCTAAGCTCTACTCTGCTTTGTCATACGATCTAGTATATCACTTGCCTGAATAAAAATAAGGTCTATGAATGACCCTCCTGCATCATTATCAACCACTTGCTTAGTCACTGAATTCAAAGACCTGTATAATATCTCCATTAAGTGGACATTGGTCATATGATGATATGGGCACCGCATAAGCTTCTTCTTGAACCTCTCCCATGTTTCGTGGAGAGCTTCAGTTGGAAGCCGTCGAAAATTGCTGATCTCATCTCTCAACTGTGCTCTCTTGGATGGCGGAAAGAATCTTTCTAGGAAAGCGTCTTTCAATTGACTCCAATTAATAATAGAATCAGGAGTTAGCCCGTTCAACCATAGAGTTGCCTCTCCATATAGAGACAATGGAAATAAGCACATGCGAATTGCATTCTGTCCAACCCCTGGATTGTCAAAAGCCTTGCATGTTGAGATAAAATTAATTAGATGCATATTCAGATCATCTCCTGCAAGTCCACCAAACAACCCTTTGAGTTGCAATAGCTGAATTATGGTGCTAGTGATATTGAACTTGCCACTGGGAGCCAAGGGCGGAGGAATAATAGCCCCTGTGGCATCAGATCCATACAGATCGTCATCTTCATCATCAAAAAGACCCTGCACAGCTCGGCGGTCAGGTCTCATTCTTGCTTGATGATCTCTCCTATGCATAGGTGCCGCCACCTCATCAGTACGCCTAGGATTCAGTAGCTCATCATCACCCAGGTCCTCATTATCAGGATTTGTTGCTCGCCCTGGGCTATCAATATTCTGTTGATGCACTTGAGCAGCGGCTAATTCAGCTAATCTAGCCTGCTCTTATTGAGCAACCCTTCTTTTAATTTCACGTTGTGCATCCATTCTGCCAATAAGTTGTGGTTCAGGATTTATGGTTAATAATGGCTGACCAGAACTTTGAGTATTTAGCATGCACTGAAAAAAACCTGAATAAAACAAAAACAACAACTAAAAGTAAAATCTGAGAATTCTTGACCAAATGGTCTAGTAACTATCACAAACTTAGTTGACAATCATACTCCCCGGCAACGGCGCTAAAATTTGATAACGCCCAAACTACAGCTCTCATAAAAGTGTAAGCAATCGATGTCAAATATAGAACCCGACTAGGTTGGGTGTCGAATCCCACAGGGAATACTCGGTCACTAAGTATGTAACTATTAGTAGACTGTTGGTCGAAAATTCTACGGAAAGGAGGGATTTGAATTATAGCATGAATTAATGTAAAAAAAGTAATGAATGAAACGATTTGTATAGTAGGATTTAATAACAGATAAAAATAAGTTAGGGTTATGTCCACCTTATGAGTTCTACGTATCTATTAACTATGAGTTATGCAGAATTCAGACATGCATGCACTTATAGAGATTCGTATTCTAATGGTAAATCCTAGTGTCTCTCGACCATCAAGGATTAGCTTACTTTAACTCTCTCGAGCTTAAAGCGTATAACTAATGGTACGAACTATCCAAGAGGTTAATCCAGTTACGGCACTAACTTGTAAACAGGGGTTGGTAGCCCTATTTCCTTGTCACACTCTCTTTTCCAAACATGTAACTTTTCTCTAGAACAAGTTAATCCTATATTGGCGTATTCCTATATTTGCAACCACAAGAATATAATTAACATGAAGAGAGTAATGATATAAGTAGCATACGTATCAAGAATTCACAAACTCATAGCAATAGATAGTATATCATAAGGCTTCCATAACCCTAATAGAGAAGTTTAGCTACCCATAATTGTAAAGGAAATCAACGGAGACATCATCATCATACCAAAACAATATCAATCTCACGATGGGTATGTATTGGCGTCACAATGAATGACGTGATTTCCCCTCTATCCGTCCTTGTAGCATTTTTTCTCTGTCTCACGTTACAGAAATTGTACGTGAATAATACTCAGAAGTCGAATGAAAGAAATACAATAGTAGTAAAAATTTCTTGCGGAAAAATTCAGCAAATAAGGTTTTTATAACATCCTAGACCTAGTCCTACTCGGTTACTGCATCCTTGTCATATTCCTACTAGGTTACTGCTGCACCCTTAAGTATGTAAAAATACTGTTTTTGCCCTGGACAGATTCTCCATGCATCATATTTAGTCCTCAAGCTTCCAAAAGTTGTCTTCCATCTTATGCAAAGTTTCCCTTTGCTACCAAAAAGTCCACAAAGTGCTGAAATCTTCATCATAAATACCTAAAATTATGCTAATCACGTTGGTTAGCTCACTTACAGGAAAATGGACTAAAAGTGCAGGAATTATATATTTTGTCCTTAAAACTTAGCTAAAATATGGGTAAATTCTAGTGCTTTAGGCGTGTAAATACGCCCATCATCACTATGCTTAAGCAGTTGACGATTAATCTGCCATTGGTGGAGGCATTGGAGCAAATGCCCGGATACGCAAAGTTCATGAAAGATCTCATCATGAAGAAATGGTCAGTTAGTTTTGAGTCGATGAACAATCTCAATCATTGTGGTGCTATCTCCACAAGGTCTCTGTTGTAGAAGAAGGCAGATCCGGGAGCATTTACTATCCCATGAACTATTAGACCTCTTGACTTTACAAATGCCTTATGTAATCTGGGAGCAAGTATTAATTTGATGTCGCTATCTATTTATAAAAATTTTGGTTTGGGAGACCCCATACCCACCAACATATGACTTGTGTTGGAAGATAGGCTGGTAAAATGACCTGTTGGTATTTTGTCTGATGCACTAGTGAAAGTGGCTAGCTTTATATTTCCGGTGGAATTCGTCACTCTTGATTGCAAGGTGGACTTTGAGGTACCCATAATATTTGGTCGACCTTTCCACACAACTGAAAGTCTGGATTGTTCTGCAAGACAATGAGCTCTTATTTAGGTTGAATGATGAAGTGGTGCGATTTGATGTCTGAAAATCAAAGAAGCAGCATAAAGAAATGAGTGTGTTCTCAATTGTTGATGTATATTATGAGGATGAGCAGGAGGTGCCAATAGAGGAGAAATTTTTTGTAGATCCTCTAGCTGCAGTGCTGATGAATTTTGATCATGAAGGCATTGAGAAGTACGAAGAGTCTATTTACTCTTTGACAAGAATGGGTTCATAATCTTATGATCTGATGATAGGCGTATTTACACGCCTAAAGTGCCTTAATTTACCAATATTTTAGGTAAGTTTTAACGACAAAATATATAATTCATGCACTTTTAGTCCTTTTTCCTGTAAGTAAGCTAACCAATGTGATTAGCAAGTTTTCAGGTATAAATGATGAAGATTTCAGCATTTTATGGATAACTTGACGCCAAAGGAAGCTTCACGAAAGAAGAAAAGCAGAGCTTGGACGCCTAGGGACAAAAAGTGACGCATGGAAAACCTATCCCGGGCAAAAACAGCATTTCCAAAGACTTTGGGGATCAGCAGTAACTTAGTAGGATTAGGATAATGATGCAGTAACTTATTAGGATTAGGATAAGTACGCATTAGCCTAGTAGGAATAGAATATGGGTATTATAAATACCCTATTTTGCTGAAGTTTTTCATACTTCATACTTCTTCAATCAATTACTTTTTATTATTCATTCAAAACTTTCAATTCATTCTCTTTCAATTAATTCTTATTACTTTCTCTTCATCGACTTCAAAATTTTCACAACAAGAGAAACGCTACTTGCAAGGAATTCACGCCACAAGAACTACCAAAGCATACTTCACGTTAGACTCTTATTTTTGTATGATAATAATGTCTATTGTGATTTCCGTTGCACTCATGAGCAGCTAAACTTCTCTGTTGGGGTTATGGAAGCCTTATGAGACACTATTTATTGCTATGAGTTTGTGAATTCTTGACACATATGCAGCTTATATCATTATTCTCTTCATCTTAATCTAAATTCTTGTGATTGCAAACATATAGAATACGCCAGTATAGCATTAACTTGTTCAAAAGAAAAGTTACATGTCTGGAAAAGAGATAATGTCAAGGTAATAGGGCACCAACCCCTATTAAAACGTTAGTGTCGTAACTGGATTAACATCTTGGATAATCTTTACCATTAGATACGCTTTAAGCTCGAAAGAGTTAAAGTGAAATAATCCTTGATGGTCGAAAGACGCCTGAATTTACCATAGAATACGATTCTCTATAAGCGCATGCATGTCTGAATTCCGCATAACTCATAGTCAATAGATACGTATAACTCATAAGGTGGACATAACCCTAACTATCAATTCTCATTGATTAAAACCTACCAAGTACTCCGTTTTACTCTTCTATTTTCTGTTTTTACTCTACTATTTTGTTTACATCATTTGCACGCACAAAATCCCCCCTTTATTCGCAGAACTTTCATCAAAAGTCTAATAATCGTTGCTTACTTAGTGCCCGAGTATTCCCTGTGGGATTCGACACCCAACCCAGTTGGGTTCTATATTTGACAGCGACCGCTTACACTCTTACGAGAGCTGTAGTTTGAGCGTTATCAAATTCTGGCACCGTTGCCGGGGCATACGGTTGTCAACTAAGTTTGTCATAATTACTAGACCCTTTGGTCAAAGATTCTCGTACTTTACTTTTAGTTGTTGTTTTTGTTTTATGTAGGTTTTTGTTCAGTGCATGCCCCATACTCAAAGTTTGGGACAACCATTATTACCCATAAATCCTGAACCACATCGTATTGGCAGAATGGGGGCGCAACGTGACATTGAGTGAAGGGCTGCTCAACAGAAGCAGGCTAGACTAGTTGCGTTGGCCGCTGCCCAAGTACATCAATAGAATATCGATAACCCTAGGCGAGCAGCAGATCCTGATGATGAGGACTTAGGTGATGATGAGCTACTAAACCCTAGGCGTGATGCTGAGGTGGTGACACCGGCAAACAGAAGAGATCGTCAAGCAAGATTTCGTCCTGAACGTCGAGCTATGTAGATTCCCTTTGATGATGATGATGACGACCTGGACGAAGCTGGTGCCACAGGAGCTATTATTCCTCCGCCCTTGGCACCTGGATCCAAGTTCAACATCACGAGCACCATGATTCAGTTATTGCAACTCAAGGGATTATTCGGTGGACTAGCAGGCGATGATCCGAATATGCATCTGATCAACTTTATTTCTACATGCAAGTCATTCGACAATCCTGGCATTGGATAGAATGTAATTCGGTTGCGCTTATTACCATTGTCTCTATCTGGGGAGTCAAATCTATGGTTGAACGGGCTGACTCTTGATTCTATTACAAATTGGAGGCAATTGGAAGACGCTTTCCTAGAAAAATTCTTTCCGCCATCCAAAAGAGCACAATTGAGAGATGAAATTTACAACTTTCGTCAGCTTCCAACTGAAGCCCTCCACGAAACATGGGAGAGGTTCAAGACGTAGCTTATGAGGTGCCCAAATCACCATATGACCAATGTCCACTTGATGGAGATATTATACAGATCTTTGAATTCGGTGACTAAGCCAGTAGTTGATAATGTTGCAGGAGGGTCATTCATGGACCTTACCTTTATTAAGGAAAGTGATATGATAGATCGTATGACAAAGCAAAGTAGAGCTTGGCATACCAGGGATTCTGAGGTAGCAAGCTCTACTATATCTATTGGCATGACTGCAGAACAGAGGCGTAGGAAAGAGGAACGTGACCAAGATATGGCTCACATGAAAACACAGATGGATCTTCTCACCAAGCACTTATTATCAGGGAAGACCAAAAAAGTCAAAGCAGTTGCGTCAAAAGGAAGAGATGAATCCGATTCTGAAGAAGAAGCTAACCACTTGAATAATCAGGGGGGTTTCCGAGGCAATGCCCAAGGAAACCAAGGTCGGAACTATTATGATAGATTTGGAAACAAGGACCGTGATCAAGGTAGTTGGAAGGATAAGACTGACAGGAGTGGTTTGTATGTTCCTCCTGGAATATGTGACTCCACTGCATCTGGTTCTAGAAATATGTCTATAGAAGATATGATGGTGAAGCTGTTGAAAGGAGTGGAGGCAACCAGCACGGGAGTAACTGAGGTAATAAAAGATTTGTCCTCAATGAAGTAATTGGTTGACTCGCATTCCACTTTAATAAAATAGCTGCAGCAACAATTAAGTCAATTATCTGCGGCATTCAACCAAAGAAAGGCTGGAACGCTACCCAGCAACACTGTGCAAAATCTGAGGAATAATGGATCCTATATGGCTATTACTACCAGGAGTGGTAAAGTATTGGAAAATCCATTCAAAGGCAAGCAGGTAGTTGATGATATAACGGATAATGTTATTGATGCAGATGGTGATGATTTTGTAGAAGCTAAAAATCTGAATAAGAGCATTCATGAGAAAACTATTCTCCTTCCACCACCACCTTTTGCTCAGAGACTAAAGAAGAAGGCGGATGACACTCCTGAAAAGGTTGATAATCGGAAGCAAGATAAAAAGGGAGTGGTGGAGAAAACTATTCCCCTTCCACCACCACCTTTTCTACAAAGACTGAAGAATAAGGCGAATGATACAAGGTTCAGTAAATTCATGACGATGTTGAAGCAGCTAACTATTAATATTCCTTTGGTGGAGCTGCTGGAGCAGATTCCAGGATACGCTAAATTCATGAAGGACCTTTTGACAAAGAAGCGGGCAGCATGCTATGAGCGGACGGATAATGTTCACCATTGCAGTGCAATCGCTACAAGATCGTTAGTTCAGAAAAAGGCAGATACTGGTGATTTCACTATTCCTTGCACGGTTGGATCTATGAATTTTGCTTAGGCATTGTGCGATTTGGGAGAAAGCATCAATTTGATGCCACTATCCGTCTACAGAAAATTGGGGTTGGGCGACCCTACACCAACCAATATGCAGCTCGTGATGGTAGATAGGTCGGTAAAAAGACCTGTTGGTATCTTAAATGATGTGTTGGTGAAGGTTTACACCTTTATCTTTCCTGCAAACTTTGTTATTTTGGATTGTGAGGTGGATTCTGAAGTTCCCATAATCTTGGGACGCCCTTTCCTCGCAACCGGAAGTGTGCTTATTGACATGAGAGCTAATGATCTTTTATTTTGATTGAATGATGAAGTGGTCCATTTTAATGTATGCAAAGCAATGAAATAGCCCAAAGATATAGATGTGTTCTCTGTAGCTGAAGTTAATTATAAGGATGACAAAGAATTATCGGCAGAAAAGCAGCTTACTGATGAGTCACTATCTGATGAGCTACTGAATTTTGAGCGTGAGGAGGCTCAACAACATAAAGAAACTATGTGTGCTCTAACAGAAATAGGGTCCTATTCTCATACTCCTAAGCAGCCGGACCTTGATCTTAAGAATCAACCGTCACCAATAGCAAAGACTTTCATTGAAGAGCCCACAGTGCTAGAATCAAAAGAGCTCCCCAATTATCTAAAGTATGAATTCTTAGGAAGTGGAGATACATTTCCTGTGAGTGTGGCGGATGATTTAAGTGAACATCACGTAGAGGCTCTCATCTCTGCTCTGAAGAGATACAAGAGAGCTATGGGTTAGACTATTGATGATATAATTGGTATCCCGCCTGGGATATGTATGCCCAAGGGTCATCTCGAAGAAGATTGCATGCCCACAAGTAAGCATCAGCATCGTCTAAATCCATTCAGAAAAAGATCCACCATCTATCTTGATGAAGTCTAAGTAATCGAGATAACTATGTCGTGCCGCGACAATAAATCAAGCGCTAGATGGGAGGCAACCCATCGTATTTAAATTGTTTTGTTTTACTAGGAGTTTGTTTTTATAGTCGAGCCACGACCAAAACTAAGGTGCTTGGTGGGAGGCAACCCATCGTTCTTATCGTTTTTGTTGTTTTTGAGTAAGTGTAGGTGTAAGACGTATAATGGAGGAGCTTGGTCTCAAATTTTGATTTGAAAGTGAGCAATGTTAAAGGTGGTAAGTGAGTAATGAAGGAGCAAAAGGCTTTTGGTTAGGCATTGCCTATACAAATCTAGGAAATAGACAAGGCAAGGCCTATGTAAACCTAGGCAATGGACAAGGCAAGGCCTATGCTATGGCCTTTGGTCTCTGACTCTAGAATGCCATAGCATAGGCGCCGCCTATGCCAAAGCCTTTGGTCCAACAATGCCATAGCATAGGCGCCGCCTATGCCAAAGCCTTTGGTCCAACAATGCCATAACATAGGTGCCGCCTATGCCAAAGCCTTTGGTCCAACAATGCCATAGCATAGGCGCCGCCTATGCCAATGCCTTTGGTCTCTGAATCTACAATGCCATAGCATAGGCGCCGCCTATGCTCAACTAGGCAAAGCATTAGGCGTCGCCTTTGCCTCCTAAATCTCTCAAAACTTTTATTTATGCTCATCTAACCTTGCAAGATCATATTCCGAATCCATTACCAAGTAAGTTCTTCTTTTATATTCCTTAAGTGTTACAATACTACGCTTATAATGATGTGTTACATCTTGGATTGGTGTTAGTGATTTGAATGTGCTTGGTTTGTTATGATACATCTAATTGAGTGAAATAATACGTATGGATGCTCTTGACTTGTTTCCAACTTGTGTTTGATTTTGATACACTATCATACTTTTGCGAAATCAACATGGTCAAGATAATTACATAATCTTGTAACTCAAAAGCTTACATGTTGAAATGACTTGTTCATTGAGATGAAAATCATGGGTGACTACAAACATGCGATGTTGTGATTATTTCTATGCCATAAATTGATATGATATCTATGTAGTAGTTTTGTTCAAAAGATGCATTAGTCCAAACACGAAAGCATTGTCAAGATTGCATAACGTTAAGAGGACATGAAATTATGACTGTGCTTAACATACTATTGGAACATATCCCCTAAATGTATGTCGATGAAGTCTGAGTAATCGACATCATTTACTTAAATAGTTTGTTTCAACAAATTAAGTGTGGGGTGGTGCCACTATATTTTGTTTGTCGATTATATCTTCCGAGATGAGCTAACATGAATCTTAGGTAGAATGGCACTAAAAGGACGACAAGGAAAAGAAAAAAGTGTCAACCTCGCAGAAAGATCAGAAAAGGGGAAGAAAAGAGCAAGATGAATCCTCCTCGCTACAAATACCGCGACGCACTTTTGGCATCAAGTGGGGTACAATTTGAGGAAACTCTGAGGATGACAACTCTGATGATGATTCCGATGCAGGGGGTATGACCCCAGACATAGAAGATGAGTCCGACTAACTAGGTTCTTCTTATTTATTTTTCACTGAGGACAGTGTGTCCCGTCTAAGTTTAGGGTGCTGGTATTTGTATGCTATACTTCCTTACCTACATTTACTTATTTATGTTTATTTGTTTTATTTTTTAGTAGTCAAATTTTTAAAATTTTTTAAATAAAATTTTGTTGTTAAAATTTTGCATAAAATTGTTCTGATAGGCAGCATGGTATTGTGACAAGAGTCTGTGATACAATCATTACAATTGAGTCATTTAGGCTCTAAATGTGACTCACTATGTGATATTTGTGTGGTTTAATTCATTCACCTATTGGGTTCAAGAGTCTATACTGCTCCCAATAAAGTCGACCATGTGCCTTGTGTGTGTGAGGCAATAGTATATTCTGTGTTTGTGGCTGATGGTAGAACTTGCCTGGTATGTATGTAAAGAAAAATAAAGAGTGTGAGTTTAGGAGATGATTTAGGCATTTCTTTGACAACCTGTGATTGTTTACCTTCGTTTTATCTACCCATGGACATCATCCTAGATAACTCTCTTTAAACCTTAAGCCTATTTTCTTTGACAGCCTCATATATAAGACCAATCCATTTTTTTCAAGACCATAATTTGATCCAAATTCCTAAGTGCTTTAAAATTGTAAAGTCATGTGACAAAATAAGAGGAAATTGGGTGAGAGTAGTGTCGTAAAGTAAATGGGTACTTGAATTCGTTATAAAAAAAAGAGTGGTTATCATAGAGGTATGTTATAAAAAGAAAAAAGAAGAAGATAAAAAGATCTTTGTGTTTATCATTGAATAACAAAATAGGTGAAAAGGGGTGGTAGATTAAAGAAAGGTAGAAAGGTTGTTTTAAAGAGAGTGTTAGTAGCATAATGTAATGTATCAAAGTTCTTAGGAACATAGTCACTATTTCTAGCCAAAATAGTCCTACCCGTCCCTTAGCCTACATTACAACCTGTAAAGACCTATTTGATCCTAAGCTTAGCATTCTGATATTAGTGGAGCATTACACTAAGGTCAAGCCTATGGTCATCAGTTGCAACATATGAATTCTTTGTGAGAGTGAGAGCAAGGAAAATCTTATACCTATGTTTCGAAAAATGAAATACTTGTGAGTGATTATGGGTGATATATTGTGAGACACACATGGTTGATGAGTTTTTGGTAGTCTTGTATGATTCTTTGTGCCTTAACTTTTGAATACGAATTAACCATCATCACGAGTCTAGGTTGGAGGTTGAATTGTTTCTAGTAATGATCAGAAAACTACTCTTTGTTAATAATTGTCGTGCCTGTCTTGATGAATATTTTGTGTTGTTACTGTGAAACCCTAAGTAGATGTTTATATGGACATGATATTTTGTTCGAGGACGAACAAAGATTTAAGTGTGGGGTGTTGATGTTAGGCGTATTTACACGCCTAAAGCGCCTTAATTTACCCATATTTTAGCTAAGTTTTGAGGACAAAATATATAATTCATGCACTTTTAGTCCTTTTTCCTGTAAGTAAGCTAACCAACGTGATTAGCAAGTTTTCAGGTATAAATGATGAAGATTTCAGCATTTTATGGATAACTTGACGCCAAAGGAAGCTTCACGAAAGAAGGAAAGCAGAGCTTGGACGCCTAGGGACTAAAAGTGACGCATGGAAAACCTGTCCCGGGCAAAAACAGCATTTCCAAAGACTTTGGGGATCAGCAGTAACTTAGTAGGATTAGGATAATGATGGAGTAACTTATTAGGATTAGGAAAGTATGCAGTAGCCTAGTAGGAATAGGATATGGGTATTATAAATACCCTATTTTGCTGAAGTTTTTCATACTTCATACTTCTTCAATCAATTACTTTTTATTATTCATTCAACACTTTCAATTCATTCTCTTTCAATTAATTCTTATTAGTTTCTCCTCATCGACTTCTAAATTTTCACAACAAGAGAAACGCTACTTGCAAGGAATTCACGCCACAAGCACTACCAAAGCATACTTCACGTTAGACTCTTATTTTTGTATGATAATAATGTCTATTGTGATTTCCGTTGCACTTATGAGTAGCTAAACTTCTCTGTTGGGGTTATGGAAGCATTATGAGACACTATCTATTGCTATGAGTTTGTGAATTCTTGACACGTATGCTGCTTATGTCATTATTCTCTTCCTTTTAATCTAAATTCTTGTGGTTGCAAACATATAGAATACGCCAGTATAGCATTAACTTGTTCGAAAGAAAAGTTAAATGTCAGGAAAAGAGAAAATGTCTAGGTAATAGGGTACCAACCCCTGTTAAAAAGTTAGTGCCGTAACTAGATTAACCTCTTGGAGAATCTCTACCATTAGATACGCTTTAAGCTCGAAAGAGTTAAAGTGAAATAATCCTTGATGGTCGAAATACGCATGGATTTACCATAGAATACGATTATCTATAAGCGCATGCATGTCTGAATTCCGCCTAACTCATAGTCAATAGATACGTATAACTCATAAGGTGGACATAACCCTAACTATCAATTCTTATTGATTAAAACCTACTAAGTACTCCGTTTTACTCTTCTATTTTCTGTTTTTACTCTACTATTTTGTTTACATCATTTGCACGCACAAAATCCCCCCTTTATTCGCAGAACTTTCATCAAAAGTCTAATAATCGTTGCTTACTTAGTGACCGAGTATTCCCTGTGGGATTCGACACCCAACCCAGTTGGGTTCTATATTTGACAGCGACCGCTTACACTCTTACGAGAGCTGTAGTTTGAGCGTTATCATGATCCTATGAAGCTAGATCTCAATCTTGCTAATCAACCAACATCATCAGTTAAGCCATCCATTGAAGAGCTACCAGTGTTGGAATTGAAAGAACTTCCAGGGCATCGAAGGTACGTGTTTCTATGAAATGAAAACATGCTACCTATGATTATTTCATGTGATTTGGGTGAGCAGTAGATGGAAGCACTTATTTCGGTGCTCCAAAGGTACAAAAGAATATTAGGTTGGACTATTGCTAATATTATTGGCATTTCCCCTGGCATCTGCACTTAAAAGATACAACTTGAGGAAAACTATACTCTAACCATCGAGCATCAGCACTAACTTAACCCATTGATGTAAGAGGTTGTTAAGAAGGAGATTATTAAGTGGCTGGATACAGGAGTGGTTTATCCTATTTTCGACAGTAAATAGTTAAGCCCAGTTTAATGCTTGACCGAGAAAAAGGGCAAAACTGTTGTTGTAAATGAAAATAAAGAGTTAATTCCTCTCAGTCATCGGACTGAGTGGAGGGTTTTCAGGGAATATCACAAACTAAACTCATGGACCTTAAAGAATTACTTCCCTATTCCCTTCATGGATCAAATTCTTGATCGGCTGGCAAGAAAGGGTTGGTATTACTTCTTGGATTGCTATTCTAGCTACAATAAGGTTTGTATTTTTCCTGAAGATCAGGAGAAGACTAAATTTACATGCCCATATGTCACTTCTGCAATCAAGCGGATGATGTTTGGGTTATAAAATGCACCCGCTACCTTCCAAAGGTGTATGATATCTATTTTATAAGATATGGTGGAGGACACCCTGGAGGTGTTCTTGGATAATATTTTTGTGGTTGGAGATTCATTTGAGCTGTGTTTGGAGAACTTTAGTAGAGCTATGCAACGGTGCATGGAACTCAATTTGGTGCTCAATTGGAAAAAATGCCACTTCACAGTGAAGAAGGGCATTTTTCTTGGGTAAAAAATTTCAAAAAAAGGGATAGAGGTTGATAGAGACAAGGTTGAAGTTATAGAGAAGCTACCACCTCCCATCTCAGAGAACGGCGTGCATAGTTTTCTTGGGCATGCTGGCTTTTAGTGGAGATTTAAAAGGGACTTCTCAAAGGCTGAAAATCCACTTTGCAAACTTTTGGAGAAGGAAGCTAAGTTCTCCCTTGATGATGATTGCTTAAAGGCATTTGAAGGACTTAAAAATAGGCTGGTTGAGGCCCCTATAATTGTTGCACCAGACTTGTCAAAACCATTTGAGATCATGTATGATGCAAACGGTACTGCCCTTTGAGCTGTGTTGGGACAAAAGAAGGACAAATTGTTTCATCCAATCTATTATGCCAGCAAAACTTTGAATGGAGCTCAAAAAAACTACACCGTCACCAAAAAAGATCTTTTTGTTATAGTCTACAATATCGAGAAATTCATGTCTTACCTTCTAGAAACCAAAGTGGTGGTCCACACTGACCACGCAGCCTTGAGATATTTAATGGCCAAGAAGGATGCTAAACCAAGGTTGATTAGATGGATGTTTCTACTCAAAGAATTTGACTTTGAAGTCAAAGATAGAAACGGTTGCAAAAACCATGTTATGGATCATCTGTCTAGGATGGAAGGTGAGCAAGTAATTAATGAGAAAATGGAGATAAATGATGCATTTCCTGATGAGGAGATCTTAGCTGCTACTATGGAGAAAATTCCTTGGTACGTTGATTTTGCAAACTATGTTGAGAATGATGTCATTCTAGAAAATCTTTCTTTCCATCAAAGAAAGAAATTCCTTCATGATGTGACACACTACTTCTGGGATGAGCCATATCTTTTTTGGCGATGCACTGACAATATTATAAGGAGATGTGTGCTAGGAGTAGATGTATTATGTATATTAGAATCATGTCATTCTTCTCCAGTTGGAGGTCACTATGCAGGTGACCGAATTGCTAGAAAGGTGTTGCAGAGTGGATACTATTATCTAACGTTATTAAAGGATGCTCCCGAGTTTGTTATAAAGTGTGCCCAATGTCAGAGGCAGGGGTCGATCTCCAAGAGGCATGAGATGTCTTTGAATAAGATGCTTGAAGTAGAATAAAGTATATTCTAGTTGTTGTTGATTATGTATTAGAATGGATTGAAGCCATTACCTTGTCTGATAATGAAGGAAAGAGAGTCGTTGTATTTCTCAAAAAGAACATATTCTCTCGCTTTGGAGTACCACATACTATTTTTAGTGATGAAGGATCTCATTATTACAACAAAGTGTTTCGAGAAATCTTGGTGAAATATGGGGTGAAACAGCATTGAGTGGCGACCCCATACCACCCACAAACTAGTGGGTAAGTATAGGTCTCGAATTGGGAAATTAAGGCTATCTTAGATAAAACGGTGAACGCTAGCAAGAAAAATTGGTCTCGAAAGCTCGATGATGCTTTGTAGGTGTATCAAACTTCTTTCAAGACACTAATTGGCATGTCGCCGTATAAGCCATTCTATGGAAAAGTATTTTATTCACCGATCGAGCTGGAGCATAAGGCTTTATGGGCACTCAAAAGAATAAATCTGGATTGGAAGGAGGCAGCGCAGCTAAGACTAAGGCAATTGAATTATATGGATGAATTTCATCTCAGGGCTTATGAAAGAGAAGACTTATACAAGGAGAAGATGAAGAAGTATCATAATCAAAGGATTGAAAAATGAGATTTCTAGAAAGGTGACTTGGTACTTTTGTTCAACTACAGGCTCAAATTGTTCCCAGGTAAACTTAAATCCAAGTGGCCAGACCTATTTAAGGTTAGTCAAGTCTACTTATCTGGAGTAGTCGAACTTGATAATAAAGACAAAAGCGTCTTCAAAGTCAACGAGCAATGAGTTAAACTTTATATCGGTCCAAAAGACTCGATAAAAAGTATTGCTACTATCTATCTCGATGAAGTCTAAGTAATCGAGGTAATCGAGTCGTGCCGCGATAATAAATCAGGCACTACATGGGAGGCAACCTATGATTTTACTTTGATTTTTACATGCAACATAAAAATAAAAAAAACAAGAGTCGAGCCATGATCAAAACTAAGGTTCTTCGTGAGAGGAAACCCACCCTTCTAATCATTTTAATTATTTTTGATTATGTGTAGGTGATGGAAGCATTAAAGAGGTGGTAGGTTCTAAATTCGGGTTGAAAGTTTTCCATATCAAAGGTGGTAAGTTTAGGAGTGTCAGTATCATCACAGGTAAGTTGGAGTGGTCAAAATATTAAGGCTCGATTTATGATTTGTGTTAGAGTTGTGACTCGAGTTAGTCCTATATGGAGAATGGGGTGCATAGTGTCCAAGTTTACATAGACCATGGAAAAGGCATAGCCTAACATATGTGCTTAGGCTAAATGTTAGGCGAAAATGAGTGTCATAATGTGCACCGCACACATTGATGTAGGCGATAACATTTGCGATGCCAACCTAGTCGCGCATGCTCACTGGTTCAAGTTGACGATAACATATGTGTCGCACACCTACAGTTGTGCAATAACATGCGCGCTGCTCAAGCCTCCACACATGCTCACTGCCTCACTTGTGCAATTTCTTATGCGCCGTACACTTTATCTTATGCGATAACATGTTCGCCGCCTACTTGCACTTGTGCGATAAATTGTGTGCCGCACACCTTAATGCGTATGCCTTCTATCTCACTTGTCCAATTCTTAATGCGATGCACACTTAAACATGTGCGATGAGATGTGCGCCGCACACCTTTCTAGATTCAGCTTAGTATCTAACTTTTAATTGGGTCAACCCATCCCGATTCACTCTTTAAATAAAGTCCATGCCCTAAATTCTCCAATTCACTCTTATTTTTCCACAAAGCCATGAAAAACAATTGTCCTCTCAACATCCTCTGACTTTCAAGCTTCTTCTTTGCTTCAAATCTCAAGAATTCTTCCTTTGTTTCTTCAATCCTCCATCTTTAAGGTAAGTTTTTCTAAATACTTAGATGTTGTGACTTTATTGCTATAGTTAATTGATTTCTTAAGAATTATAGATTAAACTCTTGTCATAGCTTAGTAAAAGTGGTTTTGAAACTCTTAGGGAAGAGGAAGACTATTATTGTACAAAACACCATTGTTGTGAATTTTAATTTCACCTTTGAATTTGTTGGTGGTGGTTTTATATGAGTCATAGTGTATCGTGGGTATTGATGTGTCGTATCCATCTTATTTTGTTGAGCAAGATGTTGACAAAAGTGTAGGAATGTGATGATGTCTATGTATTATTATTGTGGAAGTTGTAAAGGATAACTTTGTTCAACAATGACTTTATTGAAATGAAATTGGTGAAATTGGTGTGGTGAAAGAATTGATTTAGTGAAACAATTGTGTTATGCCATGTGCAAATTTGAATTGCGATTTTTTATGGGCCGTGAGGGTTGATGGAATAAAATTATGAGTTGAAAAAGAAAAAGAAAAAACACCTTGTGAGTTGCATTAAGAATGTGTGAATAATGTTAAAACCTAAGATCAAATTGTATGTCGGCAAAGTCTGAGTACCCGACAACACCACTTAATTAGGTTATGCTAACAAATTAAGTGTGGGGTGGTGAGTTCACTATCCTCTTCTTAATTGTAGTGAGTTTTGTTAAGTATGGCTAACATGATTTTATGATGCACTCATGTGATATGGTTCCCAAGGGAAACTAGGCCAAAGATAAAGCAACCGCATCTCAGAAGGGATAGAAACGAGCACGGAAGGAGAAATCTGCTTCATCCTCTCTTCACGTTCCTTGACGCACTTTCGGTATTAAATGGGTCTTAGAGGATGGTAAGGAGTGGTATAAGAATAACAAAGTAAATAGAAATATTCCACTAGAGCTTATTCGATGGGAGAGTTTGGAGAGGCACTACCCTCGTATTTTTGCTAGGATCACAGAGCTAAAACTAGATTTTATATTCGGAGACATGGGTGAGTGCAATCTAGATTGGACTCAGGAATTTTATTCTAATTGGTCCCAAAAGACTTGAAGGAGTGAAGTGAAAATTCGAGGGCAAATCCTATATCTGACAATCAACTTTTTCAACTCTTTCTTAGGCACTATGAACGTGGATCACTCTAGGTTAAAGGAATTGTACAGTAGACCTCCCTATAGATCCATCAGGCATAAGTTGTATGGTTCAAGGTCTATGGATCGGTGGTTCCATCACAAGGACAACGGTCGACACAACACCTTCCCATATGCTTTTCTGAATAGAGAAGCTCACATCTAGCTGAGGATAGTCAATGCTATCTTGATTTTGGGAAAGCAGTTCACCAAGGTATCTCACAATCAGGTATGTTAAGTCTATGCTTTGATGAATGATGTTCCTATCAACATTGGTGCAATGATACGCATTTTTATGCATAAAGCAAGGATAGAAAAGCTCATATCTAGCTAAGGATAGTCAACGCTAGCTTGATTTTGGGAAAGCAGTTCACCAAGGTATCTCGCAATCAGGTATGTTAAGTCTATGCTTTGATGAATGATGTTCCTATCATCATTGGTGCAATGATACATTCTTTTATGCGTAAAGCAAGGATGCAAGAAAAGACACCATTCAGCTTTGGAAGTTTGTTGATCGCCATTTTAAAAAGGAAAACATTGAAGCAGCGCCAGAGGGTCACAAGTTGCCTCAGAACCCAAACAGAGTGGATGTTCCAAAGTTGAAGGATTTAGAGACCAGCCAACGCACAATTCTTACCACTGCTGAATGTTATGCATGAGATGAGAGCTTCTTCTACCATCTTTATGGCATGACGAAGCTCATAATGATGAGTAGAGGCCGGGTGCCTACTGATGCAGAGCTACGTCAGATAGATTATGACTATCTACTTAATGACCATGCTAGAGCTATGTGTGGGACCATGTACCAACGAATGAGGATCGCCGATTGTTATATTCTGACATGGAGGATAAATCTAGTGAGGATTACTTTGATGATGATTCTGATGCATGTGGAATAACCCCTGATGTGGAAGAAGAGTCCTACTATGCAGGTTTTTGTTTATGTATTTGCAATGTGGACAGTGTTTTGTTTAAAGTGTGGGGTGGCTAGAGTGCTTCTAGATTTCTTATTGTTTTGTCTTCTCTTTAGTGCATTTTATTTTGCCATTTAGAATTTGTTAGTTTAATACATTTTTTTTGTTTCTGTATATATGTTAGTTTTCTTTTTAGTCATAGTTAGGTGTTTTTCTCGATGATGGATGGATGAAAACTACTTAAGAGAACTAAGTTCTAGTTTATGACTCATGTGGTGATTTTTGTCTTAAAGTAAATTCATATAACTGTTTGGTTAAGAGTCTATAATGATCCTTTTTGAAGTTAAGCATGTGCCATGTGTGTGTTAGGGTATTCACATATTCTTTGTTGCAATTTATGCTAGAACTTGCCATGTGTGTGTGTAAAACGAAATAAAGAATGTGAGTTTAGGAGATGAGTTAGACACTTCTTTGATAGCCATTTTTCATACCCTCTTCCGAACTACCTTTGTGCATAATCTTACCTAGCCCCATTGAACCTTTAGCTTATTTTTTGGTAACCTCATGTCCAGCCTAATCCTTCCTTGATTAACCTCAACTTGATCTAAATATCCTAAGCGCTTTAGCAAAAATTTTATTTTAGTAAGGAGTTGTAAATAGAAGTAGAAAACAGTGAAAATGAAGCCCAAATCAATAGATTTTTGTGTGTGAATCTGATATGATTAGTTGGGAGTGAGATATATATTATAAAAAAATAGAGAAAAAGCTTAAAATGTTGTTCAAAATGATATGATGTGAGCACGGAAAATACTCCTACCATAAGTTATGTGATTGAGTTTTATGAAATGGGGTGAAAAAAATGATGTGTGAAGATTAGTAGATGAGAAAATTGGTTGTTATAGATTGGTATTCATTGTTTAATGTAGTGTACTAAAGTGCTTAGGGAAGATAGTCACTATTTCTGGCCAAAATAGTTCGTACCCACCCCTTAGCCTACATTACAACCCGTAAAGACCTATATGATCCTAATCTTAACATTCTGATATTAGTGGAGCACTTCACTAAGGGAAAGAATATGCTCATCATTTGTAATTTAAGAATTCTTTGTGAGAGTGAGCGCAGTTTGATTCTTATACCCATTGTGCTAGAAATTGAATTTTTGTGAGTGATTATGGTAACTCTTTTATTGTGAGCGCACATAGTTGATGAAAAATTAGGTAATTTATTTGATTTATTTGTTTAAACGGTATGCATGAATTTTCCAACTTGATGAGTCTATTCTTGAGGATAGGTAGTCTTCATTAATGGTTCATGAATCTACTTCTTGTTTCATATTCGTTATGTGAGCCTATTTGAGAATTTTGTATTTCCTTTGTGGGTTTTAAATATTTTGTATGTTTAAAGGGATAATTTGTTTGTGGACGAACAAAACTTTAAATGTGGGGTGGTGATCTCGGGTGTATTTATACGCTTAAGCACCATAATTTTCCCATATTTAAGCTAAGTTTTGAGAACAAAGTGCCTAGTTCTTATGTTTTACTCTACTTTGATGTAATAGAGCTAACTTATGTGAGTAACATGATTTCAGGTGTTATTGAGGTAGATAAGGATATGATGGGACTAAGAACTACATATGACAAATCACACAAGAGGAAAACTAGCTTGTTGGATCAAATGTCACATCTAAAAACTATGTCCAAGACTAATTTGTCATTTATAATTAGTTTAAGGACTTAAAAGGCAAGGAGAGAAGAGATAATTAAAAGACTTATGCTGAATTTTTATTCATTATTCATTATTAAGTATTAGTTCTGGAACAAGTAAAAGGGCGGCTTAGCTTGGGAGAGACAGAAAAATGTTTTTCTCTTATTTTCACTATTTGCACACCAAGATCATCTTCTAGTTTTTGGTATGATGAATATACTTATGATGATTTTTGTTTTGTCAATGAGTAGATAAGCTCATTGGTTAGGGTTATGGAAACCTTGTAGCATATTATTTATTTCTATGGATTTTGAATTCATTGTGCATTGATTTACTTATATCATACTTTCTTCGTTATGCTTGAATTCTTGTGCTTACAAAAATAGAGAATGTGCCATTGAAACATAAATTGTTCGACAGAAAGGTTAATGGTTGGAAAAGAAATTAGTGACAAGAAAATAGGGTTTCCAACCTCTATTTCACAAGTTAATGCCTTAACAGGATTAACAACTTAGAGATTTCGTATAATTGAGTAAACACAGATTTCGTGTAATTGAGTAAACACTTTTGAGTTGAGAGAACTAAAGTTAATTAATCCTTGATGGTTGAGAAACGCTTGGATTGAGAATTAGAATACATTTCTCTATAAGTGCATGCATATATGAATTCTTAACACCCATAGTTAGAATATATTTAAAAAAAACTATAAGGTGGACATAACCCTAGCTTGTTATCCTTTATATTCAACTATTATTACACATATTGCTTCACTGTTACACTGAAACAATTATTTCATACATAAATCAAAACCACCTTTTTTCTGTAACCTTGGATCAACAGTCTAATAACAACCACAATACTTAGTGAACACAGTTTTCCCTGTGGGATTCGACACCCAACCCAGTTGGGTTCTATATTTGACAACGACCGCTTACACTCTTGTAAAAGAGTTTTAATTTGAGTCTATAAAGTTTCAACCAGTTTTTCCTGATTTTTATAGTATATTATGCATAGCTCAGTTACAGGTATCAGTTAAGGGTTGGCTTGTGGTCCTTCAGGATTATTAGCACTGTGTAGCATCCGAGGTACCAGACTCGGGGCGTTACAATTATGTGCTATTCTAAGTCTGTCATGGCATTATCTATTTTTGTATCATCATACCGAGACTTAAAAGTCATATGTCAAAGCTATATATCGTTCTAATTTAGATTTTCAATCAACTCAATCGTTTGACCAAAAAAATCATTTAAACAATATAAGAGGGTTCTTATTTCAAAACATGTGTAAACCATTGGAAAGCTTCTCTCTTTTCAATACTTTAACACATGATGGTCAATTTTCTTTATAAGAATCCATGTTCTTCTTTCAATTATCACATTGAACATTTTAAACAATTAAACACCCTCTCTTCAACTACCAATCAATATCAAGCCCATAACAATAGAAAAATATTTATCTCATGCTTCAAAACAAGCAATTTAACAACCCATAACATGTGAAATCGATAGGTATCATAACAAGAGAGGGGTTTCGTCATTCATGCTCTCAATCTAATTTATGAAAATCTGAAAATGCAAATGAATACGTGATTATAGTCCAATTCTTTAAAAAGGAGATCAAAACAAATGTTTACTTTCATCAAACAAGTTCATAATAATACTATTCAAAACCATGTAGAAAACCCTCTTTGTAAACATGATTATATATCTTTTAACATGATTAAAAAAAATAAAAACATATGACCAATAATTTTCGGATATCCCCATGTACCTTAATGATGATGAAATCATGAAATAAATGACCCTTTAATCTTAAATGTGAAAACCCTAGGTTGGTTTTTATCCTCCTGTCTTATAGAAAATAAATTAGGGATTTGATTAAGTTAAAACATATTTAGCGACTTTCATTACGTGATAAGAAGTTTAGGGACGGTTATGGAGCGTAAAAAGAGTTGGTTTCCCTTGAAATAACTATAAAACGGAGACCCTAAGACACAAAACACCAATTGGATGGTGCCCAACCAATAGCGTAACCGAGGTGTGGAAGCTCCTAACCCATTCCCTAACACAGGTTTGGCAGCACCAAACCCATGGCCTAACCCAAGTTAGGCGGTGCCTAAACCATTGCCTAATCTTTCTAGTGAAGATAGATGATGGCAATATGATTCCTAGCCATCACCTAGGCCCTACTTTGTGACGCCTTCTTACTTTTAGGTTCTGAAAAGACCCCCAACACCTCCCACAACATCAACACAAGATCTACCATCACTACGGGGGTCATAAAGGACATTTTTGATGTACCAAAAGAGCATTACAACCACGGGGTGTTACATGATTCCTATGAACATATTTTCTTTTGAAAACACATCCAACATTAGGATAAAGATCATGACACATGAATATAAAAGTAAATCACGAAATTATGGTTTACACACATTAAGAACGACAATTTAATTTTTAGCTCGAAATATGCTGGGTGTTACTTTATATCCACTTTAGGATATTTCATCCCCAAATGATAGGTAGGGACTTGATGAAGTTCTAAAAGTATGGAATAAGAAATGTAACCTTTCATTAAACATTTTTCCTTAACAAAATATGCAAAGGCATCAAAGAGCTTCATGATAAACCCTAGTGAAAAGTGTAAGAACGAAGTGTGAGATAATAAGAATTGAATAGAGATAACCCTGCACATGAGTTCTAGGGATCATAATCATCACAATATAAGGTATGAGTTTATTTGGTGATCATAGGCTTGATTTACACTGGTACTAATCTTGAAATAAGGTTTCGCAGAAGATAGGAAATAGAAGCATTCTCTACCCTATAAGATACAACGAATAGACCTCTAACTTAGAGACACTACATAACTATGCCCCAAAAAAGGAATAATATACTATCATTTCCAACTTACAAATCTCCCATAACACTTCTAACCACACGAGTTTGAGTCCCACTACATAGTGTTTTTATGATTAAGCCTATCTCGAAGTAAAAAGTTGGTAACTTAATCTTCGGGATCCTATACTCTACATCCCATTAAGAATATTACTTCAGCTTATCACTACCATCAAACACACTTGAGTTTTTTTAATTCAAGGAGTACTAACCATATACCACATTGGTTTGAGTTTTCATCAATTACAACATTCAAGCCTATCATTTCCACACCCATTTTATGGATTCCCCCACTAAGACTAGAAAATTTCAATCACTCTTTCATATATTTTAAACATATCTCTCATTCCAAACTTTTTCACACAATGAGATTTAATATCCTTCTTTCCCCTTCTCCTAAAACCATAGCTCAAGAAATCACATCAAAATTTTCACCTTCAAGAGCATCACCTCCCCTGGCTAAAACATTACTACG
Organism: Capsicum baccatum var. pendulum; assembly: GCA_030864225.1. Taxonomy (NCBI): domain Eukaryota; kingdom Viridiplantae; phylum Streptophyta; class Magnoliopsida; order Solanales; family Solanaceae; genus Capsicum; species Capsicum baccatum. The sequence continues at coordinate 228,991,335 of CM061556.1, forward strand.
CTTTCACAACCACCATTGTACTAACATACGGTGGGTCATTGAAGGACCAATGCATGTGCATCATGTAAGGGAGTAGCACTACTCAATTATAAATTATACTTATTTAACTACACAAGGTTGAACATGAGGTGAAGATACGATACAATAGACACAAAGTTCTTCATACATCGAGTGTCTGGATCATAAGTAGAGAGTAGTTCTTCAATAAACACAACACAACATGAATTCTTAGAACTGGGTAGAGTGTAAAAATATGAGTGCACATATCTAGAGTTGTATAAAATAAGGCCAGAATTCATAAAGTCAATGATTAAGGAAAGGATTTCTACTTGGAGCTACTGTTCCTCATTTAAAGAACTGGAGTTTTCCATGAGTTAGCGTATACTTTGTCTCTCTGGGATAGACCATACAAAGCATGTATCGGTAACATATAAAAACCATAATTCCTTAGTACCATATATGATATAAGACATGGATTCCTTTGTGGATCATGAGTATCATCACATAGAGCTTGAATACAAAAAAGACTGGATTTACTGAGACATCATTGCTTCTAATTTGGAGGTCAAAACATTACATGAGTTATATAGAGAACTCAAACCTTAGACATATGCAGAACTTGAATACATAAGACATTGGTAGAATGACCTCTTAAACTGAAGTAGGAGGAATATGCTTGAATAATAATAGGTTTGTCATGACTCCTCCCCGCAACTTTCCACCTTGAGAAAATTTAGGAACTACTTTAATTCACCATCTCCCCCTTAGATCAAAGTCACAATCCTAGACCTATATACATATCCTCGCATCAAATCTATAACCATAACAATAGAGATACTATAAACAGGATAGATCATGAAAGAAAGAGATGATTTCCTAAGAATGTCCCATAGCCTCTTGCTCATAAATATAGAGTGCTTCATACCTATGATCAATAATCTAAATAACACAACTTGTCTAACTCCCTAGGACTCTTATAAACCTTAGGCTTTGATACCAAGTTTGTAACACCCCAAAAATGGCTCCCGAGATGTCACGCAGTGCTCAAGAGTATGAGTAGCCTTAAGCTAACCCTGTTTACCTTCTACTAAGTTTGAATCTCATAAAAAGAGAATATATATATATATATATAAAATCATACTAAATGTGGAAATCTGTTAATCCAACTGAGAATATCTTAATACAATCCCTGAAAAATACTAGAATCAATATTCCAAACAATCAATACTAATAATCAGAATCATATCTAGTAGTCTGGCAAGCCTCTACTACTAATAACTAGAGAGTCACTAGGAAAATCCCCCAGCTGACTCAAAGTATATGAAAATATTGAATCATCTAATCTAATAAACTAAAACTTGAGTATCGGGCCATCCCCGGACTATTAGGACTCACCAACTGTCAAAATCCCAATAAAGATGCTTGAAATTACTTGCACTATTGAAACTGAGCACCAGAACCTATATTATGAGACAATGTAGCACATAAACATATATGTGGATCAGTACTTTCAGAATATATGAGTATATGGGGGTGAATGCATAAGTAAAATAATGTCTCAATATCATCATTATTTGAAAAATAATGCATGCTAAATATAGATGACTCATATAAGCTGTAATATCTGTAGGCTAAGAATCATAATTATGAGTAGCAAATCATTCTTTATAAATCTAGTGATTCATAACATTTAGTTCTAAAATCTATACTAGTATTCTATCTATAAATTATGTTGTCTAAGTATAGAAATGACTCACTTTTATACCTGAAATCTAAAAGTTAAAGTATGTAGCTAATGTCTTTCTATAAAACAATATCTAAGTAAAGTTGTGAGCCTTTATACTTGATACACCCAAACTACACCTCTCTTATGAGAGAGTAAGCGGTCGTTGTCAAATATATAACCCAACTAGGTTGGGGTAGAATCCCACAAGGAATGTGGTGCTAATTAAGTTGTATGCATATTAGATGGCTTTTAATCGTTCGTTTCTATAAAATAAATAGGGGGATTTGATTCAATTGACAAATTAATGGTTTCAGTTTAACAAGATGAAATAAGTGTAGTAGTATTCAAATTCAAAGAAAGAGCAAGCTAGGGTTATGTCCACCTTGTAGGTTTCAATACTTTCTAATTCTGGGCTTTACGAATTCATGCATGCATCATGCTTACAGAGAAACGTATTGTATTTAATAACATAATCCTAGTGTTTCTCAACCATCAAGGACTAATTCAATTTATTTCTCTTGAATCAAAAGCGTTTACCAAAAATAATATGAAATCTCCAAGTAGTTAATACTTTTAACGCATTAACATATGAAATAGGGGTTGGTAATCCTATTTTCTTGTCACTACTCTCCTTTCCAAACAAAAACCTTTATTTCGAACAAGTTGTGTTTTAAGGCATATCCTCTATGTTTGCAACCACGAGAATTCCAGATAAACGAAGAGAGTATGATGTAAACAAATCAATGCATAATGAATTCAAAACCCAAAGTAATAGATTGTATGCTACAAGGCTTCTATAACGCTAACTAATAAACTTAGATACTCATGAATAACATGAAAATCACAATATAAATATTCATCATAACAAAAACTAGAAGACGATCTCGGTGTGCGAATACTGAGAGCAAGAGGAAAAAAACATTTTTCTCTCTCTCTCAAGCTAAGTCGCCCTTCTCTGCTCTCTCCAAAAAAATACAGAATAATGAATCCCCCTTTAAAAATTCAGCATTAAGCCTTTTAATAATCTTTTCTCTCATAATTTCCTTTTAGGTCTCTGAACTAATTATAAATGACAAACTAGTCTTGGACATAGTTTCTAGGCGCCACATTTGGTCCAGATTGTAGTTTCTAGGCACCACATTTGGTCCAGGTTGCTACTCTCTCTTGTGTCATATGCCATCCGCATTCCATAGTCCCATAATTTCTTCTTCTACCTCATTAATACTTGAAATCATGCTAGTCACATCGGTTAGCTCAATTACATTGAAGTAGAGTAAAAACATAAGAAACTAGGCACTTTATTCTCTAAACATAGCTAAAATATGGATAATTTATGGTGCTCTGGCATATAAATACACCCAAGATCAATACTTAGTTTCTAAAACTTTTTCTGTTATTCTTTTCTAACTGACGTAAACCATGTGAGCTATCATGGAGTCCAACGTCTAGTTCCCTTATGGGAAAACCTCATATTGGGGAGAAGTGTCATACTCTTGAGAAGGAGTATAACCTAATCTAAGCGATCACATCTGTATTTGTCATCCATATAGATATAGGAATAATCTAATAATCTGAACCTACATTGGCTTGTAGTTCTATGGCATGAGAACATACCTAACTTGATGCTAAATACTAGTCTCTTTAATTTGTATGCTCATTTTGTTAGAAATCCACTTTAAAATATAGTATAATAGTTTATTACAAAACCCACCTGTATAATTGCTAAGTTAAACTGTAATCTGAAACTGTAAAGTGGATTTCATATCTAAGCTAAGATCAAAAGATCAAATCTTTATCAAAAATTTGAATATAATCTAGTCATAGGGTGCTTATAGCACAACCAATCTTAAAATAGCAATATCCAATTTGGGCTTAATGACCCATGCATTAAATTCATGTTAAATCATCACAATGTTCATGCTTGATAATGTATATATTGATAATTCAACTCAAAATCTAGAATTTACAGCAATAAGTATGAAAATACGAAAATAGACATAAAATTCAACTTCTAAATCACTTGAAATCTCATAATCTTGCAAATAAAAATATTGGGTATGAAACCTAATTTAAAAATCATGTTTATTCATACAAAATCATGTAAATTTATAATTAAAAACTAGTTTTGGGTACAAGGATGAAAGAGGATCCTTGTTCATAAACCCCACAAACCTTAATTTATGCAATTGATAAAGAAGCTTGAACTTGAATTCCTATTTATGCTTTTGAAGATGATTTCTTAAAGTTCTTAAATTGGGAATCCTTAATTTTGAGTTATCTTGGAAGAAGAAAGAAGGAAATTTGATTTCTTGGGGAGTGAGTTTTGAGCTATACGATTTTCTTTAAGAGAAAATTGATGAAAAGTAAGAATAAAGTGCTTAGAATGAGCTTAATATTGTGTTATCCATGAATTGGGGGCTTGGAAATTAACCAAACTACCCTTTTAAAATTTTATTCAGAACTAGAAAAGAAGAAAATTCCCGATTTGGCATGCCACTGCGACGCTACACTATCACGGTGGCTCACTTGAAAAGGGACGAGGCTAATTTTTCCCATTAACGCAATGTGGGGCTATCACATTGGGATACTGGAAAAGGGACAAGTCCTATTTTGGCCATATCTGCGACGCGATAAAATCGCGCTACTTCGCTGGAAAAAGGACGAGTGAGAATTGGACTTTCACCGTGATGCAACATAATCATGGTGCTCCATTGGAATCTTACAATTGTGAAATCATCCTTCATTGCGAAGCGGTGACTGCCAAAATGTCGTACTGTTTTACTAAACATGCCATAATTTCTCAACCGAGTATCGGATTGAGGAAAAATTTGTATTGTTGGAAAGATAATTCAATTTTTTATACACTAGAAGGTCTAGAAATAAAAAATTCTACATTTATTAAAGGTTATTCATTTTTTAAGCTAACCCTTGACATTCTAGGAGCTAAATTGAGCTAGGAAATACTGTGGGGTATTAAATCTTAGACCTGCTATCTGCTACGTCATGAGGAGCATATCGAGCTAACTTAGTAAACTTGAAAGAATACTCCTTTGCTATCATACCATCCTACTTCAGGTTAATAAACTCTAAAACATTGGCCTCTCTCAATTCCAATAGGAAAAACCAATCTAGAAAGAAAGTAGGAAACTCTTCCCATTCTATAGACCCTGCATCTGCGGCCCTATATTTCTTTCACTGCTTAAATAATGCATGAGATACATCCTGTAACTTATATGTAGCTAGCTTACCACTCTCACTTGCGGTTACCCCCATAATATTTGTTACCTTCTGCACCATGCCAAAGAATTTTTGTGGGTCCTCTTCAGACTAAAACCCTGAAAATAATAGAGGATTCATTCTGGTGAAGTCTCAAATTCTAGCTGCAGCAGTATTGGCCACTGTGTTGGCCTGAACAACAGTTGAGATTTTATTCTAGGCTTCCAAAGAATGAGCTAGAGTGGTGAAAGTGGCTCGTAATTTTGTGTGACAGACATGCTCGTCTAGGGGATCTTCCTGAATGGGCGGAGGTGCTGGCTAGTTTTCAGTTCTTCTTTCGTTGGTCTTTTTGGGATGCATATTTTATAATGGAAGGAAAAATATGATTAGACTAAGAGTTTAACTTGATCTCATGCTCACTCGTACGACATAAATACAGAAAGAATGGAACTTTTTCTTAAAATGCCTTATAGCCTCTTTCCCATAAGTGTGAAGCGCTACACACCCATGAATAAAACTCTAATTGATGTGGCTTTCTGACTTTCTAGGACTCTGTTGAACTTTAGGCTCTGATATCATGTATGTAACGCCGCAAAACTGCACCCTGGGCGTCACACAGTGCTTACAATATAGAAGGACCACAAGCTAACCCATGATTTGTACCTTCTGTGAGCACTGGATAATTATAATAATACTGAAAATCATACGCGGAAGTATAACTAAAGATGCCAAAATTTTCTCAAAATACTAAATACTGATAATAATATTGAAAAAATAAACATATGTCTAAAATAGTCTAGTCTGAAAGTCTCTAACTGTCTGAATATAGAGTTGATGGGACAAGTCTCTAACTAACTCTAACTGCTGAACATACTAAACTACTGGAATGCTGAAATAGATAACTCTATCCTCAAAATATGAGGACTTACCACTATAACTGCTACTGATAAACTGAGCTGCTATGTACGGCCAGGAGCCTGTTAACTTATGATATGTGACATCATAGTGCAAAAGAAAAAGTACATCAGTACTTTGAATATACTGGTATGGTAAGTAAGGCAGGATTATATACATGGTTTCATATGCATGACAGGATAACTGACTAATTAAACATCATGATATAACTGAATAAAAGTGCATGCAAAACCGTAACTACTGATCATGCTGACTATGCAATACTGTGCATATAACCTCTTTCTAAATTAGACTAAAACTAAAGTACTTAGTTTTGGTAACTGAATACTGAAAAATGAGGTTTAGAATGATACTAAAGCACTAAATTCTAATAGCTACGTAACTGATAACTGATAGACAATATTTTGTAGAATTATCTGAGTTCTTTACTGAATGCTAAGATAGAATACTAATTACTGAGTACTGAATATTGAAATTGTAGTTATGGGAATGTTTATCTAAATGACATACCCCGATTATAAACTGAGTTGGGGTCCAACCTATGACCCTAGTTTGAAGGGTGTTAGCACCTTGCCAAGTGATACTAATAATGTTGGGTCAACCCTAATCTGGCAGGAAGACTCATGAATTATATATATGGTTGCGTCAACCCTAATCTGGTAGGAGAATGACTTACCCTATGCTGGCTACGTAGTTTTATAATGCAGAGACTACTACTAAGGGTCAAACCCTCTACTGGAAGGAATGGCCCTATCCCTGGGTTCGCTTGGTGCTGAATTCTACTACCAACTGAATAGATACTAAACTGGTCACTAGACTGTACTAGGCTTGACTGAACTGTTACTGAACGTGTTGAATGACTGAAATAGACTGAGTTAACTGAGTTTTGTAACTGATTGAGCACTACTATTTGTGGTGTTATTGAGACTATTTTGTAGTCATTATAATTCTAAGTAAAGAGCTAGATTGTCTGGAATTGAATACCCCTGGGAATCGATAATACCAATAGTAAAACATGGAAAAAACTTGAAGGCATTACATTAGTTATTTCTCCACCAAATATTTATTTCGACATTTTGTCAAACATTTGAGAGGCAGAACTTGTACATGAATGGGACCACAAGATAACATGTCATGAATTCAGTACTCAATTTACATAGGTATTTTTTAAACACTTGGGGAGCATAATTAATGCCCATAGAAATCATCAAGATATAAACATCATGGCTACAACATTCACCTTGAAAATTCAAGGGCTAAACATGAGGATCACATGATTCTATGTACTTGCTAATTAATTCACTGGAAACTTGTATGAATCTTGATTTGAAAACCATACCACAACACATATATGAACACAATACAATTCAAACATATAAATCATGAAATCAATAAACTTGTAGTTTTAAAATATGTTCTTAAACTCCAAGGGTGGAAGGAAACCCAAGGATGAACACCTAACATACCTTAATGACAAAATTCGTAAAGATTGTTGGGGATTTCTTTTAACTAGATCTTGAGCTTGATGTACTAGGGTTTCTTTCTTGAGAGGATTTTATGAATAAAGAATGAATTTTTCCCTTTAGGATATCAAATTTCGTGTTATAGGTAAATAATGTGAAGGGAAAATGACCCATTTGCCCCAACAAACTTGGATAAAATTTTTTAGACAGGGTCCCCATAGCATCGTGACCCCTGCTTAGGTCAAGAGGCCCTCGAAACATCATCCCTACTTGAGTCAAGTAGCCATCCCAGCATAACCCTAAGCCTGGGTTAACTAGCCCTCGCAGCGCGGCCCTATCGCAACCCCTTGTTGTTTTGTACATCAAAACTCACCCTTATGCTAGTCCAAAATATCCGAAACTTGCCTGAGATGACCTACAGGTGACCATGATCATGAATCAACTTGAAAGCCGACATACTAAGGTCGTAAAGGTCAAAAATAAGATCCTCCAATTTTGAAGGATAAAATGATTCTAAGTCTTTACACGTCGCTGAAATTTTATAAGTCTGGGACCTCTTTTTGCATGCTATATAGGACTAAAATGACTAGGATTTTATGATGTCTTACAATATGTCCCCTCGGAATATTCTTCCTCGAATGAGAATGACTGAACTGAGAGTAACTGAGAAATTGTACGTACTTACACGGACATGCATAACTGAAGCATGACTGAATTCTTTTGACATGACACATGGCTCAATTTTCTCATGAATGCATGAATGATATAAGAAAGCTATGCAGCTATAATTAAACATTGAATAGAGTAGATCTAAGGAAGACTGTTACCTCAGGCTGAGTCTGAGTTTGCGGAGAAGAGGTGAGGATACTTGGTTCGTATATATGTTTCTGCTTCCCAAGTATCTCCCTTAACTGACTGATTCCTCCAAATAACTTTGACAAAAGGAACTTTTTTGTTCCTTAGTCTGTGAATCTGATAATCAAGGATTTTGACTGGGACTTTCTTACAAGAAAGGCTGTTCTAAATATATATACTCTCTATAGGGACTTCAAGTGCTGGGTCACCAATGCACTTTTTTATCAAGGAGACATGAAACACTGGGTGCACTGATGCTAAGTCTATTGAAAAAGCAAGCTTATAATCTACCTTACCAAAATGACTGAGAATTCTAGAAGGAACAACATATAGGGGACTAAGCTTCCCCTTATTGCCAAATCTCTTAACTCCCTTCGTGGGAGAGATCTTCAAATACACATAGTCATCAATCTCAAACCCGAGATGTTTTCTTATCACATGTGCATATGATTTTTGTTGGCTCTAAGGGGTCTTAAGCATCTCTCTGATCAACTGCACCTTCTCTACGACATCAAACACCAAGTCAGGCCCTACTACTGCGGCCTCACCTAACTCAAACCAACCAATGGGAGATCTATATATCCTCCCATAAATTTTCTCAAACGGAGCCATCTAAATATTTGAATGATAGCGATTATTATACGCAAACTCAATCTAGTATAAGTAGTCATCTCAACTGCCCTTAAAATTAACAACACACGCTCTCAATATATCTTCTAAATTTTGAATGGTCTTTTCTGCTTGACCATCTGTTTAAGGGTGAAAGGTTGTACTGAGGTGAACTTGGGTACCAAGACCTTTTTGGAAGGCTTTCCAAAAATGAGAGGTGAACTGCGTACCTCTATCTGAAATGATAGACAATAGGAAACCGTGCAATCTGACCAACTCTCTAAAATAGAGCTTGATATAGTCCTCGGCTGAGTAAGAGGTATGAACTGGAAAAAAATAGGATGATTTGGTCATCCTATCCACAGTGACCCAAATCAAATCAAGCTGATGATGAGTATGAGAAAAACCTATCACAAAGCCCATGTTCACTTCCTCTCTCTTCCAAGTGGGGATACTAAATTTCTACATAGACCTACTAGGCTTTTAGTGCTCAATATTCACCTGATGACATGTAAAGCACTTAACAACAAACTCTGAAATGTCTCTCTTTATCCCACTTTGCCAATAGACTTCCCGCAAGTCGCGGAACATCTTAGTAGCCCCTGGATGAATCGAGTAGCACAAACTATGTTCTTCTACAAAAATCTGCTGCCTCACGCCATCCACAGATGGCATATATAATCTTCCCTTGCTATGCAACACACCATCTCTCTCTTAGGAGAAAACCTCTATTTTATTATATTTGACTGACTCTTTCATCTTAACTAAACTAGGATCTCTGTCCTACTTTTCTTTTACCTCAAAAACTAAAGATGATTTCAATATATTCTGCACCCAAACACTACCCTCAACTGAATTAACTAACAAGACACTTAGCCTTGCAAGCTGATGAACTTCCTCAACTAACTTTTCTTACCATCATCAACTTAAGCAACACTACTCTTAAACAATCTACTGAGAGCATCTGCCACTACATTGGCCTTGTTCAGATGATACCTATTACTTATGTCATAATCTTTCAACAACTCTAACAACCTCCTCTGACGTAGGTTTAAGTATTTTTTACAAAACACATAATGCAGGCTTTTGTGGTCTGTGAACATATCGACATGCATCCCATACAAATAGTTTCTCCAAATTAATAAGGTAAATACAATAGCTGGTAACTCAAGATTATGGGTAGGATAATTCTTTTCATAGGTCTTAAGCTGTTTAGAGGAATAGGCCATAACCTCACCCTTCTGTATCAAAACACACCTCAAACCAACTCTGGAAGCATCACAATAAATGACAAATCTATCTGAACCATCAGACAAAGTCATAACTGGGGTTGTAGTGAGTCGAGTTTTCAACTCCTAAAAACTCTTCTCACAACACCACACTCAATTATGAACAAATGAACTTAAACTCTTAGTTATGATACCATTTAGCCTAGGATTCTGACATTCAGGAGGTAGTCTTCTGGTATTCCAAATAAGAGTAGTGTAGTCCATTGAAGCATGATGGTCTTGTGGAGAAGTGACCATTTTGAAGAAGATCACCGGGAATTCGACAACTTGCCATTTGATCTTTGCTCACTTTTGGTTAAGCAACGCTGTTGGTTAGACCTGCTATGATACTAATTGAATTTCAAAAATAGAGGTAAATTAAAAAAAATTATGAGTAGAGTATTGGCTCCTCATAGTTGACACACCTGCAAATTAGTACACTTCACAAAATAGATTAGATTTGAAATAATTAAGCAAATAAATAATCAAACGTAAAGTAAAGACACTGATATTTATCTTGGTTCAGAACACTAATGAGTTGTCTACTTCATGTCCCTATGGGTTTTAATGTTTCATTAGATCGTTCAATGTCGGGATCGAGTACAATGATGAGAAACAAGTTCGGAAGACATATTTGTTCTTCAGACCTTATGAAAAAGCAGCAGTTTGTGTTACAACATTATACAACAATTGTAAACTAAAAGTTACAAAGCTTTGTGGGACTACGAGTGAGACACTTGGATATTCTTCTAAAAGTTGGGTAACCAATGTCTATCTTCAATCTTCTTCTTTTGTAGTCTTTGGATGCTACTCTTCATAAGGAAACCCAAGAGATTTCTTCTCAATAAAGGATTTGAATTGATTCCGCGATTGAGGAATGTAGTCATTTGATATGTCCATATCAGATATCTCTATATACGTCTTTTACTCACGTACATATCAAATATGTCCGTGATATTTTCTTCCTTTTGGTGTTATAGTGATTGATCTGATTTGCTATGATTCTTCTGACTGATCTAATTTGCTTCAATTCTCAGGATTGAGATTCTTCTTCCATTTGATTGATTTGTTTGGATACCGTGGATCATGATCTGATTTCCTTCTATTCCTGGAGCCGGCTACATTACTTGCTTCCTTTATCTTTTCATTATTATCAGTCTTCCAATTTTTTGTAAAAATCCACTTGTTAGTTTGTCATTATTAAAATGTAAAATTAGGAGGCTAACATTTATTATATATGCTTTTTCTTATACTTGGTGGTCATTTGAGGGAGAAGATGCAGAGGCTAAAATTTTTATTGGTCACTAATTTTCTTTTGTGCAATTTTAGAATGGCCATTAGATTTTGGTTGCATGAGTATATTTTGTTTAATCTTTCATTGATGAGTAGATTTTATTTTATTCAATTAGAATATCACCACATGATAACATTTCATGAATTCACTACTCAAATTACATAGGCATTCTATCAAACTCTTGGAGAGCATGATTAATGCGCATAGAAATTGCCAAGATATTAACATCATGGCTAAAAAATTCCACTTGCAAATTCAATGGTTTAGCATGAGGATCACAATATTCAACATACTTTCTTATTAATTAACTTGAAACTTGTATGAATATTGATTAGAAAACAATAAAAAAATACATACATGAATACAATCCAATTCAAACATGTAAATCCTAAAATCAATAAACTTGTAGTTTTAAAAAGGGTTCTTGAACTCCAAGGGTGGAAGGAAAACTAAGGATGAACACCTAACATACCTGAATGATGAAATTCATGAAGATTTTTGGGGATTTCTTGGAACTTGATATTGAGCTTGATGAACTAGGGTTTCTTTCTTGAGTGGATTTTATGAATAAAGAATGAATTTTTCCCTTTTGGATATCAAATTTTGTGTTAAGGCTGAATAATTGATAACGCTCAACTTACTCGTCAATTTAGTGCAACGGTTTTCGTCAATATATTTACCCAACTTTGGAGTCAGGTTCAAATCCACAGGGAACAATGTGAGTGGCGATTAAACTCGGTTGAAACGAAAGCTACAAGTTAAATTCAATCAACTGGCACAAAAACACAAAATGGGATTTTTAATGATTGAATAAAAGTTATTAACACCTCAATTCGCCTTAGAACTCAAATCTTAAACTAAAATATTTCAAATCAATGATATGGAGAAACTAGGATTGTGATCACTACGATTATTAATCCCCAATGAACAATGGCAGCAGTATTGGGTTCTCATGATTTGTGGGAAGCACCAAATTACAGTTTTGACATTACATCTAAGTGTTTCTCAACCTACTTAAATGTTGAACTCCCTAATTCACTCAAACTTAGGAAATCATTCTATTCATACTGATTTTATCTCAAGTTGATCAATCTTGTTATAACATTAATCATTAGATGGGAGCTTAATCTTTCCAAATCCTTGTTTATAATTCGCTACCTTTAGTTTATTTCTCAGTTCGAGAAAATCAACATAAGGTAGGATTTATTTTTTGCAACCAATAAATAAAAATCATAACAAAGGAATTATCAAGATGTCCCGACAATCACTTAAACCCTACCCAACTATTAAATACATGGGGGAATAAACATAGATCCCACAACCCTAGTTGTGGGTTTTAGTTCCACATGAGAAAGAAAGAGATAGCAACAATTGTAATCATCATTCAAAGTAGTTAAACTTACAAAAGATAAAGTCTGAAGTTGATTCTCTTCTATGTTCAAGAGAAAATTCCCACATCCAAATCAAAGAGTTGAAAACGTTGAATTCAAAGTTAAGAGAGCCAAAAAGTAAAGTAAAACTCTTCTGGAATAAGTTCCGCTCCTCTACTTATTAGAAAACCCTAACATATTCTTTAAATACTTTAGACTAATTATGGAAACAAAATCATAGATCACAGTATTTTCTCGGACAGGCGACGATGTCCATGACGGCTTATCAGGTGTCTGACGACTTATCAGGAATGTCGTCAGCTCCTCTTCACTTTTGACAATCTCTGCCTTAAGTTAAAGATGAGGCATGGCAGCTTATAATACCTTTGGCGACTTATCACGGATGTCATCATGTCTTCTCTTTAATTTCTCACACTTCTAATTGCCTATAGTAGATGTCGTCATAAATTCCAGCTGAAGCCCATTCTCTGTCTAAGACTAACGACGAGCCTGACGTCTTATCGCACTTTTGATGGCCTACCATAGATATCGTCATAGATTCCATCTGAAGTCTATTATCTGTCTAAGGCTGATAATGAGTGTGATAACTTATCAGAGAGTTGATGACTTATCAGAAAAGTCGTCAACTACACTTCCCTTCTTATATTTTCTCAAAATTCAACTCTTTTATCTCAATTGTTGTTGGTTTTCTTTCATCTTGACTTTTCGTGCAATAAAAAGGAGAAAACAATTAAAAACAAAAAAAGTTGCTTAAGACTTTGCAATTATTCTCAGTTAAAGCCTCAAATGTGTTAGCATCTTCTTACATATCAATAATGTGAGGGGAAAATGACCCATTTGCTCCCACAAACCTTGATAAAATTTGTTTGACAGGGTCGTCATCATGTCGCGACCCATGCTTGGGTCAAGTGACCCTCGTGACATAACCCTTGCTCGGTTCAAGCAGCCATCATGGCGTGACCCTAAGCCTGGGTCAACTGCCCCTCGCGGCGTAGCCTTATCGCAACCCCTTACTATTTTGGACATCCAAACTCACCCTTACTCTAGTCCAAAAAATTCAAAACTCGCCTCAGATGACCTACATGTGACCATGATCATAAATAAACTTGAAAATCAACATACCAAGGTCGGAAAGGTTGAAAATAATATCCTTCAATTTCAAAGGCTAAAATAATTCTAAGTCATGGCACTTAGCTGGAGTTTTCTAAGTTTGGGACCTCTTTAGGCATGCTTTATAGGACAAAAATGACTAGGATCTTACGGGGTCTTACATATCTCTAACTTCTGGACCATTTTACAGCTCATAGGTTATGAGAAATTATCACATACTACTACTAGGATGGAAATATTGTTCCAATATTCTGATACATCTCATTACCCTTAAGCATGATAGCTGCAACACATATTTTAGAAATGGGACTGAATACACCTCATACCTCAGACTGAAAAATAAAATTCTATCAGGATAAAGTAAATACTCGAATCAATACACCATGAAGCACTAATGAACTCCTCTAAAGTCCTTGTAATATTACATAATCTTTTATGACTCTATTAGAAAGGACCCCATCACTTAGACTCTAAGCTTTGGCATTTTCGTCATGTCGACAATGAGATATAGCTAATGAAATAAGAGTAAAGAAGTAATTTGGATAACCTCCAAATGGACAATACGATGGAACTATATGGAACACGAAGAAAAGTGAAACATTCGTAAATGCCTAGTAGCTTCCTACGTATAAGTATGGTATACTACAACCCCTAAATAGGACTCTACCAAACGTGACTTTGGATATACCCTAGGACCAAGAACCGTGCTTTGATACCAAGCTTTCCACGACCTAAAATGAGGCCCTTTCCGTAACGGGCATCCCAAACCATGAAGGCCGAGAGCCATTTCAACTTGTAATCATATGCAATAATTATGTATTATCAAAATGGAGAAAACAATTGAAAACATGGTGATTTTACTATTTCAACAGATCAATGTGGACATAAGTTTAGCAAATCCTAAACCATCTAATACTAGTATGCAAAATCTCTACTACAACTAGAAACAACAGTCTGTCTGAAATCGGGTCAAAGCCCCCGATCGAACCATAAAATAAAACAAAATAAGATCAACATAAGTGAACAAGATGCCTTATGAATTAAGAGAGGCTCACTAACTCTGAATGTTTGAAAACAGTCTACTGTTTAGAAGGACCTATAGGCTGGGCCTCAGAACCTGAAATATAGGGGTTCAATACAAATGTACTGGTACGTAGAACAATCCAAATATAAATATATTTTTATACAACATAGATGAGATTATTTCATAAAAACATGTCAACATAAAACATTTGAAAATACATGGGCATAATCATTAAGCTTCTAAACACTTTTGTAAATCATGACTCAACTCTTTGTCTTACTTCTAAGCTAGGTGGTACACCCTAAAATTCTACAATTGCACAGGATATATGGAATCTTCCCTAGACTCAACTGCCAATTCCTCAACCCAAGTTTGTTGCAAGGGTTGGAGTTTCTGATTCTTAAATGCCACAGAGCACTAGGCCAGCGTATAATTCCTTTTTGGGACATAATAAACCCGTATCAGCAAAACATGATTTTCAGTGATGATTCCTTACACTCAAACACCTTATTTGGGTAACCACCTAATTCCCTTTAACCCCATTGTTAGTCTTTTCTAAACATGTATCTTTCTGAAATCAAATTCTTATAATATAAGTAAAAAATATATATTTTGTTCAATTCTAAGTCTGTCATGGAATTATTTGTTTTCATATCATCATACCAAGACATGCAAGTCATATGTCTAATCCATATATCGTTCTGCTTTAGATTTCTCAATCAACTCAATTATTTGACCACCAAAAACATTTATACAGTGTAAGATAGTTCTTATTTCAAAACGTGTGTAAACCTTTGCAATGTTTCTATCTTTTCAATACTTTAACACATGTAAGAGCCCGCAAAATCCTAATCTTAATTCAGTCCGTTAATGCTAGAAAAGGGGTCCTAGACTTAGAAATTTCAGCTAAGTGTTTATACTTAGAAGTATTTTAGCCTTTATAAGTTGGCGATCCTATTTCATGACCCTTATGACCTTAAAATATCAATATTTATGTTGATTCATGATTTGGAATGTCAGTACACATTCTCAAGAGTTTTTTAATTTTTTGAACATCATTTGAGGAACGTTTGGAAGTCCAAACAAGTGGATCAATACGATCTCGACGCGCTGCATCTCCTATCGCGTTGATAAATATTTTTCCCAGCTCCTAGTGTCAAATTCTAGTGAACCAATGCAGAATCAATGCGGACGCCGACCATAGGGTCGATCCTATCGATGCAGCGCATCGGGATACAGTTAGTGGGCACATTTTCAATCATTAGAAGCCCATGTCGAGAGCGGTAAATAGGTCTTTTCCCACCTTATTTTAGCCCTTAAA
The DNA here is from genome assembly GCA_030864225.1 of Capsicum baccatum var. pendulum. Classification (NCBI taxonomy): domain Eukaryota; kingdom Viridiplantae; phylum Streptophyta; class Magnoliopsida; order Solanales; family Solanaceae; genus Capsicum; species Capsicum baccatum. The sequence continues at coordinate 229,007,527 of CM061556.1, forward strand.
CCATGATATTAAGCCACTTTAGAGACAAAGTCCATTCTCTATTGTCAAATTACTCAAGAACAAAACCCTAGGGCTTCTAATTCAAGATTCAAACTTTAAGCAAGCACCAGCAATCTTCTATAATTCAAGCCTCAAGGTATGTGAAGTGTTGATCCAAGGGTTTCCTTCCACCCTTAGAGTTCAAGAAACTCTTTTAAACTATAAGTTAAATGATTTTGTGAATCCCATGTTGGATTTTGAAGGTATTCATAATTTTAATGTTATTTGGATTTAATGTTTAGTATCATGTGAATTCATGTTGAACCCTTGAAATTGTAAATTGGTGTTTAAAATTATGATGCCTACATGTCGCATAATTAACGTGTATAGATTATATTTCCCCAAGTGCTTGATGAATTGTTCATGTGAACTAAAAGGGAAAATCATGTTATGCTAGCTTATGTGTAACTTCATATCTTACAAGTTTTTGATAAAATATCTCTATGAATGAGCTATAAACAAGTGCACATGGTTATGCTTTTCAAGTTATGGTATGCTTTACTTTTCATGCTATCGAGTCCTGAGGGTATTCAATACCTAAAAATCTAGTTGTTTACCTAGAGCTAAAGTAGTTATAGAATGGTATCGGTAGTGTCACGAACAATAGCACTCAGTACACAGTCACAGTCTCAGTTAAGACCTCAAGTAAACCTAGTCAGTTAACAGAACTCAGTAGCATTCCTTCAGTCAACAGAGCCTAGTAAACTTAGTTTAGTTAGACAGAATGAGTAGTAACAGTTTAGTCAAGCCTAGAGCAGTCTAGAAATCAGTTCAATGTCTATTCAATTGGAAGTAGGATTCAGCACTGAGTTAGTGCAGGGATGATGGCTTCCCCATCAGATATGCAGAGTCATTAGTGAAACGCACAAATTAAACCTCTCTTATGAGTGAGTAAGCGGTGCGGTCATTTTCAAATATATAACCCCAAGTAGGTTGGGGTCAAATACCATAGGGAATAAGGTGTCAATCAACTCTATTTGTGATTAAAATAACTGATAGATAATGGTTTTGTTTAATTAGGGGTTTTATCAATCAACCAATGATTAAAGTTTTGACTTTCTTCAGAAATCAAAGTTAAAATTTTAATGGTTTAAATCAATGATAGAGAGAAACTAGGGTTGTGATCACTATGATTATTAACCCCTCATTGAATAATAGTTGTAGTACTGGATTATTTTGACTTTTGGGAAACACCAAATTATCAGTATCAATAGTCCATCTAAGTATTTATCAATCTACCTAGATGTTGTGCTCCCTAATTCTCTTAAACTTAGGAAAACGTTCTATTCACACTGATTTTATCTCGAGTTGATTAATCTTGTTACAACATTAATCATTAGACAGAAAATTAACCTTCCCAAATCCTTATTGATAATTCACTACCTTTAGGTTATTTCTCAGTTCGAGTAAATAGGTATAAGGCTAGATCTATTCTTTGCAACCAATAGACAAACAATCATTACAAAGGAATTATTAAGATGTTCCCACAATCACTCAAACCCTAACGAACTATTATAACTATGGAGGAATAATCATAGATCCCATAACCCTAGTTATGGGTTTTAATTCCACAAGAGACATAAAGAGATAGCAACCATTGTATTCATCTTTCAGCGCAATTTAACTTACAAAAGATGAAATCCAAGGTTCATTCTCTTCCAAGTTCAAAAAGATTATCCCAAAACTTAATTTGCAAAAATACATAGCAAAACTAGTCAGAGATATTGTGTTTCGTGAGTTTCTTCCCTCCCCAATAAAAATCTACAAATTGTCCTTAAATACCTAGGCTAATTTTAGAATCAATTTATAGATGATATAAAATCTCTCGCATATATGATGCCAAATATGATGGCTGATGACAAGTTCTGATAGCTTATCAGGAAATTAATGACATATTAGATAATATTGTTAACTCTTCACTATAGCTTCTACACAATGCCTTAGGCTGACGGTATTCTTGAAGGCTTATTAGGATTTTGACGGCTTATCATTAGATGTTGTCAGTTCTCTACTTTAACTCCCACGCACTGTCTTTGGCTAACGATATTCCTGATGGTTATTCACAAAGTTGACGACCTATCAAACAAGTTGTCAGTTGTACTCTTCATGTATTCTTACTCAAAATCTATCTCTTTTGACTCAGATGTCATTGGTTTTTATACATCTTATCTCACCTGCACTATCACAGAGAAAACAATCAAAAACAACAAAAGTTGCTTAAGAATTTACAGTTATTTTGAGTCAAAATCCTTAAATGTGCTAGCATCAAGTTCGCACATCAACACCCTCAACTTAAAACAATTTATTGTCCACAAGCAACTAACACATTATAGTACCACAGTGTTTAACCATGAGAATGTAAAGCACAAATAACAGTCAATCATCAATTTTAGTTCAAAACATATCACACTCTCTAAGTTCAAGCACTTTAACCTTAACTATGTATATATCAATGAAGATCAATATAGTGACACAAAGGAATCAATATATAGCATCAAATTAGCAACAATAACCATGCATATGTACAAGTTACACTACCCAAATAAGTAAGCAGCTAGCAATTCAATCGATGTGCCCTTACGAAAAAGAAGTCACTCTTCACTCAAATATGAAATCAAGCACATAAATGCAAGGACGGTCAAGAGACACTCACTATCAAAAAAAAGTTCCAGTCAATGTATGCCAAATACCATAAACTTGCCCTTATTTTGATCACTAAGGCTTTTAGACAGTTAAGCTAGGATCACTATAGGACTTTTCTTCAGCTTGTAATGTGGGATTGGGGCTGGTATGATACACAAGAATATTTAAAGTGAATAAGCCTCCTTGGCACTACACTATTTTTGGGGTCTCTCTTATCAACCTTTCACTTATTTCTGCCTTTCTTTATTGAAGCAAATTTAGGCTGGATGTGGTTCTTTAGTGTTTTATTTTTTCTTTTTCACAATTTTTTTTATTATTCTTTTTCTACTACACCCAGCCTTATATTTTTTAATTTTATTTTAGCCCTCTTCATACTCACTTTACATTATGCACCCCTATGATAGCCACCCTTAACTTAGCCAATTTTCCTGGGTAGGTCAAAGTGCACAATGCCCAAGGAGGACCAGGGCCAAAATAGATTCATTGTAATCCAAGTGGGAAGGTGGTAGGTATAACAACAAAAAAATATAGACATTTAGGCTCAAAATCAGGATCAAGGGATATTATTCAAACATGGAAGGTCATTTATGCTAAAAGTGGATTAATATAAAAAATGGCCTATGATTTGTTCCTGACCACACTCCTACAACCAAGGCAAGACCAACTGGGCAGGTTCTGGATTTAACACACAATGGGATCTAGGTAGTATATGACAATCACATGGAACAAAGGTACATCACAAGCTACTACCTATCCGGTTCATGCAATTGATAGCAATGATTATCATGCTGATGTGTGATCTAATGCTAACATATTTGAGGCTTTTAACTAGATAAAATTGTAAAGATTTAAGCAACTTTTGTCATTTTTGATATCTTTATCTTTGAGAATGCATAAAAGTCAAGATGTAATAAAACAAAGACAATAAAAGAAAAAGAGGTGAATTTGGAACAACTGACAAGGAAAGTGTAGTTGATGACTTTTTTGATAAGTCATCAAATTTGTGATAAGTTATCAGAGTCATCGTGAGTTGTAGACAGTGTGAGGAAGTTAGAGAAAAAGTGTGACGACATTCCCTAATAAGCCTTCAAGTGTCTGATAAGCCGGCAAGAATGTCGTCACTCAGAAGCAGAAGATTTTTTGACGATATGTCATGATAAGCTATCAGATCTCTGATAAGCCCTCAGGCATGTCGACACTCAGAAGCAGAATGCAAAAATTTGATGCAGGCCTGACGACATGTCCTGATAAGATATCAGAACTCTGATAAGCCATCAGGCATGTCGTCAAACGTAAGCAAAAGGCAAGAAATGGGAATCTGATAAGCTATCAGATCTCTAATAATCCATCAGAAATATCGTCATCCGAGGGGAAAAGTTTGAATTTTTAATTTTAGTTTTTCGTAAGTTATGGATATAAATAGCAGGTTTTAGGGTTTCATTGAGGGGAGGCTTAACATATTGAACTTATTCAGAGACTACTTTACTTCTCTTTGGTCTCTAAACTTGAATTTCAATTTTCAATTCTTTGATTTAGTTTTGGGATATTCTTCTTGAATTTGGGAAGAGAATTATTTTTTTACTATATCTTTTGTAAGTTTAATCACTTTGAATTATGAATACAGTTATTGTTATCACTTTCTCTTTCATATGGAACTAAAACCCACAACTAGGGTTGTGAGATCTATGGTTACTCTTTTATTGTCTTAATAGTTGGTTAGGGTTTGAGTGATTGTGGGAACATCTTGATAATTCTTTTGTATTAATTATTTTTTATTGGTTGCAAACAATAGGTCTCACTTTATATTGATTTGTTCAAACTGAGAAATGAACTAAAGGTAGTGAATTATCATGAGAATTTGGGAAGGTTAAGTTCCCATCTAATGATTAATACTGTAAAAAAATTAAGCAACTTGAAATAATATCAGTGTGAATAGAAGGTTCCAAAGTTTGAGAGAATTAGGAAACTCAACATCTAGTTAAGTTGAGAAACACTTAGATGAACTGTCGATACTGATAATTTGGTGTTTCCCATAAGTCACAAGAATCCAAAACTACAACTATTATTCAATAGAGGGTTACTAATCATAGTGATCTCAACTCTAGTTTCTCTATATCATTGACTTGAAATATTGCAGTTTAATCTTTGAGTTCTAAGGCGAATTGAAGTGTTAATAACTTTTGTTAAGTCATTACAAACCCCCATTTTATATTTTTTTATCATTTTTTTGAATTTAACTTGTAGCTATAGTTTCAAATTAGTTTAATCACCACTCACATTGTTCCTCATAGATTTGACCCCGACTTGAAAGTTCAACAAATATATTGGTGAAAACCGCCTTGCACTAAGTTGACGTGTAAGTTGAGTGTTATCAAAAATGATGCCGTTGTCGGGGAGAAATTTTGCGTATTGAGTTGGTTTGAAATTTTAGCCTACTTTCTTGAATTAAAACTTGTAAATATTTGTTTTTAGTTTTCTTTTATTTCTTATGTTAGGTAGATTTTTTATTTTAGTTTGCTTATTACTATGTCATCATGGAATGAACATGAGCTTGGTGGTTGGAAATCTTATCTTGATGATCCATGTCTATATTGTGATAGACCTTACTTTTGGAAAGATTGTAGATAAGCTCCCCGGAGAGAGATATGTGCACCATCTCCATCCTATTAGGAGTATGATTGTTCTTTATGTGGTGATCTAGATGGACATTGGAGTGATTGCCCAAATGACCCCTCCCCCTATTGCGCTAACCTAAATTTTAGTTCTTCTTATGAGTTTGATAGGTCTTTTGGTCAAGAAAAAGAAGAACAAAGAACTTAAAGAGTGGAATTGAAGCTATACTTCAACTAATGTTGGATCTCCTAAAATAAAGGTATGATATCATATGTGATATGTGTTAAGACATGAGGCCAATCATTCATGAGAAGATGGATATAGAGGTCAATAATTCAAAGAATTCTTCTATGTTATGTTTAAATGATATCTTATCTATGGAATCATTTAAAATAATGGAAGAGTGTGAAGATGAGGAGCAAGAACCCTATATTGATATTGAGCTTGATGATGAGCAACCCTCAGTGATTTTCCAATCAACCGAACCAATCATGAGAGATGATGCCAATATTGAGGAAATACAGATAGAGGTAAAAAAAATAAACCAAGCCAATCTCTTATAAAGACTCTATCCCAATTCAGGGTGAAGAGGTCGAGAAGGATGCGACTCCAAAATCAAGGAGAAGGCCTCACTCGAATCACTTTTCAACATTATGCTTGGTGTATGTGATGAAATTCAAATCACCATAGCAAATGATGAATATTGGAAATGAGGAGGAAAATTCCTAAATTTTAGAGTTTGTCTTTCCAAAAGGGTATAATACGACTCCAATATTCAAGTCCAAGAAGATTAAAGATCAATCTCAATTTAGTGGCTTTTTAAGGTTCTCACCTTTGACAAATGAGCACACGCAAAAGTTCGATGCAAAATTGGGCAAGCGGTTCAAGTCTTCGAAGTGGTGTGACAGAACTCTCCTTATCATGCTCTCACATTTTCCCAATGCACCTAAAAGATGTAAAGATTGAAAGATGGGCCGACGATTCAAATTATCTAAGTGGAGGTATAAAGGATGAAGCAATTTCAAGGTATCTTGATGAATTCTGAGTAGTCAAGATAACCTAGTCATACCGCGATATTAAATCAGGCGCTGCTTAGGAGGCAACCCGAGGTATTTTGTTGTTTGTATTTGTGTTATGTGATTGACATCAGATCTCTGCACCTATGGGGTCATAGGTATTTTTCTAACTCTCTTGTTTTAGTTTGATGCATTAGGTATAATGCAAGATTTTAAGTTGAGGGTGAGACTGCTTGTGGGTGTTGATGTCCTCTTGGGGTTTTTTTTGTTGTGCCTCTTTTCCATGGAGTTTTGCTCCTAGTAGAGCCGGCATGTTTAGACGTATTGTGTTTATTTTATGATGTGTTGTGGTTAACTGGGGAAATATTTTTCTTGGAATAATAAATACCTCCCCAGTTGTCTATCTGGTAACTGCATGATGCGTATATATATGTGACTACTGTGAATAGTTTTATAGCATTACTACTAGGGACATGATAATCACAACTAATAATTGCATGAACCGAATGGGTAGTAGCTTGTGATGTACCTTTATGCCATATGTGTGTAAGATACTACCTAGTTCCCGTTGTGTGTTAAATCCAAAACTTGCCCGGTTTGTCTTGCCTTGGTTGTAGGATAGCGGTTAGGAAAGGATCATAGGCCATTATTGATATTAGTCCACTTTTAGCCTAAATGAACTTCCATGTGTTAATAATATTCCGTGATCCTGATTTTGAGACTGAATGTCTATTCATTTTATTATACCTATCACCTTCCCATTTGTATCACAATGAACCTGTTTTGGCCCTGGTCCTCATTGGACATTATGCACTTTTACTTAGGCAAATAGACTAATTTGAGGATGGATACCATAGGGGTGCTTGATGTAAAATGAGTATGAAGAAATATAGAATAAAAGAAAAGAATAAAAAGCTGGGTGCGGTGGAAAAAGAATAAGAAAAGAAAAGTTGTGAAAAAAAGAAATGATTGTCAAAAAGACTGCACATATTCAGAGTATATGTGATCAATAAAGGAGAGAATTAGGTAAAGGTAAATAAGTGAAACTCCAAAATTTAGTGTAGTGCCAAGGAGTCTTATTCACCTTAAATATCATCGAGTATTATACCAGCCCTTAGCCGACGTTACAATCTGAAGAAAAAGACCTATAGTGCCTAGCTTACCTGTCTGAAAACCTTGGTAATGAAAATAAGGGCAATCTTATGGTATTTGGCATACATTCACTGGAACTTCTTTTTAAGAGTGAGTGTCTATTGATTTTCCCCACAATTACATATGTTATTTCTTATATGAGTGAGGAGGGACTTCTTTGATGTAAGGGCCCACTGGATATGTTGCTAGTTGTAACTTATTTGTGTAGTGTAATATTGGTACATGCATAGTTATTATTGCTAAGTTGATGCCATAGCTTGATTCCTTTGTGTTGCATTGTTGTTTTTCAGTAATATACACAGTTGAGTTTGAGATGATTGACCTTGGAGATGGTAAATATGTTTTAAGCTAAAATGGATGATTGACTGCCGAATGTGCTTTGTATCCTCTTAGTTATGTTTAAGTTGCTTGAGAACAAGCAATTTTTTAAGCTGAGGGTGTTGATGTATGAGATAATGCTAACAAATTCGAGGCTTTTAACTAGAAATAATTGTAAAGTCTTAAGCAACTTTCATCGCTTTTGATTTCTTTCTCTCTGATAATGCAAGAGAGTCAAGATGCAAGAAAATAAAAAACAATAAGATAAAAAGAGGTGAATTTGGAACAAATGGCCATGAAAATGTAGTTGATGACTTGTCTGATAAGTCATCAAATTTGTGATAACTTTTCAGAGTCATCATCAACTGTAGACAGTGTGAAGAAGTTGGAGCAGAAGTGTGACGACATCCCCTAATAAGCCGTCAGGTGTCTAATAAGCCATCAAGAATGCTGTCACTCAGAAGCAGAAGATTTTCTGACGACATGTCTTGATAAGCTATTAGATCTCTGATAAGTCATCAGGCATGTCGTCAGTCAGAAGAAGAAGGCAAAAATTTAAAGCATTCCTGACGAAATATTCTGATAAGCTATCAGAACTTTGATAATCCATCAGACATGTTGTCACACATAAGCAGAAGTCAAGAAATGGGACTCATGTCTGATGACATAGTCTGATAAGCTATTAGATCTTTGATAAGCCGTCAGACATGTCATCAGCTAAGCAGAAGAATCTGAATTTTTAATTTCAAATTTTCCTTAAGTTACAGATATAAGTAGCAGCTTTTAATGTTTATTTGAGGGGAAGCTGAAAATCTTGAACTTATTTAGAGACTACTTTATTTCTCTTTGGTCTCTAAAATTATATTTTAATTTTCAATTCTTTGATTTAGTTGTGGGATATTCTTTTGAATTTGGGAAGAGAATCAATTTCTGACTATATCTTTTGTAAGTTTAATCACTTGAATTCAGTTATTATTATCGCTTTCTCTTTCATGTGGAACTAAAACCCACAACTAGGGTTATGGGATCTATGATTACTCATGTATTGTCTTAATAGTTGGTTAGGGTTTGTGTTATTTTGGGAACATCTTGATAATTCTTTTGTATTAATTATTTTTTATTGGTTGCGAACAATAGATCTCGCCTTATATTGATTTGCTGGAACTAAGAAATAAATTAAAGGTAGTGAATTATCAACGAGGATTTGGGAAGGTTAAGTTCCCATCTAATGATTAATGTTGTAACAAGATAAATCAACTCGAAATAAAATCAGTGTGAATAGAAGGTTCCTAAGTTCAAGAGAATTAGGGAACTCAACATCTAGGTAGGTTGAGAAACATTTAGATGAACTATCAATACTGATAATTTGGTGTTTCCCATAGGTCACGATAGTCCAATACTACAACTATTATTCAATGGAGGATTACTAATAATAGTGATCACAACTCTAGTTTCCCTATATCATTGATTTGAAATATTACAGTTTAAGCTTTGAGTTCTAAGGCAAATTGAAGGGTTAATAACTCTTGTTCAATCATTAAAAAAAACTCATTTTATCTTTTCATATCATTTTTTTGAATTTAACTTGTAGCTATAGTTTCAAATTAGTTTAATCGCCATTCACATTGTTCCTCGTGATTTCGACCCCGACTCTAAAGTTTGGTAAATATATTAATGATGACCGCCTTGCTCTAAATTTACGTGTAAGTTGAGTGTTATCACATGTCCCTAATACCAATGCCATAAAAAGATTCACAGTAGTCACATATAGATGCGTATTGCCCATTTACAAAATAGACAATTTGAGACGTATTTATCATTCCCAAAATTCAACAAAAAAAATAATATGTCAACTGCCCTAGATACTTATTTTTCTCCCAATTAACCACAACACATCAAAAAACAAAACACAGTATGTCTAAACAATCCGGCTTTACTAGGAACAAGACTTCGGGCGAAAGAGGTACGGCAACAAAAACCCAAGAGGACATCAACCCATAAGCAGTCTCACCCTCAATTTAAAATGATGCATTGTCCCCAATACATCAAACTAAAACAAGAGTATTAGAAACATACTTATGGCACCATAGGTGTAGAGATCTGATGTCAATCACATAATACAAATATAAATAACAAAATGCCTTGGGTTGCCTCCCAAGCAGTGCCTGAGTTAATGTCGCCGCACGACTAGGTTATCTTGACTACTCAGAATTCATCAAGATACCATAAAAGTGATTCATCCCTAGTCCTTCTGGTGCAGCTTTTCCATCTTCATAGAATACATCAACAATCGAGAAGACACTCATTTTCTTTTGCTGTTTCATAGATTGATGCACTTCAAACCTAACTTCTTTCCCGTTGAGCCTTAACTTTAACTTATTTTGCTCCATGATAACTAATAATCTCCCAGTTGCTAAAAATGGTCTGCCAAAATTATGGGCACTTCGAAGTCTACTTCGCAATCAAGGATCACAAAGTTAGCAGGGAATACAAAATCAGCCACCCTTACAAGTACATCATGTAGCATACCGATTGGCCATTTCATAAACCTGTCCTCCATAATTAGTCTTATGTTGGTGGGTGTGGGGTCTCCCAAACCTAACTATTTATAAATATCTAGAGACATAAGATTAATGCTCGCTCCCAGATCACAAAAGGCCTTAGAAAATTTCAGAGATCCAAAAGTACAAGGAATAGTGAACACTCCTAGGTCTGCCTTCTTCTGCGCCAAGGAACTTGTAGAAATAGCACTACAATGATGGAAATTATCATCGGTTCGTAGCTCACTGCTCTTTTCTTCATCATAACATCCTTTATAAATTTACCATATCCTAGCATTTGCTCAAGTACCTCTACTAAATGCACATTCACTATCAACTACTTTAATATTTCCATAAATTTACTAAACTTTGTGTCATCGGCCGTTTTCTTCAATATTTGAGGTAAGGGTGGTGGTGGTTTTGGTAGAGTGTTCAGCACTACTTCCTTTTCTTGGTCTTAACCTTTTTCCAACTCCTCACTCTGCTGACGATCAGAAGGGATATTAATGGCATCCAGCCTTTTAGACTCCACTAGATTACTTTGCTCAGTCTCACAATTCTCTCCAACCATATATTAGCTCATAATTTTGCCCACGGAAGGGCTTGGTAGTATCTTACAACTCCAAGTGGTAATTGCCATACAAGTATAATTATTGCAAGGATTCTGAATTGTGCCAGTAGGCAACGTTTCATTCTTTCTCTGATTTAATGCTGCTGAAAGTTGGCTCATCTGCTACTCCAACTATTTGATTGAAGTTGACTATGATTTTATGTAATGCCCCAAATCTTGTACCCAAAACGCTACACGGTGCCTATGACCGCGAAGGACCACAAGCTAACCCATGACTGATATTTGTAACTAAGCACTAAATAATATTTTAAAATTATGTAGAATACGTAAAAGCTGTAAGGCCATAAGGTTCTAAACTGAATAAACATCTGATAAAAAAAAGTTTGAAATGGTATAACAAATACCAAAATAAATATAAAGTAACTGTCTAGCATGCTATAGTCTAAAAGCCTCTAAACTGTCTGAATAAGGAGTTGATGGGACATGTACTCAACTAACTCTGATAACAGAATTAAACTGAAAGATGAAATAGTAATGTAATAATCATGTCCTAGAAGGATGAGGACTAACAGTTGGCTCTAACTGCTGAACTGGGATGCTACTGATGCTCTGTAGCTCGTACTTCTAAACCTATGGTATAAGACACTATAGTATAAATACGTCAGTACTTTGAATGTACAGTTATGCAAGTGTGATAGGATGAATGCAAATAGTTCATATGCATGATCAATACTAACTACTAACTAACATGAACATGAGAATACATGCATGACTACGTAACTGTAACTGGGATCGTGATAAGACTGAATACTGAGTCTACTAATACTGACCCCTGAGTCGCTAATAAGTGAGAAAGGCTGATACTATATTATTGAATACTCAGGGACTAATACTATGTTACTAATACATGAATAACTATTTCTGACAGTTCTGATGAGGAAGAACTGGTCAGGTTGACTGTATCTGACAGTCCTAAAGTTGAATACTGATAACATGAGTTCTAAGAACTGATATAATTGATAACATAAGTGACTGTATCTAGTAGTCCTGAATATGATGGAACTAGCTGAGTTCCATACTGTATGTAAATTTGACTGTATCTGACAGTACTGAAATCTGAAGAACTATCTAAGTTCATTTACTGAGACTGAGAATGAGACTATGGGAGGTAATCATCAAGCTGATATTCGCCTGAACTAAGCTGGTGGGGTCCAACCTGTAACCCAGATGGAAGGGTGTCAATATCATTCCATGGGTATAGACCTGTTGTGAGTATTCCCTCGTTGATAAGGAGCTCTTCCATCAACACCTCCTAGTAGGTCACCTAAATGAGATGTGTGTGTGTGTGTGTGTATATATATATATATATATCCCTAAACGTGTAGGGTGCATCTCAACCTACGTCGATTACGTAATTCTGGAAAATAAGGATTGCTTCTAAGGATCACACCCTCCATTAAATAACAGGTGAGTCCCTATCCTTGGGTTCACTCGATGCTGAATCCTACTCCCAACTGAATAGCCTCTGAACTTATTAACTAAACTAAAATGATTTAACTGAACCGAACTAATTAACTGATGGTATCGTTTAGCAGAGCTAAAATTGAATTTACTGAGTTCTGTTGACCGATGGAATGCTACTGAGATCTGAGGACTGACTGAGAGTACTGAAGTTACTGAGACTTACTGGGAATACTGAGATCACAGAGGTTACTGAACTACTGAGATTATTGAGATTTCCTGAGTCACATAACTGACTGAGTTCTATGGATCGTGACTTGTCTGAGAGTATCGTGAAAACATGACATAGTTCTAGGCACATAGCTAAGTTTTTCGGTACAAGTACCCCCGAGACTCGATGGAAAGAAACTGACATAACATGACTTACTCAAACACATGACCAATAACACAATTCATAATTCATACACTGAAGCACTTCATCAAACATGTGATATGCATAAACTTGTTCATAAATCGGGATTTCATTATATCATGCTAGTTGGGCACTTTTCCTTCATATAGGAATTTAGTCAAACACATGGTAGGCATAGTATATGTAAACAACATTTTACAACAATTAGATGTCGTGGTTCAATTCTAATTTCATCATTATAGGGATTAATCATAAGTTCACATGAATATACATCTATACTAATAAATTCCACATAAAATTAATCACCCAACATGCATTAGAATTCAATTAATCATTCTCAACATCAACAAAATTAACCCAACATGAAACTCATAAAGAAATTCTTAAACTTGAATCTTCTATGAAAAGCCCTAATGTGTTCTTGAGAGGATTTTGAGATAATAGATTATATTTGGGTGTAATGGAGGCTCAAATCCATGTTTTTGAGCTTATATAGGGTAGGGAAATTGACACTTTTAATCCTAGGATACATTTTAATTCTTGTGAAAATTTCCCAATTTTCATCCTTGGCGCGACACACCGCTATCGCGCCAAGTCACTGGAACTGGACAATTGGGAATCTGCATGGTGGCGTGATTTAGAGCTATCGTGTTTAACCTTTTTTGAGACCTGGAAGTTTGGCGTGATGCACCACTATCTCGGAGAAACACTAGAAAGTGAGAATTTCCATTTGAGCTATCTCCGCGACGCGCTGAACACTCAAGTGATACACTGTATCACTAAAAAGGCTTTTACTCTTCGCCCGGGTTTCGAATTTCAGTGAATTTGATATCGATATAAAGCTTATTTAATTTCCCACATAAAAAAGGTGAAAATCTTAAAAATAACTCGTGTACAAAAATGGATTCATCTTTCAAAGAAAGCTTCTAATATTCTTGGGAAAAAATTTCAAGCTAGGAAAAGTACGGTTATTACAGTTTACCAACTGACTCAATGACAAAAATTCACTTTTCATTGTTGTCACACCTGCATTGCTGGCCTCCACTCCTTTTATCAACCTCTCCATCATGTCCTCCATGGACATTTTTCCTAAGCTAGTAGCAGCATTGTCTCAATTACAAGGAGACTCATAAATTCCTCTCATGTCAGTCTTATTCTTCAGAGTCCCTTGGTTACGCTCTCTATAACCTGATTTATCCTGATAAGTCCGACCTTGATTCCCTTGTCTACTCCATCGGGAATCCCCTAGTTATTGAGATTGTTTTCTCCCTCTTCAAAATAAGAATCAACCCCTCCTTGAGACTTGACGGTTTCCACTTTCTCCATCTTTGCAAATAATAAATGCTTGGTCAATAAGTCCATCAGCATTTTCAAGTGTGCCATATCCTAATCCTTATTCTCCTTCTTTATACGTTTTTTAGGAGTCATTCCAACAGGAACAGTAGTGCTTGCTAATACAAAATCCCTAGTATGCCAAGCACTACTTTGTTTGGTCATTCAATCGAGCATCCTAGAAGCCTCTTGAAAAGTGAGATCCACAAATGATCCCCTGCAGCATTGTCAATAACTGGCTTCATAATAGAGTTCAACGCCCAATAAAGAATCTCCATCAAATGTATATCCGACATATTGTGGTTCGAGCACTACATCAGCTTTTTTTTTAACCTCTCCCATGTCTCGTGGAGGGCTTCAGTTGAGAGCTACATAAAGTTGCTGATCTCATCCCTCAGTTGTACCCTCCTAAAAGATGGAAAGAACATTTCTAGAAAAGCCTCTTTCAACTACCTCCAGTTGGTTAGAGAATCGGGCGTCAGCTCACTTAGCCATAATGTTCCTCCCCAGATAGAGACAATAGAAAAAAGCGCAGGCGGATGGCATTCTGTCCTACTCTAGGGTTATTAGAAAAAATAGAAAATAGTGAAAAAATTCACTAAATGCATGTTGGTATCATCACCCGAGAGTCCACCGAATAACCACTTAAGATGGAGGAGTTGAACATTTATCAGTATTCATTTATCAGTAGTCAGTATTTGTTTCAGTTGTGAACACTATGGCAACTTCCACCTAATTTATGCATTCATTTCAGTTATATTATTACTACTATGTGATTATTCAGTGCTCACAACAGATATCAGTCATGGGTTAGCTTGTGGTCCTTCGGGGTCGTAAGCATCGAGTAGTGTCTGAGGTACAGACTTGGGGCGCTCAACATATGATGGTCAATTTTCTTTATAACAATCCATGCACTTCTTTAAATTTTCACATTGAATATTTTAAACAATTATAGACCCTCTCTTCAATTCACAATCAATATCAAGTCCATAACAAAAGTAAAATATTTATCTCATTCTTCAAAACATACAAGTTAACAACCTATAACAAGTGAAATCAAGAGGTATCATAAGAAGCGAAGGGTTTCGTCATGCATGCTCTTGATATGCTCTTTGAAAAAATGAAAACGCATATGTATACATGATTAGAGTTCAATTCCTTAAAAAGGAGTTCAAGACAAATGTTTACTTTCATCAAACAGGTTCATAATACATACTATTGAAAACAATGTTGAAAACCCACTTTGTAAACATGATTTTATATCTTCAGAACTTGATAAAAATCATAAGATCTTATGCCCAATGATTTTAGGATAGCTCCACGTACCTTAATGATGAAGAAATCATGAAAAGATTGACGCTTTAAGCTTTAATATGCAAACCCTAAGTTTATTTTTCTCCACTTATGTTCTAGAAAATGAATTGGGGATTTGATTGAGTTAAATAGTATTAAGGGACTTTAATTTCATGATAAGATATTTAGGGATGGTTATGGAACATAAAAAAACCTAGCTTCCCTTGAAATAACTAAAAAACAAAGCCCCTAAGCCGCAAAACACCAATTAGACGGCACCCAGCCAATAGCGTAACACAGATTGGGCGGCACCTAACCCATTAGCTAATGCAGGTTGGGCGGCGCCTAGCCCTTATCCTAACCCAAGTTGGGCGGTGCCTAAGCCATTGCCTAACCTTTCCAATAAAGGTTGGCGATGGAAATACGATTCCTAGTCATTGCCTAGGCCCTACGTTTCTACGCCTACTTACTTTTGGGGTTTGAAAACACCACCAACACCTCCCACAACATCAACACAAGATATACCATCACTACAGGGGTCCTAAAGGTCATTTTAGAAGTACCAAAAGAAAGTTATAGCCAGGGGTGTTACATAATTCCTATGAACATTTTTTATTTCGAATACACTTCCCACACTAGGATAAAGATAATGAAACATGAATTTAAAAGTAAACCATGGAATTATGGTTTACACACACAAGAACGATGGTTTGATTTATAGCTTGAAATATGCAGGGTCTTACATTATCTCAAGCTTGGGATCATTCGTCCTCGAATGATGGGTGGGGACTTGTTGAAGCTCTAAAAGTATGGAATAAGAAACATAACCTCTCATTGACCATTTTTCCTCAGAAAAATATGTAAAGGCATCAAAGAGCTTTATGATAACCCCTAGTGAAAAGTGGAAGCACAAAGCGTGAGATAATAGAATTAATATAGAAATGACCTTGCACATGAGTTCTAGGGATCATAATCATCACAACATAAAGTCTGAGTTTGTTTGGTTAACATAGGCCTGATTTACACCAGTACTAATCATGAAATAAGGTGTCGTAGAAGATAGGAAATAGAAGCATTCTCTACCTTACAAGATACAATGAATAGACCTAAAACTTAGAGATACTACTCAACTATGCGCCAAGTAATAAATAACATACTTAATCATTTCCAACTTACAATTCTCTCATAATACTTCTAACCACATCAGTTTGAGTTCCACTACATAGTGCTTTTATGTTGAAGCCTATCTAAAAGTAAAATGGTGCAAACTTAAACTACAGGATCCTATACTCTACATCCCGTTAAGAATATTACTTCACCATATCAATAACATCAAACACACTCGAGTTTTTTTGAATTCAGGGATTACTAACCACATAACACATTGGTTAGAGTTTTCATCAATCACAACACTAGATCCTATCATTTGCACACCCACTTCATGGATTCCCCCACTAAGACTAGTAAATTTCAATCATTCTCATAAACATTTTCACCACATCTCTCCTTCATAACTATTTCACACAATGAGATTTCATATCCTTCTTCCCCCTTCTCCTACAATCGTAGCTTAAGAAATCACATCAAAATTTTTACCTTCAAGAGCATTTACTCCCCTGCCTAAAACATTACTATGCTCCCACAACCACTATCATACTCACATATGGAAGATCATTGAGGGACCCGAGCATAAGAATCATGAAAGGGAGTAACACTAGTCAATTATAACTTATAATTATTTTACTACTCCAGGTGGAACATGAGGTGAAGATATGATACAATAAAAACAATGTTCTTCGTACATCGAGTGTCTGGTTCATAAGTAGAGAGTAGTTCTGGCATAAAAATAACACAACATGGTAGAGTGTGAAAACATGAGTGCACATATCAAGAGTTCTATACCATAAGGCCAAAATTTATGAAGTCAATGATTGAGACAAGGATTTCTACTTAGGGTTATTGTTCCTCATTTAAAGAACTGAAATTTGCCTAGAGTTAGCATAAACTTTATCTTTTTGGGATAGACCCGACATAGCATGTATTTGTAACATATAATAAGCATAGTTCCTTAGTACCAAACATGATATAAGACATGGTTTCCTTTATGGATCATGAGCATCATCAAATAGATCTTGAATGCATGAATGACTGGATTTACTGAGACATCATTGCTTCTAGTTTGGAGGTCGGACATTACATGTGTTACATAGAGAACTCAAATCTTACACATAGGCAGGACTTGAATACATAAGACATTGGTAGAATAACCTCTTAAATTGAAGTAGAAGGAATATGATTGAATAAGAATAGGTTTATCATGACTCCTCCCCGTTACTTGCCACCCTGAGAAAATTTTAGAACTGCCTTAATTCACCATCTCCCCCTTATATCAAAGTCACAATCCTAGACTTGTAGTCATATCCCCTCATCTAATCTATAACTGCAACTCTTAACACAATGGGGATCCAGTAAACATATGAACACAACTCCTCTCAACAATTTTAATAAAATACACAAATTTATTTCTAGGACCTCCCCCTTCAGGAACACTAATCATAACTTTCTCCAATCCCTCGTCATTGACTTATGACTAACATTATCATGGGCTTGAACATCTATGGTTATTAAAACTTACCGTTCTATCTTCAACTTCTTAGGATACTAGTATCACACCTCTAATCACAAAACTTACAACTCAACAAATTTTTAAAACAATTCCAAAGGTGCATATTCCTTACCCATATTTTCGCATTTCAACTCTAAATAATGCTATACAACAACTCCCCATACTTCTTTATGCTACAAGATTTGAGAATGAAATCTAGGTACACGTAACACTCATACACATCACAACATGCTACTTCAGGGTTCAACTTATTCTTTTATACTTACGCCCTTATCCACTTAATGACTCAACTACAATTCATTTATTTTAAACATTAATCCTCATGAATATATGTATATATAGATATATATAACACAATTTCACACTCCTTATTCCACAAGTTGCCAACCAAGGCTATTTCACACCTCACATCAATCCCACTAATTCACTCCCACAAAATATGCATCATTAACCTTAAGCTACCACTCTCACCACCATAATCCACGTCTAAAGTTCAAGCCTATTTTCGAACAACACCAATCATATGGATTATGCCTATACTATACCAATCAATTGAATAGAAATATCAACCTACGTCTCTTATTTCACTAAAATATGACCCATAAGTTCATCCTCTCCACAACGTTAGTACTACAACTCAAAATCTACGACATACCTTCTCACACGTAGTACTAGTTTACAATCACTAGAAAAAAAATCATTGGGATAAAGTCACATAATAGGGATAGTTGATCTTAATCTCATATTATATCCCATTACGATCTTATCAACATATTCCACTTTCTCACATCATATTTACTTACCCATGCATACATTTAGACTACCTTCAAATTCCATCTACACCAATAAGTCTCTACCCATAACTTGTTGACTAAACTACCGATTTTCATTCATAGCCTATAAATGATTTCTACAACCACCATAACTATCGATTCTGAGATTCTTCCTTATTTTTGAATAAATAATAATCATAGCCACCACTTCCTTCACCGACTACCATACAATTACAAATATTGTTACCACACAAGTCAATCACTATAAAATGGTAACCCATCACTCAATCAATGATTATACATCTAAACTAGCTTTATTATGCATAAGTCACCCCTATACTGACTTCTAAGCTTGCAACCTCATATCACTAACTTCTGGACCATTTTATAGCTCATAGGTTATGACACTTTATCACATACTACTACTCGGGTGGAAATATTATTCCAACACTCTGCTACATCTCATTACCCTTACATATGACATCTACAACATGGATTTTAGAAAAGGGACTGAATAAACCTTATACCTCAGGCTAAAAAGCACGATTTCATCAAGATAAAGTATAAACTCAAATCATTACACCATGAAGAAGTAATGGACACCTCTCAATTTCTTGTACTATTCCATAATCTTTTATGACTTAATAAGAAAGAACCACATCATTTAGACTCTAAGCCTCTGCACTTGAATCAACTCGACAAAGAGACAAAGCTAATAAAATCAGATTAAAGAAGGAGTTTGGATAACCTCAAAATGGACAACATAATGGCACAATCTAGAACATAAAGAAAAGTTAAATATTCCTAAACACCTAGTAGCTTCCTACTTATAAGTCTAGTGTACTATACACCCACAAATAGGACTCTACCTGACTCAACTTTGTAAACACCAAAGGACCATGAATCGTGCTTTGATACCAAGTTTTTCACGACCCCAATTGAGGCACTGGCCGCGATGGCCATCCCAAACCATCAAGGC
The DNA here is from genome assembly GCA_030864225.1 of Capsicum baccatum var. pendulum. Taxonomy (NCBI): domain Eukaryota; kingdom Viridiplantae; phylum Streptophyta; class Magnoliopsida; order Solanales; family Solanaceae; genus Capsicum; species Capsicum baccatum. The sequence continues at coordinate 229,027,295 of CM061556.1, forward strand.
CGAGAGCCATATCAACTTGTACTCATATGCAATATTCATCTATTATCAAAATACGGAAAACAAATGAAAACATAGTCATTTTACTATTTAAATTGAATAATGTAGACATAAGTTTATCATCACCCAAACCATCTAATACAAGTTTGTGAAATCTCTACAACAACTAGAAACAACAATTTATCTGAAACCAAGACAAGGCCCTCGATCAAACCATAAAAGAAAACCAAATGAGATCAACATTAAGAAGGGCTCACTAACTCTAAATGTCTGACAACAATCTATTATTTATAAGGACCACTAGACTGGGCCTCAGAACCTAACATATAGAGGGTCAATACAAATGTACTAGTATGTAGAACAATCACAAATATATATATATATATTTTTATACAACATAGATGAGAGCATTTCATAAAATCATGTCAGCATAAAACATTTGAAAATGCATGGTTATAATCAATAAGCTTCAAAACACTTCAGTAAATCATAACTCAAATCTTTGTCTTACTTCTGAGCTAGGTGGTACACCCTACAATTCTATAATCCCACGAGCTTTATGAAATTCTCCCTTGACTCATCCGATAAGCCCCTAACCTAAGTTTTTCATAGGTTTTGGATTTTTTAATTTTTATATACCACAGGGCACTAGGCCAGCATATAATCCCTCCTTGGGACATAATAAACTCGTATCAGGAAAACACGGTTTTCACCGATGAGCCCTTACACTCAAACACCTTCTTCAAGTAACCACCTAACTCTCTTTAAACCCATTGTTAGTCTTTTCTAATCATGCATGTTTTTGAAATCAAATTCTAAAAATCTAAGTAAAAATTTGTATTATGTTCTGTTCTATGCCTGTCATGGCATTATTGATTTTGGTATCGTCGTACCAAGACTTGCAAGTCATATTTCTAAGACATATATCATTTTTCTTTAGATTTTTCAATCAACTCAATAATTTGACCATCCAAAACATTCAAACAATGCAAGAGAGTTCTTATTTCAAAACATGTGTAAACCTTTGCAAAGTTTCTCTCTTTTTAATACTTTAACACATGATGGTCAATTTTCTTTATAATAATCGATGCACTTCTTTTAATTATCACATTGACTATTTTAAATAATTAAGAACCCTCTCTTCAAAACATATAATTTAACAACCCATAACATGCAAAATCAAGAGGTATCATAACAAGAGAGAGGTTTCTTCATTCTTGCTCTTGATCAAATCATTGCAGAACTAAAAACTCATATGTATACGTGATTATAGTTCAATTTTGTTAAAAGGAGTTCAAGACAAACATTTACTTTCATTAAACAAGATCATAATACATACTATTCAAAACCATGTCGAAACCTCTCTTTGCAAACATGATTGTATATCTTTAAACATGACAAAAACTACAAAAACTTAAGCCCAATGATTTTAGGATAGCCCCACGTACCTTAATGATGAAGAAATCATGAAATTATTGACCCTTTAAGCTTCAATGTGCATACCCTAAGTTGGTTTTTCTCCTTTCGTGTTTTAGAAAAAGAATTAGGGATTTGGTTGGGTTAAAACGTATTTAGGGACTTTAATTTTGTTATAAGATGTTTAGGGATGGTTATGGAGTGTAAAAAGACTTGGTTGCTCTTGAAATAACTCAAAAACGGAGACCCTAAGCTGCAAAACTTTAAGTGGGTGGCAACTAGCCAATAGCTTAACCCAGGTTGGGTGGCGCCTAACACAGTTCGGCAGGCACCTAGCCCATGGCCTAACCTAATTTGGTTGGAACCTAAGGTATTACCTAACATTTCCATTAAAGGTAGGCGATGGAAATGTGATGCCTAGCAAGTGCCTAAGCCCTAGTTTACGATGCCTACTTACTTTTGGGGCCTAAAAACAACCCCATAACCTCCCACAATATCAACACAAGATCTACCATCACTACAGAGGTTCTAAAGTTCATTTTAGATATACCAAAATAGCGTTACAACCATGGGATATTCCATGATTCCTATGAATATCTTTAATTTTGAAAATATTTCCCACACTCGGATAAAGATCATGACACATGAATTCAAAAGCAAATCATAGAATTATGGTTTACAAACAAAAGAACGGTGATTCAATTTCTATCTCAAAATTTGTGGGGTTGTAACACCCCAAATCTGGTACCTAGAATGCTACATGGTGCTCATGACTTCGAAGGACCACAAGATAACCCATAACAGATATCTGTATCTGTATACTGTATAATATACTATATATTGTGGACACATGAACAGAAAGGACATAAGTTTCAACAATATGATATATTATATGATAAAAATAAAACACCTGAGTAGTGTATGAAGTACCCAAAACAACTGAAGTAAACTATCTGAAACATACTATAGTCTGAAAAGCCTCTAAATCATGATTGAACTGTCTGAAAAAGGAGTTAATGGGATATGTCCCCAACTAAATCCAACTAATAAATAAGTTAATGAGGTAATAAATTAATTATAATGTCCTTGAAAGATGAGGAGTCACTGCTAACTCTGACTATTGAGACTAGAATCTATTGATGTTGTGGAACTCGTGTCTATGAATCTATGGTAAACACACCATAGCACAAACGGTCAGTACTTTGAATGTACTAGTATGCATGGGAGGTAGGTTGAATGCATGGGGTTCATATGCATGAACAATACTGACTAACTAACTAAAATGAATGTGAGAATGAATGCATGAATACATAGTAACTATAACAGAGATCGTGATAACATGAATTTACTGATAACTAACATGACTGGTAACTGAGTTTTGATGAATGATATAACTGGTAACATGAGTGATTGTATCTGACAGTTCTGAATCTGATGGAACTAGCTAAGTTTCATACTGTTCTGAGTTGACTATATCAGACAGTCCTGAATTTTGTAGAACTATCTGAGTTCTGTTACTAAGACTGAATGATTGTATCTGATAGTCCTGATTTTTGTAGCTAAAATTATAGGAAGTAGTTATCTAACCGACATACCCCAAACACATGGTAAGAATAGTATATGAACACAACATTATACAACAAATAAACATTATGATTCAACTCTAATTTCATCATTCAAGGGATTAATCATATGTTCACACGAATCTACACCTATACTAATCTATTCCACATAAAATTGATCACCCAACATGGATTAGAATTCAATTGGTAATTATCAACTTGAACAAAAGCAAAACCATCATGAAATTCATAAAGAAATCCATACATTTGAACTATGAAAAGAGATTCTTGGGCTTTATGGACAAAAGGAGTCCATGAATGAATACTTTGCATACCTGGTAGTGAGTATCTTGAAGTTCTTGAACTTGAAGTATTTGAATCTCTTAGTTCTTGAAGAATATTTGGATTTTGTTTCTTAAGGATTATTCTTAGGGAGAAAACCCTAATTTTTGATATTGTGGAAGAATAATGAATTTTTGGAGCCTTCGTCGGATATTACTAGGTATATAAACAGATAGTAAAAGACCAAAAATACCCTTTAAAAATAACTTAAAAATTACTAAATGGGATGTGCGATGGTGGGTGCGACGGTCCATCACTGGTTCGACAATCAGTCATTTTGACTATTACACGTGGACCAGGAAAAGGACTCACTGCCTAAGTAGCGACTGCTTGAGTAACGGTCCATCATAAGTTTGACGGTCCATTAACCAATTCATCGCACCTTATCCTAAAGGTTGCCTCACTACCTTGGTTGTGATGGTCAAGGTGACAGCCAGTCGCTAGATCGATGGTCCGTCAACCAGATTGTCACATCTTGGTGATTCTGACTGCTCTCAATAAAACATCCATAACTTTTCACTTTGATTCCAGATTTAGACGAAATTGGTATCATTAGAAAGATAATTCAATTTCCTATATGTTAAAAAAGTGAAAATCTTAAAAATTCTATATGTACAAAAGTGGATTCATCTTTCAAAGAAGTGTTCTAATATTCTTCGGAGAATTTTAACTATGAAAAAGTATGGGTTAAACATCATCTCTCCCTTGTGAAAATTCATTCTCGAATGAGATTGAGAATGAGGTAAGAAGATAAATTAATGTATATACTTAATATGAATGACTGAAACATGATTTCATGACTGACATGACTGATAACTGAATATATCATACTGAGCATGCATATCTAATACTTGTGTAACTGATTCATGAATGCATGGATGAGAGTTCTGATGAACTAAGGTTCTTACAATGAGAATGCATATCTGATGCATGATTATATAACTGAACTGATACATGAATGCATGAATAACTATGAAATGGTACTTAATACAAATTTTACAATGGAATTCTGAACATGAACTAAATACTAATCTTGTAACTGAAAGATGAACATGAAACTAAAAAGCTTAAAGAGAACTGTTATCTTGATCTTGATCTGAGTTGGTGGAAAAGAGGTGAGGATACTTGGTATGCATGTCTTTTTATGCTTCCCAAGTAGCTCCCTCAACGGACTGATTTCTCCAAAGAACTTTAAATAGGGCCATTTCTTTGTTCCTCAATCTACGAGTCTAGTAGTCAAGAATTTCGACTGAAATATCTTCATAAGAGAGGTTGTTCTGAACATCAATGCTCTGAATAGGGACTACAACTTTTAGGTAACCTAAGAACTTCTTAATCAAAGAGACATATAATAAAAGATGAACTGAGGCTAGATCTAAAGGCAATTCGAGCTCATAAGCTACCTTGCCTAAATGACTGAGAATTTTGAAGGGACCGACATATTAAGGACTGAGCTTTTCCTTCTAGACGAAACTCTTCACTCCCTTAATGGGAGAGATCTTTATATAAACATAATCACCAATCTCAAACTCTAGATCCATTCTACGAACATCTTCATAAGACTTTTGTCAGCTATTGGCAGCCCGGAGTCTTTCTCTTATCAACTGGACTTTTTATAAGGCATTGATACTAAGTCAGGCCATATAACTGAGGCCTCACTACCTTTGAACCAAACAATTGGAGATCTACATCTCCTACCATAGAGAGATTCGAATGGAGCCATCCGAATACTAGAATGATAGCTATTGTTGTAAGCAAACTCAAAGGCAAGTGGTTATCCCAACTACCCTTGAAATCAATTGAACATGCCCTTTACATATCTTCTAGGGTCTAAATAGTGCTTTATACCTGACCATTTATCTGAGGATGAAAGGCTATACTGAGATAAACTTGGGTACCAAGACCCTTTTGGAATGCTTTCCAGAAATAAGAGGTAAACTGGGTACCTCTGTCTGAGATAATGGATAATGGAAAACCGTGCAATCTAACCAACTCTCTAATGTAGAGTTTATCATAATCTTCAGCTGAATAAGAGGTATGGAATGGAAGAAAATGAGCTAATTTGGTCATCCTATATATAATGACCCAAACTGAATCATGCTAGCGATGAGTACGAGGCAAACCTATCATGAAGTCCATGTTCACTTCTTCCCACTTCCAAGTAGGAATACTGAACTCCTGCATGGACCCACTAGGATTCTGATGCTCTATCTTAACCTACTGTTATGTATAATACTTATCCATAAACTCTGTAATATCTCTCTTCATCCCACTCTACAAATAGATTTCCCACAAGTCGTGGTACATCTTTGTGGCTCCTGGATGAATAGAGTAGCACGTACCATGTGCTTCTACAAGAATTTGCTGCCTTAAGTCTTCTACACCTGGAACACAAAGACGAAATTGACAACACAAAATACCATCTCCCTATTAGGAGAAAACCTCTACTTTCTGATCCTTGACTGACTTTTTTAACTTGACAAGGCTGGGATCTCTATCTTGCTTTTCTACCACTTCAGAAACTAGAGATGATTCTGAAGTACTATGAACCCATATTTCACCCTCCTCTAAATCGACTAAGCGAACACCAAGTCTGGCAAGCTGATGGATTTCCTAAGCTAACTTCTTCTTACTGTCCTCAACATGAGTATATAATACCCTGTACTTTTTCCTAGCTTGACATTATCCCAAGAATGTTAGAATCTTTCTTTAAAAGATGAATCCACTTTTATACACATGAATAAGCTTTCCATCGATACCAATTTAATCAAAATCCGACATTGGAAGAGAAAGTTATAGCCGAAATACAAAAGCTAGTAAAACGGCCCAAGTGTGATGGTGAGGCCGATGGACCATCGTACTAGATGATAACGCTCAAACTACAGCTCTCATAAGAGTGTAAGCGGTCGCTGTCAAATATAGAACCCAACTGGGTTGGGTGTCGAATCCCACAGGGAATACTCGGTCACTAAGTATACAACTATTAGTAGACTGTTGGTCGAAAATTCTACGGAAAGGGGGGATTTAATTGTGACGTTAATTAAGAGTATCAAAGTAACAACGGAAAGCTTTGTTTAGTAAGATTAAATCAATGAGAATTATAAGTTAGGGTTATGTCCACCTTATAAGTTCTACGTATCTATTAACTATGAGTTATGCAGAATTCAGACATGCATACACTTATAGAGGTTTGTATTCTAATGGTAAATCCTAGCGTCTCTCGACCATCAAAGATTATCTCACTTTAACTCTCTCGAGCTTAAAGCGTGTAACTAACGGTACGAACTATCCGAGAGGTTAATCCAGTTACGGCATTAACTTATAAACAGGGGTTGGTAGCCCTATTTCCTTGTCACACTCTCTTTTCCAGACATGTAACTTTTCTCTCGAACAAGTTAATTCTATACTGGCGTATTCTATATGTTTGCAACCACAAGAATGTAATTAAGATGAAGAGAGTAATGATATAAGTAGCATACGTATCAAGAATTCACAAACTCATAGTAATCGATAGTATATCATAAGGCTTCCATAACCCTAACAGAGAAGTTTAACTACTCATAATTGCGAAGGAAAACAACAAAGACATCATCATCATACCAAAACAATAGCAATCTCACGATAGGTATGTGTTGGCGTCACTTGTGAGGATGACGTGATTTCCTTGCTATCTGTCCTTGTAGCGTTTCTCTTGTCTTAAAACGTGAAAACTAAAAGTCGAATAGATGAAAAATAATGTCAACAATGACTACTGAAAAGGAATGGAATCGAATGCTGAAAAATTCAGCAAAATAGGGTTTTTATAACATCCATATCCTAATCCTACTGAGTTACTGCATCCTTGTCCTAGTCCTACGAAGTTACTGCTGGTCCCCAAGTCTTTAGAAATACTATTTTTTCCCACAACAAGTTTTCCATGCGTCACTTTCAGTCCACAAGCTTCCAGAAACTGTCTTCCTTCTTACATGAAGTTTCCTTTGCTGCCCAACGGTCCACAAAATGCTGAAATCTTCATCATTTATACCTGAAAACATGCTAATCACGTTGGTTAGCTCACTTATAGGAAAAAGGACTAAAAGTGCAGGAATTATATATTTTGTCCTTAAAACTTAGCTAAAATATGGGTAAATTATATTACTTTAGGCGTGTAAATACGCCCAACATCACTAGCGACGGACCATTTCCCACAATCGTCGCAGCAAGGAAATGTGACTACATTCTGCCCTAAATCAATGGCCCAGGCCGACGGACCGTCGGACTAGCGATGGAGCATCACCCAGGCCATCACAAGGGAAACATTAAGTCTTTATTTTGCCTAGAAGCGACGGTCAATACCGATGGACCGTCGACCCAGTGATGGACTATCATACCCCACCGTATCACTAAGGCAGTAAGTTCCAATTCTTGTTCCAGTGCAATGGTCAGTCCGATGGACCGTTGACCCAGCGATGGACCATTGCACCCATTGTCGTATGTTCTGTTCAGTTATTTTAAGGCTATTTAAAAGGGGTTTTTGGGTCTTTTACCACCCATTTATATACCTCATTATATCCGACCAAAGCTCAGGCATTCATTATCCATCTACAACAACAAAATTAGGGTTTTCTCTCTAAGATTAATCCCCAAGAACAAAATCCAAATCTTCTTCAATAACTAAGACATTCCAATCCTTCAAGTTCAAGAACTTCAAGAATTTCATTACCAGGTATGCATAGTGTTCATTCATGGACTCCTTTTGTCCATGAAGCCCAAGATTCTCTTTTCTAAGTTCAAGTTTATGGATTTTCTTTATGAATTTCATGTTGGGTTGTTGTTGTTCATGTTGATAATGAACAATTGAATTCTATTCCATATTTTAGTAATAAATCTTAAGTGGAATTTATTATTATAGGTGTAGCTTTAGGTGAATCCATGATTAAACCCTTGAATGGCGTAATTAGATATGAATCATGATGTTTATTTGTTGTATAATGTTGTGTACATATACTATGTCAACCATGTGTTTGATTAGATGCCTACGTGAAGGAAAAGTTCCCAACTAGTATGGTATTATGAAATCCCCATTTATGTACAAGTTATGTATATCACATGTTTGATGAAATTCTTCAATCAATAAATTATGTATTGTGATTTTAGTCATTTGTTCAAGAAAGTCATGCTTTGTGAGTTTCTTTCAATTGAGTCCTAGGGGTACTTGTACCCGAAACATTAGCTATGTGCCTAGAACCATGTCATGTTTTCACGATACTCTCAGTCAAGCCATGATCCTTAGAGTTCAGACAGTCTTATGACTCAAGAAATCTCAATAATCTCATGCACTCAGTCAGTTGTCAGGTATCAGTAGTATTCCATCAGTCAATGTAATTCAGTAACTCAATCCATGTTCAGATCAGTTAATCATGTTCAATGTCAATTCATATAGGATTAGAAATTATCACCAAGTGAACCCAAGGATGGAAACTCACCTTCCAGTAGAGGGTGTGATTCTTAGTAGAAATCCTTGCATTCCAGAACTACATAGCCAACGTAGGTTGAGATATAATACCTGCTAGTTGAGCGTAGATGAGGTATCTTAATGTGCTAGTTGAGGATTTCCACCGTTCTTATTAGAATAACCTGCTAGATAAGGGTCACTCACATATTGTCATTACCAATGGTGCGGTATTAGCACCCTTCCAATCAGGGCACAGATTGGACCCTAATTCATCTATAATGTGTCATTTGGGGCATGCTGGTTAGATGATTATTTCCTACAGTTTGATATTACATAATTCAAGACTGTCAGATACAGTCAATTTAGATACAGTACGAAACTCATCTAGTTCCATCAGATTCAGGACTGCCAGATACAGTCACTCATGCGATAAGTTATCAGAACTCAGTCATTAGTCATGTTAGTTATCAGTAAACTCATGTTATCACTATTTCTGATATAGTTACTATGTGTACATGCATGTATTCTTACGTTCATATTAGTCAGTTATCTATTATTGTTCATGTAAACCCCATGCATTCATCATACCTCACATACATACCAGTACATTCGAAGTACTGATATATTTGCGCTATGGTTCCTTATACTATAGGTTTAGAGACACGAGCTCCAGAGCATTAGTAGATTACAGTCTCAGCAGTCAAAGCTAGAAGTGAGTCATCATCTTTCAAGGACATGATCATTACTTTATTATCTCATTAATTAGTTTATTAGTTGTAGTTAGTTGGGGACATGTCCCATCAACTCCTTATTCAGACAGTTCAGTCAGTTAGAGACTTTTCATACTATCATGTTTAGACAATTATTTTAGTTGTTCTGGGTATTTCATACCCCATCCAGATATTATATCTTAATCAGTTATGTTACATTTTTTAACCTTATGGAATTTAAGTTTATGTTTCAATATCATACAATAAATTATACAGTATACACACACAGATATCAGTCATGGGTTAGCTTATGGTCCTTTGGGATCATGAGCACTATGTAGCATTTTGGGTAGCAGATTTGGGGTGTTACAAACTTAGTATCAAAACCTAACATTCAATAGAGTCCTAGGAAGTCTAAAAGCCGCATCTAGTAGAGTCTTGTGCATGGGTGTGTTACGCACCACATTTATGTTCAAAAGGCTATAAGATGTTTAGGAACAGTTTTGCTTCTTTCAGTATTCAGGTCGAGCCAGTGAGCATAATCTCAAGTCAATTCTCAGTTTAGTCCATTTATTCTCTTTATTTCAGAACATCCCTCCTAAGAAAAGAACTCATCCAGTCCAAAAAGATCCCTTGGATGAATATGTTTCTTATGCAGAGTTCACAGCTGCATTAACTATTCTTGTTGAGTCTGTTGTTGCTTAGAATGAACGACCTGCTATTGTTCCGGCCAACCCAGTGGCCAATTCTACTGCAGCCAGGATTCGGGACTTCACCAGAATAAATCCTCCATCCTTTCTCGGGTCTAAGACAGATGAGAACCCTCAAGAATCCCTAGATCAAGTGTAGAAGGTTACAAACATCATGGGGGTTACTTCTAGTGAGAGTACTGAGTTAGCTACATATCAGTTGCAGGATACTATGTGATGATAGGCGGATTTACACGCCTATATCAATATATTTTGCCCATATTTTAGCCTAGTTTTGAGAACTAATTATCTATTTCATGCACTTTTAGTCCTTTTTCCTGTAAATGAGCTAACAAACATGATTAGGAAAGTTTCAGGAATAAATGATGCAAAATACAGCTTTTTATGGCCTACTTGACGCAAAAGAAAGCTCACAAACGAAGTAGAAGGGAGCTGGACACCTAAGGACCAAATCTGCTGCATAGAAAATCTGTCCCGGGCTAAAACAACAGTTCTGAAGACTTTGGGGACTTACAGACACAAAGATGGATTTTTACAAAGATACATTAACCTAATACAATTAGGTTATGTATTTCACTATTCTATTTGGATTATGATATTGTAACCTTACCCTAGTACATTTGGGTCAAGGATTCCATTAGTATAGTAGGATTTGGTTATTTATTTCATTAGCATAGTAGGAGTAGGATAGGATTATTATAAATACCCTATCATGCTAGAGATTTTTAAGGAACTCCTCCCTTAGTGGAGAGATTCAATTCTTCACTTAATTCAACAATTAATTTTCTTCCATCCCTCTCATCTTCCACCACAAACACTTCTAATCTACTCTTCTATTCTTAAATTCCACAACAAGAGAATCGTTACTTGCTAGGGAATCACCAAAACCACACGCCTATCACCTACTTCTCACGCCATCACCCATGCAAAATGTGATATCCTTCGCATTCATGGGTAACTAAACCTCTTAGTTGGGGTTATGGAAGCCGAATGAGTTACTATCTATTGTTGTGAGTTTGTCAGTTCAAGACACGTATATTGCTTATATCATTATTCTCTTCATCTTAATCTACATTCTTTGCGGTTGCAAACGCAAGAATACGCCAGTCTAACATTTAACTTGTTCGCGAGAAAGGTTATTTGTCTGGAAAAGATATAATGTCAAGGTAGTAGGACACCCTTTCCTATTAAAAAGCTAGTGCCATAACTGGACTAACCTCTTGGAGAATTCGTACCGTTAAGCAATTGCATGTCAGAATTCTACACACTCATAGGCAATAGAGACGTATACCTCAGAAGGTGGACATAACCCAATGCTTGAATTCTCATTGTTTACAACTTACGTAACAATCTTTCTCTCTTTACTTTGCTATTTTCAGCTTTTACTTTATTGTTTTCGTTACACATTACAATCCCCCCTTTTTACAAGACTTGCACTAAAAGTCTAGTAATTTTACTTACTTGTTGGCCAAGCTATTCCCTGTGGGATCGACACACAACCCAGGTTGGGTTCTATATTTGCTAACGACCGCTTTACACTACTACGAGAGCTGTAGATTGAGCGTTATCAAAAATTGGCGCCGTTGCCGGGGAATACGAGTGTCAATCAAGTTCGTAATAATTACTAGACCCTTTGGTCAAAGATTCTCGTACTTTTACGTTTAGTTTTTGTTTTTGTTTATTGCAGGTTTTTCTTTTAGTGAATGCCCCATACTAGAAGTTCTGGTCAACCGTTATTACCAATCAATCCGGAACCACAACGAATTAGAATAATGGAAGCACAAGCTGAAATCGACAGGATGGCTGCTCAACACGAGCAGGCGAGATTAGCTGCTCTTGCCGCTGCTTAAGTCCAACAACAAAACATGGATAATCCTGGGCGAGCAACAAATCCTGACGATGAGGATTTAGGTGATGACGAGTTGATAAACCCAAGGCATGTCGCTGAAACTGCAACACCTGCCAACCGAAGAGGTCGACAAGCTCGGTATAGGTATGATCGCCAACCATTGCAACCAGCTTTCGACGATGATGATGATGATCTTGATGGTGCCGGAGCCACTGGAGCTATAATTCCACCACCATTAGCGCCCGGAGCCAAGTTCAACATCACTAGCACCATGATTCAGTTATTGCAAATCAAGGGATTATTTGGTGGACTAGCAGGCGATGATCCGAATATGCATCTCATCAACTTTATTTCTACATGCAAGTCTTTTGACAATCCTGGTGTTGGTCAGAATGCTATTCGATTACGCCTATTTCCATTGTCTCTGTCTGGGGAGGCAACACTATGGTTGAATGGGCTGACTCCTGATTCAATTACAAATTGGAGGCAATTGAGAGACGCTTTCCTAGAAAGATTCTTTCCGCCATCCAAAAGAGCACAATTGAGAGATGAAATCAGCAACTTTCGTCAGCTTCCCTCTGAAGCTCTTCATGAAACATGGGAGAGGTTCAAGACATAGCTAGCGAGATGCCTAAACCATCACATGACTAATGTTCACCTCATGGAGATCTTGTATAGAGCCTTGAATTCAATAACTAAACCAGTGGTGGACAACGCAGCTGGAGGTTCTTTCATGGACCTCGCCTTTGGTCAAGCAAGCAATATGCTAGATCGCATGACAAAGCAAAGTAGAGCTTGGCATACCAGGGATTCTGAAAAAGTGAAAGCAGTAGCGCTAAAAGGAAGAGACGAATCTGATTCGGAAGAGGAGGCCAACTACTTGAACAATCAGGGGGGTTTCCGTGGGAATGCCCAAGGAAACAAAGGTCGGAACTATTATGATAAAACTGGAAGCAAAGACCAAGGTAGTTGGAAGAAAAATAATGAAAAGAGTGGTTTGTACGTTCCCCCTGGTAAACGTGATACCACCACATCTAATTCTATGGAAGACATGATGGCTAAGTTATTGAAAGGGGTGGAAGCAACGAGCGCGGGAGTTAAGGAGGTGATTGACGATTTGGCCTCCATGAAGCAATTAGTTGATTCTCATTCCACTTCTATCAAGCAAATAGAGCAGCAATTGAGCCAACTTTCAGCAGCATTCAATCAAAGAAAGGCTGGCACCTTACCGAGCGATACTGTGCAAAACCCAAGGAATGATGGGCCATGCATGTCCATCACTACCAGAAGTGGTAAGGTGCTGGAAACTTCAGCAAAAGGCAAGCAAGTTGTTGACGTAGCAGCAGACATTGACGCCACACCTAGTGACGTTACAAGAGAATAAGCCCGCAACAACTACTTCAAACGTCAAGGATGTTTTACCTAGTGATGTGCAGCCTGAAAAAAATGATAAACGGAAGCAAGAGGAGAAGAAAGTCATGGAGATAACACTTCCATAGCCACCACCACCTTTTCCACAAAGATTGAAGAAGGTGGCCGATGACACTAAGTTCAGCAAATTTATGACTATGTTGAAGCAGCTGACCATTAATGTCCCATTGGTAGAGGCACTTGAACAAATGCCTGGGTATGCGAAGTTTATGAAAGATCTTTTGACTAAGAAGAGGGCAGCAAGTTATGAGCTGAAAGATGATGTGCATCATTGTAGTGCAATTGCTACCCGATCGATAGTTCAGAAGAAGGCCGACCCCGGAGCTTTCACGATTCCTTGCACCGTCGGATCTTTGGACTTTGCTAAAGCATTGTGTGACTTAGGATCCAGCATCAACTTGATGCCATTATCAATCTACAATAAGTTGGGGTTAGGAGATCCTACACCAACTAATATGAGGCTTGTTATGGCGGATAGGTCGGTAAAACGACCGGTTGGTATTCTATGCGATGTCTTGGTGAAGGTATCTTCATTCATATTTCCAGCAGACTTTGTCATCTTGGATTGTGAACCAGATTCAGAGGTTCCCATAATCTTGGGACGCCCTTTCCTTGCTACGGGAAGTGTGCTCATAAATTTGAGAGCTAATGAACTCTCATTCCGAATCAATGACGAAGTGGTTCATTTTGACGTTTGCAAATCAATGAAGCAACCCAAAGATCTGAGTGTATTTTCTGTGGCTGATGTTGTCGTTGATGATGAGGAAGAACGACTTGAAGAAGAACAAATTCTTGATGATCCTTTGGAGGTTTCGCTCATGAAAGGAGAGAATAAGGATGCTGAAATTTCTAAAGAAGCTATTTGTGCTCTATCGGGATTAGGAACATATCGTTATACTCCCAAGAAGCTGGATCTTGATCTCAAGAATCGACCCATACCACCAGATAAGCCATCTATTGAAGAGCCACCCACGTTAGAATTGAAGGAGCTGCCAAGCCATTTGAAGTACGCATTCTTAGGAAGCGGAAATACTCTTCCAGTCATAGTGGCAGCCGATTTGGGTGAACAACAAGTTGCAGCTCTTATTGCAACCCTACGCAAGTATATTAGAGCCATTGGATGGACCATTGCGGATATCATTGGTATTCCACCTGGGATTTGCACACATAAAATTCAGCTTCAAGAAAAGTGCACACCCACCATTGAAAATCAAAGGCGATTAAACCCACCAATGCAAGAAGTGGTGAAGAAGGAGATTATCAAATGGTTAGACGCAGGAGTTGTATATCCTATCTCTGATAGTACATGGGTGAGTCCTATGCAATATGTTCCCAAGAAAGGAGGTATGACGGTGGTCGCGAATGCAAAGAATGAGCTTATTCCACTCAGGCCCGTTACTGGATGGAGAGTATGCATGGACTACCGCAAGATGAATTCTTGGACACTCAAGGATCACTTCCCCATGCCATTTATGGACCAAATGCTAGATCGATTAGCGGGGAAAGGATGGTTTTGCTTCTTGGATGGTTATTCGGGTTATAATCAGATTTGTATTGCTCCCGAAGACCAAGAGAAGACAACGTTCACATGCCCATATGGTACGTTTGCCTTCAAACGCATACCATTGGGGTTGTGTAATGCACCAGCCACCTTTCAACGTTGTATGATGTCTATTTTCTCTGATATGGTAGAAGACACTTTGGAGGTATTTATGGACGACTTTTCAGTTGTTGGTGAGTCCTTTGAAGCATGTTTGGCGAACTTGAGCATGGCATTACAAAGATGTGTAGAGTTCAACGTTGTGCTGAATTGGGAGAAGTGCCACTTCATGGTAAAAGAAGGAATCGTTCTTGGGCACAAGATCTCCGAAAGAGGAATAGAGGTTGATCGCGCAAAAATAGAGGTAATCGAGAAGCTACCACCTCCAATTTCAGTGAAGGGAGTTCGTAGTTTTCTTGGCCACGCCGGGTTTTATCGTAGATTTATCAAAGACTTCTCCAAAATTTCTAGTCCATTGTGCAAACTATTGGAGAAAGATGCGAAGTTTGACTTTAATGACGATTGCTTAAAGGCATTCGAATGCCTTAAAGGAAAACTCATTGAAGCCCCTATCATGGTAGCACCAGATTGGACGCTCTCGTTCGAAGTCATGTGTGATGCTAGTGGTGTAGCCCTTGGTGCTGTTCTTGGACAGAGAAAGGAGAAATTGTTTCATCCTATCTATTACGCGAGTAAGGTCCTAAATGAAGCTCAAAGGAACTACACTGTTACTGAACAAGAGCTCCTAGCGGTTGTGTATGCGTTTGAGAAGTTTTGTTCCTATCTATTTGGTACTAAGGTGGTCGTTCATACAGATCATGCAGCTCTCAGGTATCTAATGACAAAGAAGGATGCAAAACCAAGGTTGATTCGATGGGTGTTGCTGCTGCAAGAGTTTGATTTTGAAGTCAAAGATAGAAGAAGTTGCGAGAACCAAGTGGTTGATCACCTATCTAGACTTGAGAATGAGTGTGTGGCGCAACCAGAAGATCAGATTGATGATGCATTCCCTGACGAGGAGATACTAGCGACCACAATGGAGCAATTACCATGGTATGCCGACTTTGCAAATTTCGTGGTGAGTAATGTGTTACCTTCCAATTTATCTTACCACCAAAGGAGGAAGTTTATGCATGACGTTCAGCACTACTATTGGGATGAGCCATATTTGTTTCGAAGATGCACGGATGGTATCATTCGACGATGTATATCCCATGAAGAAGTGCCTACTATATTGGAAGCATGCCACACTTCGCAAGTTGGAGGACATCATGCAGGGAATCGAACGGCAAGGAAAGTCTTGCAAAGTGGTTATTATTGGCCTACAATATTCAGAGATGAACACGACTATGTGAGAAGGTGTGACCAATGCCAACGTCAAGGTGCTATTTCAAAACACCATGAAATGCCCATGTCCAAAATTCTGGAGGTAGAACTCTTTGATGTGTGGGGTATTGATTTCATGGGACCATTCGTGAATTCGTTTGGAATGAAGTACATCTTGGTTGCTGTGGATTATGTGTCAAAATGGGTTGAAGCTGTAGCATTGGCCGACAACGAAGAAAGGCGTGTTGTAGCTTTTTTAAAGAAGAATATCTTCTCTCGCTTTGGAGTACCTAGTACTATCATAAGTGATGGAGGATCTCACTTTTGCAACAAGCTATTCAAATCTGTATTGGCCAAGTATGGAGTCAAGCAACACAAGGTAGCTACGCCTTATCATCCCCAAACCAGTGGACAAGTTGAGGTTTCCAACCGCGAGATCAAGCAAATCCTTGCCAAAACGGTTAATGTGAATAGGAAGGACTGGTCTCGAAAGCTAGATGATGCACTATGGGCATATAGGACTGCATTCAAGACACCCATTGGCATGTCACCTTATCAGCTACTTTATGGGAAGGCTTGTCATCTACCCATCGAGATTGAATACAAGGCATTGTGGGCATTGAAGCACTTGAATCTGAATTGGGATAATGTGAAGAACCTGAGGTTGGAGCATCTGAACGAACTAGATGAATTTCGTCTCCATGCATATGAAAGATCAGATTTATACAAGGAGCGGATGAAGAAGTATCATGATCAGCGGATTGTTCGACGAAACTTCCAAAAAGGTGACATGGTACTACTCTTTAACTCCAGACTCAAGCTCTTCCCAGGTAAGTTAAAATCGAAATGGTCTGGTCCATTTAAAGTCATCCAAGTCTACTCGTCTGGAGTAGTCGAATTGGAAGACAATGATGGTGTTGTCTTCAAAATGAATGGCCAACGTGTTAAGCCATATATCGGTCCTCTTGACTCGATGAATGACAAGGCCATCACTTATCTCGACGAAGTCTAAGTACTCGAGATTACTACGTCGAGCCACGACAATAAATAAGGCGCTAGATGGGAGGCAACCCATCATTTTATTGTTTTATTGTTTTGTCGTTTTATCGTTTCGTCGTTTTAGTATTTTTTCTTTTTGATAAATGAAAATTCAAAAAAATAAGAGTCGTGCCACGACCAAAACTAAGGCGCTTGGTGGGAGGCAACCCATCATACTAATCGTTTTCATTTTGTTTTTAGCAAATATAGGTGCAAGAAGTATTCAACGAGGAGATTGATTTCAATTGACGATTTGGACGCATTGTATGGTAAAGTCGGTAAGTTAGGAATGGTGATGCGTAAGGCTATGAATTGAGCCTTTCTCACGTCAAAATAGGCTTCGAGGAAGGCTAGGCCTTGGTAAAAATAGGCCACGAACGATGCACAACCTATTCTATAGCCTAAGGACTCGGAATCTAGTGTGCTATACACTATGCGCCGCCTATTCCTAGGTATGCTTTTGACTATGCGCCGCCTATGCTATGGCATTTGGTCTCAGTATCTCATGTGTCATAGACTATGCGGCGCATATGTCTACAAATTCCATAGACTATGCGGCGCATATGTCCCATTATGCCATAGACAATGCGCCGCATATGTCATTGATATGCCGAGTGATATGCGCCGCATATGTGGTGTTCTTGTCCCCAAATCCGATTGTAAATGGGTCATAACCCGACCCATACTCTTCCTATATAAAGGGGACTTAGTTTTATAACACAACCACATTAGAAACAACCCTAAAGGCGCCGCATAACCCTCCAAATCTTCTCAAAATTTTCTTCTTTTGCTCTTCCAATTCACAACAACTTCTCCACAAGCTTCAACCAAGTAAGTACTCTCTTATTCTTCATCTAATTATCGTAAGTACTATGTTTCTATGCTAAATCATGTGGGATTGGTTGGTGATGATCATGTGTTTGGATTATTGTTGCAAAATCATGTGAGTGAATATATACGTAAGGAATTCTTGACTTGTTTCCGACTTGAATTTTGTTTCAAAAGCATTGTTATGATATTTGCTGAATATATATGGCTATGAATATTGCTTAAGATTGTTGTTTGGATGCTTACATGATAGACTATCCCGGCCATCGGGATAAGGACATAGTGCCTATCGACTTAGGAGGTTGTGCTTGTTGTAAGAACAACGACTCCATGTGGTAACCCCTATGTCATAGTATTGCTATATCCACCTTGAAAGTAGTCCAATGGCTGCAAACAAGTGATGCAATGCTGATTTTCTCGTCGGAATATAATCCTAAAACGTATGTCGATAAAATCTGAGTACTCGACCACTTTCACTTCATTGATTTGTGCTAACGAAACTAAATGTGGGGTGGTACCCCTAGTGCTTTCATATAGAGTGTATCAAGTGAGATTGTGCTGCAACTTACATTATTTCTAGTCTCAGGTACAATGGCACGTAAAGCAAGGCAAGGCAAGGAGAAGGCTAACACGTCCCAAAAGGGCAAGAAGAGAAGTCGAAAAGACCAAGGAGAATCATCCTCAGCGCACCTACCACGCAGAATGTTTGGAATAAAATGGGTTCTTGAGGAAGAATCCAAAACATGGTACAGCAGCAACAAAGAAAGGAAATATGTGCATGTCGACTTGATCAACAAGGAGACCTTAGCAAAGAAAGAGCCGCGTATGTTGGCAAAAATAATGGCTTTGAAGCTGGATTTCATCTTCCATTACATGGGAGAGTGCAATCTTGACTTAACAAGAGAGTTTTATGCCAACTGGTCGCCGAACACAACAGGCAATGAAGTCAAAATTCGGGGCCAAGTGTTACATCTTACCACGGATTGGATCAACTCTTTTCTTGGCTTACCTTCGGTCGACACAGCACCATTCAAAGAGCTGTACAGCAGGCCTCCTTACAGAGCTATACGACACACGCTTTGTGGAAGAAGATCAATGGTAAGATAGGGCAGACATAAGGAAACAGGCCATCACAATACCTTCCCCTATGCTCCACTAAATAGGGAAGCAAGAATCTGGATGCGCATTGTCAACTCATGCCTTATTCCTGTAACTCAATACACCAAGATATCGAGAGATAGAGTGTGTTTGGTCTATGCTTTGATGACGAATGTCCCTATCAAATTTGGGGCAATCATTCGATCTACCATGAGGAAGGCCAGACTCCACAAAAGGTCCCATTTCACATTCGGAAATTTGTTGACAGCAATGTTGCGGAAGGAGGATGTCGAAGAGGAACCAGCTGACCACAAACTCCCACATAACCCAAAGAAGGTTGACCTTACCAAGGTCAAAGATGCTGAAACATCTCTATGGCATGACACGATCTACTATGATGAGTGGTGGACGTATTCCAACTGCTGAAGAGCTCCAACAGCTGGACCACGACTACCCAATGAACATGCATGCCCGGGAGATGTGTGGAGTGGGCGTATATTCTGAGGAACCTCTAGACGATGACGTACCGACTGATGATGATCGACGCTTGCCTGATTCTGATGAGGAGGAGAACTTTGACGACGACTCTTATGATGATTCCGACGAAGGGGGTATGACCCCCGACATTGATGAAGGGTCCGACTAACCAGGTTCTTCAAATTTATTTTCCACTGAGGGCAGTGTCCCGTCTAAGTGTGGGGTGGCAGAATCGCATGCTATACTTCTTTGTTTACACCTATGTTGGTATGTTTGTTTGTTTACTTCCATTTTTTTTGCTTTTGTTTTTCGTTTTTCGTTTGACGTTTTTTTAGTTTTTTTTAGGAGTTAAATTTTTTTAGCTTCGCATGAAATTATTTTGATAGGCAGCATGAGATTATAACAAGAGTATGTGCTACAATTGTGACTATTGAGACGTTTAGGCTCTAGTTGTGACTCATTATGTGATATTGTGTGATTCAATTCCTTCAATTGTTGGGTCGAGAGTCTATATTACTTCCAATCAAGTCTACCATGTGCCTTGTGTGTGTGAGATAATAGTATCTTCTATGTTTGTGGCTGATGCTAGAACTTGCCTGGTATGTATGCAAAGCGAAAATAAGGAATGTAAGTTTAGGATATGATTTAGGCATTTCTTTGGCAACCTATACATGTTTACCTTTAGTTTTACCTACCCATGAACATCATCCTAGTTAACCCTTTTTGAGCCTTTAGCCTATTTCTTTGAGAACCTTGTATGTAAGCCTAATCCATTTCTTTTAAGACCATAATTTGATCCAAAATCCTGAGTGCTTTAAAGTGAAAAAGTCATGTGACAACATAAGAGGAAATTGGGTGAGTATGATGCTTTAAATTGTAAGGGTGCTTGAATGTGTTATGGAAAAGAAAGTGCTGTCATAAGAGGTATGTTGTGACCCTAATTCATCTATAATGTGTCAATTGGGGCATGCTGGTTAGATGATTATTTCCTACAGTTTGATATTACATAATTCAAGACTGTCAGATACAGTCAATTTAGATACAGTACGAAACTCATCTAGTTCCATCAGATTCAGGACTGCCAGATACAGTCACTCATGCGATAAGTTATCAGAACTCAGTCATTAGTCATGTTAGTTATCAGTAAACTCATGTTATCACTATTTCTGATATAGTTACTATGTGTACATGCATGTATTCTTACGTTCATATTAGTCAGTTATCTATTATTGTTCATGTAAACCCCATGCATTCACCTACCTCACATACATACCAGTACATTCGAAGTACTGACATATTTGCGCTATGGTTCCTTATACTATAGGTTCAGAGACACGAGCTCCAGAGCATTAGTAGATTACAGTCTCAGCAGTCAAAGCTAGAAGTGAGTCATCATCTTTCAAGGACATGATCATTACTTTATTATCTCATTAATTAGTTTATTAGTTGTAGTTAGTTGGGGACATGTCCCATCAACTCCTTATTCAGACAGTTCAGTCAGTTAGAGACTTTTCATACTATCATGTTTAGACAGTTATTTTAGTTGTTCTGGGTATTTCATACCCCATCCAGATATTATATCTTAATCAGTTATGTTACATTTTTTAACCATATGGAATTTTAGTTTATGTTTCAATATCATACAATAAATTATACAGTATACACATACAGATATCAGTCATGGGTTAGCTTATGGTCCTCTGGGATCATGAGCACTATGTAGCATTTTCGGTAGCAGATTTGGGGTGTTACAAACTTAGTATCAAAACCTAAC
This sequence comes from Capsicum baccatum var. pendulum, assembly GCA_030864225.1. Taxonomy (NCBI): domain Eukaryota; kingdom Viridiplantae; phylum Streptophyta; class Magnoliopsida; order Solanales; family Solanaceae; genus Capsicum; species Capsicum baccatum. The sequence continues at coordinate 229,048,827 of CM061556.1, forward strand.
ATTCAATAGAGTCCTAGGAAGTCTAAAAGCCGCATCTAGTAGAGTCTTGTGCATGGGTGTGTTACGCACCACATTTATGTTCAAAAGGCTATAAGATGTTTAGGAACAGTTTTGCTTCTTTCAGTATTTAGGTCGAGCCAGTGAGCATAATCTCAAGTCAATTCTCAGTTTAGTCCATTTATTCTCTTTATTTCAGAACATCCCTCCTAAGAAAAGAACTCATCCAGTCCAAAAAGATCCCTTGGATGAATATGTTTCTTATGCAGAGTTCACAGCTGCATTAACTATTCTTGTTGAGTTTTTTGTTGCTCAGAATGAACGACCTGCTATTGTTCCGGCCAACCCAGTGGCCAATTCTACTGCAGCCAGGATTTGGGACTTCACCAGAATAAATCCTCCATCCTTTCTCGGGTCTAAGACAGATGAGAACCCTCAGGAATCCCTAGATCAAGTGTAGAAGGTTACAAACATCATGGGGGTTACTTCTAGTGAGAGTACTGAGTTAGCTACATATCAGTTGCACGATACTATGTGATGATAGGCGGATTTACACGCCTATATCAATATATTTTGCCCATATTTTAGCCTAGTTTTGAGAACTAATTATCTATTTCATGCACTTTTAGTCCTTTTTCCTGTAAATGAGCTAACAAACATGATTAGGAAAGTTTCTGGTATAAATGATGCAAAATACAGCATTTTATGGCCTACTTGACGCAAAAGAAAGCTCACAAACGAAGTAGAAGGGAGCTGGACGCCTAAGGACCAAATCTGCTGCATAGAAAATCTGTCCCGGGCTAAAACAACATTTCTGAAGACTTTGGGGACTTACAGACACAAAGCTGGATTTTTACAAAGATACATTAACCTAATACAATTAGGTTATGTATTTCACTATTCTATTTGGATTATGATATTGTAACCTTACCCTAGTACATTTGGGTCAAGGATTTCATTAGTATAGTAGGATTTGGTTATTTATTTCATTAGCATAGTAGGAGTAGGATAGGATTATTATAAATACCCTATCATGCTAGAGATTTTTAAGGAACTCCTCCCTTAGTGGAGAGATTCAATTCTTCACTTAATTCAACAATTAATTTTCTTCCATCCCTCTCATCTTCCACCACAAACACTTCTAATCTACTCTTCTATTCTTAAATTCCACAACAAGAGAATCGTTACTTTCTAGGGAATCACCAAAACCACACGCCTATCACCTACTTCTCACGCCATCAACCATGCAAAACGTGATATCCTTCGCATTCATGGGTAACTAAACCTCTTAGTTGGGGGAGTTATGGAAGCCGAATGAGTTACTATCTATTGCTGTGAGTTTGTCAGTTCAAGACACGTATATTGCTTATATCATTATTCTCTTCATCTTAATATACATTTTTTGCGGTTGCAAACGCAAGAATACGCCAGTCTAACATTTAACTTGTTTGCGCGAGAAAGGTTATTTGTCTGGAAAGAGATAATGTCAAGGTAGTAGTAGGACACCCTTTCGTACTATTAAAAAGCTAGTGCCATAACTATGACAAATACTCTTGGAGAATTCGTACCGTTAGACACGCTTTAAGCTCGCGAAAGAGTATAAATGTGTTATAATAGTCCTTTGTTTGATTTATAGACTTTACAAGGTTTAATCTCATATTACATGTCAATTCTACAACATATTACATATCTCTATACGTACACACATAAGTAGCAATTATTTCTAGGTTTAAATTATTGTTTACATTACTTAAAAGTAACTTTCTCATATAATATCTTTTTTAGTTTTTATTACTATTTATTGTTTTCGTTTACACATTACAATCCCATCCCTTTTTCTCTAGACTTAGCACATCTAAATGTCTAGTCTAGCCTTTTTACTTCCTTGTTGGCCAAGGCTACTTCCCTTGTGGGATACGACACCACACAACCAGGTTTGGGTTCTATATTTGCTAACGGACCGCTTTACTCTCCTACGAGAGCTGTAGATTTGAGCGTTATCACACTATGCATACTAGGGTTCAAATGTATAGGGAGGTCATGTGGGGGACAGTGTTGTTTATGTAGGGTATGTAGTGTGGGAAAAGTTTGCTTCTGCTTTTCTTGATAGATTCTTTCCCCTAGAGCTTTGAAAAGTTAAGGTGCTCGAATTCATCAAAATCAAGTAGGGCAACATGATGGTGAAAGAGTATTATTTTATGTTTACTCAATTAGTCAGATATGCCCCTCATGTGGGTGCAGATAGTAGGGCCAAGATGAGTAAGTTTGTTTCAAGGGTAAATGATAGTGTGGTTAATGAGTACAGATCTGCCATGCTGAATAGTAACATGACTTTAGCTAGGCTTATAAATCATGCTCAGTAGATAGAGGAGCAGAAGATTAAGATGAGGGAGAAACAAAGTAAGAGAGCAAGTACAGGTAGTTTTAACTTTGCTCAGCCTAAATCAAAAGTAGGAAACCGTTCTTAGTTTCATCCTAAGTCCTTAGTTCTAGCTCTTTCTTCAGCTAGTGCTCCTATGCTCCTATGCCTGATATGGTTACTGGTACATTATAGATCTTTTATGTTCAGTTTTATGCTTTGCTAGATCCAGGTTATTCTTTATCTTTTGTTACTCCTTACATAGCATTTGATTTCAGAGTTAGTCCCAAAATTCTAGCAGAGCCCTTTTCAGTTTCTACCCCAGTGGGTAAAACTATCATAGCTCGGTGGGTATACAGGAACTGCCCGGCTATGATATATCAGAAAGTCACTTCAGCAGACTTAGTCGAATTAGAGATGACTGATTTTGATGTCATTCTCGGCATAGATTTGCTTCATTCCTTCTATGCCAAAGTCAACTGCAAAAATTGAATAGTTCAATTTCAGTTTTTGAGCGAACCCATCCTAGAGTGAAAGAGTGGTGTATCCGCTTTCAGAGGTCAGCTTATTTCTTACCTTTGAGCACACAAAATGATATCTAAAGAATTTGTCTATCATTTAGTTTGAGTTAAGAATGCTATTTCCAAAACTCCTAGTGTTGAATCAGTCGCAGTAGTGAATGAATATTCAGGTATCTTTCTCAAAGATCTTTCAGGAATTCCTCCTAAAAGGGAAATAGACTTCGGCATTGATCTTCTTCTGGATACTTAGCCTATATCTATTCCTCCATATAGAATGGCACCAGCAAAAATTAGAGAATTGAAAAAGCAGTTGAAGGATCTCTTAGTTAAGGATTCATCAGGTCCAGTGTGTCCCCTTAAGGTGCACCAGTTTTATTCATAGTCAAGAAAGACAGTTCTCTCAAAATGTTTATTGATTACCGCCAACTCAATAATGTCATGGTCAAGAACAAGTATCTTATTTCCATAATCGATGACTTATTTAACCAACTTCAGGGTGCCAGTTATTTCTCTAAGATAGACCTCAGATCTGAATATCATTAGTTCAGAGTCAGAAAATATGACGAAAATAGATTTTTTGTACTCAGTATGGTAACTTCAAATTCCTAGTCATATCTTTTGGTCTTACCAATGTCCCAGCATCTTTCATGGACTTGATGAATCGTATGTTCAAGTAGTACTTGGACATGTTCGTCATAGTCTTCATAGATGATATTTTTGTCTATTTTCGCAGTGAGCGAGATCATGCAGACCATCTCAGAATAGTACTTTAGAATCTTAGGGATCATTAACTATTCACCAAATTTAGTAAGTGCAAATTTTGACTAAGGTCAGTAGCATTCCTTAGCTATATCATTTCTGGAGTTGGCATTAGAGTAGATCCTCAAAAGACCGAAGCAGTATGCAACTGGCCTCACCCTGTCTCTCCATCAGATATCAGGAGTTTCTTGGGTTTGGCTGGATATTATAGATAGTTTGTTAAGGCAATATCTTCTATTGCATCCCCTATGACCAGATTGACTCAGAAGAAAGTCAAGTTTCAGTGCTCAGATCCTTGCGAGAAGAGGTTTTAGGAGATAAAGACTCCACTTACCCCAGCTCCAGTTCTAGCTCTTCCAGATGGTTCAAATGGGTTCGTAGTGTATTGTGATGCGTCCAAAGTAGGTTTGTGTTGTGTCCTCATATAGCATGGTAAGTTCATATCCTACGCCTCCAGACAGCTTAAACTCTACGGGAAGAATTATCCTACTCATGATCGTGAGTTAGCCTCCAAAGTATTAGCCTTGAAGATTTGGATGCATTATCTATATAGTGTTCACGCAAAAGTGTGTACGGATCATAAGAGCCTTCAATATGCCTTTTCTCAGAAAAATCTCAATCTTCGTCAGAGAAGGGGTTAGAGCTCTTGAAAGACTATGACATGAGTGTCCTTTATCATCCAGGAAAGGCCAATGTAGTGGCGATGCTCTCAGTAGACTTTCTATGGGTAGTGTTGCTCACGTCGAGGACATTAAGAAGAAGTTAGCCTAGGAAGTCCATCAGCTTGTCTGACTAGGCATTCTCTTAGTCGATATAGAGGAGGGTGATAAATAGGTTTAGAGTAGTTCAGAATCATCTCTAGTTTCTGAGGTGAAATAAAAGCAAGATAGGGATCCTAGACTTTTCATAATAAAAGAGTTAGTCAAGGATCAAAAAGTAGAGGTTTTCTCCAGGGGGGATGGTGTTCTGTGTTGTCAGAGTCATATGTGTGTTTCAGCTGTAGATGACTTAAGGCAGAGAATTCTTGAAGAAGAGCATGGTGCACACTACTCTATTCATCTGGGGACCATAAAGATGTACTGCAATTTGTGGGAAATCTATTGGTGGAGTGGGATGAAGAGAGACATTGTAGAGTTTGTGGCTAAGTTCTCTATATGTCAACAGGTTAAGATAGAGCATCCGAAGCCTAGTGGGTCCATGCAGGAGTTCAGTATTCCTACTTGGAAGTGGGATGAAGTCAACATGGACGTTGTGATGGGTCTGCCTCGATCTCGTCATCACTATGATTCAATTTAGGTCACTGTACATAGGATGAGCAAATCAGCTTATTTCCTTTCAGTTCATACCTCTTATTCAGCCGAGGATTATGCTAAAATCTATATTAGAGATTTGGTCAGATTGCACGGTGTTTCGTTATCTATTATCTCAGACAGAGGTACCCAGTTCACCCCTCATTTCTAAAAAGCATTCCAAAAGTGTCTTGGTACCCAAGTTTATCTCAGTACAACCTTTTATCCTCAGACAGATGGTGAAGCAGAAAAGACCATTCAGACATTAGAAGATATGTTGTTAGAGTGTGCAATTGATTTCAAGGAAAGTTGGGATGACCACTTTCCTTTGATTGAATTTGCATACAACAACAACTATCATTCTAGTATTCATATGGCTCCATTCAAAGCTCTCTATGATAGGAGATGTAGATCTCCAATTGGTTGGTTCAAAGTTAGTAAAGCTTCAGTCATAGGGCCTGACTTGGTATTAGACGCCTTAGAGAAAATCCAGTTGATCAGAGAAACACTTCGGTCTGCTCAGAGCTGAATGAAGTCTTATGCAGATATTTGTAGAAAGGATCTCGAGTTTAAGATCGGTGATCTTTTTTATCTAAATATCTCTCCCATGAAGGGAGTAAAGAGACTCGGTAAGAAGGGAAAGCTCAGTCCCCTATATATCGGTCCTTTCAAGGTTATAATTCACTTTGGCAATGTAGCTTATGAGCTCGAATTTCCTTCAGATCTTGATTTAGTTCATCCAGTCTTCCATGTCTCTTTGCTCAAGATGTACATAGGTGACCCAACAATTGTAGACCCTATTCAGAGCATAGATATTCAGAACAGCCTCTCTTATGAAGAGATTTCAGTCGAGATCCTGGACTATCAGACTCGTAGATTGAGAAAAAAAGAAGTCCCTTTAGTTAAGGTTCTCTGGCAAAATTAGTCCTTCAAAGGAGCTACTTAGGAAGAAGAAGCAGACATGTGTACCAATTATCCTCAGCTCTTCTCCGCTAACTCAGATCAAGATCAAGGTAAGAATTCTGCTTAAGCTTACTCAGTTTTCTGTTCAGTGTTCTTAACTAACTTAGTACCAAGTACCATTGCATATTCAGTAATCCATTTATTTATCATCTCAGTTATATAATTTCGCATCAGACATGCATTCTCACGGTGAGAAACTTAGTTCATCAGAACACCCAGTCATGCATTCATGAATTAGTTACATATGCATCAGATATGCATGTTCAGTATGATATATTCAATTATCAGTCATGTCAGTCATAAAATCATGTTCCAACCAGTCATGTTCAGTATGTACATCATTTTATATTCTTTCCCCCTCACTCAGTCTCATTCGAGGACGAATGTTCTCAAGAGAGAGATATTGTAATGCCCCATACTTTTTCCTAGCTTGAAATAGTCCCAAGAATGTTTGAAGCTTTCTTTGAAAGATGAATCCACTTTTGTAAATATGGTATTTTTAAGATTTTCAATGTTTATCAAGTGGGAAATTGAATTAGCTTCCCAATGATACAACTTCATCTAAATCCGGTATCGAAGTGAAAAGTTATGGATGTTTTACCTAGTGCTGTCAGAATCAACACGGTGCAATGGCTAGGTTAACGGACTATCGATCTAGAGATGTACCGTTTCCTTGACCATCGTAGACAAGGTAGTGAGGAAACCTTCTGGATAAGGTGCGACAGACAGGTTAACGGACCGTTGCCCAAACCGTCGCTACTTAGGAAATGAGTCTTTTTCCTAGTCCACAGGCGATGGTCGAAATGACTCACTGCCTAAGGCAGTAAAACCTTCTAGGTGAAATGGTGAGGACGATAGACTATCAGACTAGCAACATACCATCTCCCATGACCGTCACAGCAAGGCAATGTGACTACCTTCTACCCTAGATCGATGGCCCTGGCTGACGAACCATCAGACGATCGACGGACCATCGCTCAGGCCATCGTAAGGAAAATAGTAAGGCCCTATTCTTCCTAGAAGCGATGGTCAAGACTAACGATCCTTCGACCCAGTGATGGACCATCGCATCCCACCATCGCACCAAGGCAGTAAGTTCTAGTTCTTGTTCCAATGCGATGGACCATTGTACCTATTTTCGCATGTTCCATTTAGTTATTTTAAAGCCATTTTAAAAGGCATTTTTTATATTTTACCACCCGTTTATATACCTAGTTATATTTGACCATAGCTCAGATATTCATTATCCATCTATAATAACAAAATTAGGGTTTTCTCTCTAAGATTAATCCCCAAGAATAAGATCCAAATCTTCTTCAAGAACTACGAGATTCCAATCACTCAAGTTAAAGCACTTTAAGAATTTCATCACCAAGTATGCATAGTGTTCATTCATGGACTCTTTTCATCCATGAAGCCCAAGATTCACTTTTGTAAGTTCAAGTTTATGGATTTTCTTTATGAATTTCATGTTGGGTTGCTGTTGTTCATGTTGATAATGACCAATGAATTCTATTCCATGTTTGAGTGATAATTCTTAAGTGAAATTTATTATTATAGGTGTAGCTTCATGTGAATCCATGATTAAACCCTCGAATGATGAAATTAGAGATGAATCATGATGTTTATTTGTTGTATAATGTTGTCTACACATACTATGCCTACCATGTGTTTGATTAAATGCCTATGTGAAGGAAAAGTGCCCAACTAGTATGGTATTATGAAATCCCCCTTTATGTACAAGTAATGCATATTACATGTTTGATGAAATGCTTCAATAAATGAATTATGGATTGTGATGTTAGTCATGAATTCAAGAATGTCATGCTTTATCAGTTTCTTTCAATCGAGTCCTACGGGTACTTGTACCCGAAACATTAGTTATGTGTCTAGAGCCATATCATATTTTCATGATACTCTCACTCAAGCCATGATCCTTAGAGTTCAGACAGTCTTATGACTCAGAAAATCTTAATAATCTCATGAACTCAGTCAGTTGTCAGGTATTAGTAGTATTTCGTCAGTCAATGGAATTCAGTAAGTCATTCCATGTTCAGATTAGTTAATTATATTCAGTGTCTACTCAGATTGAAGTAGAAATTAGCACCAACTGAACCCAAGGATGGGAAGTCACATGCCAATAGAGGGTATGATCCTTAGAAGCAATCCTTGTATTCCAGAACTAAAAAGCCAGTGTAATTTGAGACATCATACCTTCTAGTTGAGGGTAGATAAGGTGGCTTAACCTGCTAGTTGAGGGTTCCCACCATTCTCATTAGAGTAACCTAATAGATGAAGGTCACTCATATGTTGTCCTTGCCTGTGGTGCGGTATTGACACCATTCCAATCAGGGAACAGATTGGACCCTAATTTAGCTATAATGCATCATTTAGGGCATGTCGTTTATATGACTATTTCCCACAGTTTTATGTTATAGAATTCAGGACTGTCAGATATAATCAATTCAGATACAGTACAAAACTAAGCTAGTTCCACCAGATTCAAGACTGTCAGATACTGTTACTCATGCTATCAGTTATCAGAACTCAGTCATTAGCCATGTTAGTTATCGGTAAACTCATGTTATCATAATTTCAGATACAGTTACTATGTATGTATGGATGTATTCTCACGTTCATATTTGTTAGTTAGCTAGTATTGTTCATGCATATGAACCCCATGCATTCAGCCTACCTCACATGCAAACCAGTACATTCAAAGTACTGATGCATTTGCGCTATGGTGTTGTATACCATAGGTTTAGAGAAACAAGCTCCAGAGCATCAGTAGATTCCAATCTCAGCATTCATAGATAGAAGTGAGTCCTCATCTTCAAGGATATGATCCTTACTTTATTATCTCATTAATTAGTTTATTAGTTGGAGTTAGTTAGGGACATGTTCCAATAACTCATTATTCAGACATCTCAGTTAGTTAGAGGCTTTTCAGACTATCATGTTCAAACAGTTATTTCAGTTGTTCTGGGTATTTCATACCCCATCTAGATGTTATATCTTTTACAGTTATGTTTCAGTTTTGAACCTTATGGCCTTTTAATTCATGTTTCCATACAATATAGTATATTATGCAGTATACAGGTACAAATATCAATCATGGGTTATCTTGTCATCCTTCGGGGTCATGAGCACCGTCTAGCATTCAGGGTACCTGTAACACCCCGATTTTCTATAACCACAACATCACACGGTGCTTATGATCCTGAAGGACCATAAGATAACCCTTTTCTGATATATGTACCCAAGCACTACATAATAAACTAAAATAAATACGGAACTTTCCATAAGGTTCAAATACTAAGTATAACTAAAAACTGAATACTTATACAACCGTCTACAAACTCTAGTCTGAAAGCCTCTATACTTTCTGAATTGTGGAGTTGAAGGAACATGTCTCCAACTAACTCCAACTACTTAAAACTGAACTAAAATAATAAGATAATCAAATCATCCTCGAGTGATGAGGACTCACAGCTAAATCTAGATACTGGAAACTGAAATGTTACTGACTTCCTGGATCTCGTGCTTCAAATTCTATGGTGCAAATGACAGCACCATAGCACAAATCCGTTAGTACTTTGAATGTACTGAGTATGCAAGTGAGGTAGGCTACTATACAAAGGTTTATATGCATGAACAATACATGACTAAATATTATGTATAGCTGGATCAACATACATAGAAACTTTGTAACTGCTGAATATGAACATGTCTATATGAGAACGCATGCATGAATGCATAATAGTAACAAAAATCATCTTAACTTTAGACACTATTTCGAATTATGAGTCACTGAAATTTGAATTTACTGAAACTGATAACTGAGGCTTTGATAACCAAGTTTCTGATCTTACTGATAACTAACTTTCTGAATATACTAATACTAGAATACTGAATGACTGAGTACACTTATAACTATATCAACCATATCTAATAGGTTATCTTTGAATCCGTTGGTAATGATACTTGATTAACTGGATCTGAGATCGTCCTTACTAGCAGCGGATCTTCGAATATATGAATAATATTACTTGATTAAATGGATCTGAGATTGGCCTATCTAGTAGCAGATCTTCGAATATACAAATAATAATACCTGATTAAATGGATCTGAGATCGGCCTATCTAGATGCGGATCTCCAAAATGTATATACTTGATGGCCTATATCTAACAGCCTTGAATTCTATACATTGAAATGAGCTCTTTCTTGAAGACTAAATCTGATTCTTAATTTAAGACTGTGGGAAGTAGTCATCTAACCGACATACCCCAAACAAGCAAATATTGCATGAATTGGGGTCCAATCTGTAACCCCAATTAGAAGGGTGTCAATATTGCGCCACTGGTAAAGATAACTTTACATGACCCTCATCTATTAGGTACTCAAACGAGAATGGTGGATCCCTCATCTATTAGGTCAATCCCTTTCATCTACCCTCAACTATCAGGTATGATGTCTCAACCTACACTGGGAACGTAGTTCTGGAGCGCAAGGATTTCTTCTAAGAATCACACCGTCTACTAGCAGGTGGGTTCCCATCCTCGAGCTCACTTGGTGCTGAGTCATACTCCCAACTGAAAAACTCAAAACTTATTCTTAACTAGACTTACACTAAGCTGAATCTTGTTACTGAGTATATTACTGAGCTTATTTGACTGAGTTCACTTGGTTTCGTTATTTGACGGAATAATACATAATATTTGATAACTAGCTGAATACTACTTAGTTTTGTTATTTCACTGAGTTTACTGAATTTTGTAACTGAATACTGAAATACTATAGAAAGCTGAAGTGATCTAGATTGATACTTGAGATTGTGAGTTTCTTAATCTGAATACTATACTGAGACTGATTCTCTGAATCTACTGAGTTTTCCTGAGTTCCGTAACTGACTGAAACTTACTGATCATGGCTTGACTAAGATTATCTTAAAACTGACTCAGCTGTAGACAAGCAGGATAATTTTGGGTATAAATACCCCAGGACTCGATACCATAATTAAATACAGTATAACAATAATTGCATAACATAACAATAGTCCATTACTCGCAACATAAAAATCAATAAGATACTCTTTCAAGTACTTGGAAGTCATAAACCCAAATCAAGATCAAGAATGCATAATATTCTTTAAACACTTGGAAATCTTAAATATAAAGGTGTGTAAGGATTCATACTAAAGCCTCATAATTCATTCAACAAGGAATGCAATGGATAGGATTTTCACACAACATACCATAACTCATTTACTAGAGATTTTCAACCACACTTGGCATGAACTTACACATAGCTTGGAAATATCTTGTCAACATATTATACTGACTCTATTTTCTTCACTTAAGCATTTTATCAAACACTTGAATGGCATAAATTAATACACATACTTATATGATATAATTTCTCTTGTTTAATTCACACAAACTATTCATCAAATACTTGGAAGACGTAATATTTAATCATAATGCAAATCAATACTTGAGTATCACAATTCTAACCTCAAGTTCACCATCTCAAGGCTCTAATATAAATTCACACAATACTACATACATAACAATTATTTATTTCACATAAATCGTGCACTTAGTCATGGGTTATAAACCCAATCCACAATATAATCATGAATATACTTAAATCCACTCATGGATTCTTCATCCAACTTGTTACATAAATCATACCACAAATAATTAATTTTCATGAATCTTGCGGTAAATCATGGAATTAAACTCAATCTTACATCATAATTAATGTCTAACTTAGGTCTAATATAAAATCTATGAAATCAACTAATCTGGAAAGACTTATCATAAACATCATGGCATTCCAACAACACATTCTTTGTTCAATAATAGCGTGGACATTCTATAAATAACTACAATACAAAACAATAGCATGAAAATCATGTTGAACATAATGACAGAGCATGAACTTGTCATTTAGGTTCCATTTAGTCATAAAAACATGATTTCTAGTCTCTTAGGAATGTTAACAAACACCTTGCATGCACATCGTGGCATAGGTGAAATCATAAAATTTTGCATCATGAACAACCAATTTTTTTTCATGTTTCCAACTCATGATATCATAGATTCATTAAAAAATACATAAAGATTTCAACTTGGGAATCATTCAACCCCACAACTCAATCCAATTTCACAAGTTTCTATTCACATAATATCATAGTATCATGAATATCATATAAAGATTCTAACTTGGGAGTTGTATAACAATAACCACACAAACATAATCAACCATCAACATGAACATAATCATACCATAATAATAAAATCACAATTTATTATTGAAAATTTGATTCTTGAGCTCCATGGATGAAAGGGATCCATGGATCAACACTACGCATACCTTAATTCTTGATTCTACGAAGATTTACAGAGAGATTCTTGAATTTCTTAAACTTTGGGTTGAACCCCTTTATGTTGTTCTTGAGGGAATTGAGCAAAATGAGTATATTTTGGATGAAATGAAGTTTAATTCCGTGTTTGTGGTATATATAGGGGTGGAGGATGACCAAAATACTCCTAAGAAAAAAGAAAAAGACGCAGCTGACCCTCTGTTGATAGTTTTGATATGCTGAGTTAAATTAGGCATAACTTTTTACTCTGATGTTCAAATTGGATGAATCCAATTGAATTGGAAAGAAGACTCAAAGATATTTCTTTTGATATATAAATGATCTTCCAGTTCATTATATACAAAACGTTATGATCGTTATAAGTTGACCCTGAAATGCTGAAAACTGGGCACCGCACCAGCGCCTTTCACTACTACTTTGGCACACCAAACGTGCCCTTACACTACTCCGAAAATTCCAAAACACACTTGGGATGTACTACGACTTTCACCATTGCAACGCAACTTGAAAATTAAAAAATGGATGTCGGGAAGGTCGTCAAATAAATACCCAAAGATCGGAGGTCTAAATGAGAAAATTTCAACACTTAGCCAAATTTTTGAGTGCTAAGCTTCTCTTGACAAGATTAAAAGTCTTTAACGACTTGGAAAACTCACGGAGTATTACGTTATCTCCGCCATGGGAACATTCGTCCTCGAATGTCAGTTACTAAGCAGAGGTTTCTGATAAACTAAACTTACTTGAAGGACATGAACATCTGAAATATGACTATATGGATGGAACCATTGATATACAGAGTTCTTAAACTGAACATGCATATCCGATGCATGGAATATCTGAAAGTACTCATAAGCTGAATTCTCATTATGGACATGCATATCTGAGGCTTAAATGTGTGAATGAGTTGTTCTCATGAATGCATGACTTACTATGCAATGATAACTGATACTATCTTTAGAAAGAAAATTTGTACATATAGCTGAATGGATTTAAGGACATGAAAACATCAAGGAGTTATAGGGTATATCCTCCTTGGGACACTATGTCCCTCTAAGAACACTAAAGTCATTAAGATACTTGAGAAAATTTGAGGCGATGCACAAGGCATCTAAGATCTGAATCGTAACTAAACATCTGGATCTGAAAAGAATGTATGACTCATGAACTAAGATGATCTTACAACTTTTGGTACTTGCTATATTTACTAACTGACTCATACTAAAAACTTAGGCTTAACTGAAGTACTCTTTCTGCACTCTTTCAACTATACTCTCAACTTTAGTCTCAAGTCATCATCATAAGTCTGTCAACACATTACTAGATTCTGAACTACTAATACTATCTCTTGGGATACAACTCTTAGCTCTCTTTAGTTTTCTGCCACCATCATCACATACTGCACTATTTTCAACACATACTTGTCTCACTAAATGCATCATCTGCTTCAATTTCTTTATTTGCTACTAACACCATATTCATACCTTAATACTTAGTCTAAAATCTACCAACTTAAATTCTTCAAAGATTCAAGCTTAGTTTCTAATGCATAACGTGAATATCCACAAACTTTAGTAAATATGCTAATCTCATCCTGGCCTTTAAATGCCACATCTCTTAAACTTATATTTTCTCCACACCATGAGAAATACTGCTATATCTCCATCAATAACACATAAAATCTTTGACCCACTATACTTAGATTCTTTCATACATTATTTCAAACCTGCTAACTCACTTCTTATACAACTAACCCCATGAATTTAGAGAACACCATTCCAAAATGATCTCTGGGGGTCTACCTGAGAGAGTTCTATATAAAGGACTTTGGCTTCAATTCTTCTATTACCTTGAAAGTAAGGTAAAGCTGACATGAATAGATCCTGGCAAGAGTCTACATAAGTATCTTAGAGAACCTTTCTATAGCACAATCTAAGCCATGAAAGAAGGGAAACTTTTTCTAAAACATCTTATAGCCTCCTGTACATTAATGTGGCGTCCAATACACCCATGCACAATACTCTACTAGATGCGGCTTTTCAGACGTTCTAGGAAGCTATTAAACCTTAGACTCTGATACCAAGTTTGTAGCGCCTCAATTTTCAATAACCAGAACGTCACATAGTGCTCATGATCTCGGAAAACCATAACATAACCCTCTTCTGATATATGTACCCGAGCACTGTATAATATATTGAAATAAATGCGAAACTTGCCATAAGATTCAAATACTAAGAACAACTAAAAACTAAATACTTATACAACTGTCTGCGAACTCTAGTCTGAAAGCCTCTATACTGTCTGAACTGTGGAGTTGAAGGAACATGTCTCCAACTAACTCCAACTACTTAAAACTGAACTAAAATAATAAGATAATCAAATCATACTCGAGTGATGAGGACTCATTGCTAAATATGGATGTTGGCACCTGAAATGCTACTAACTCCCTGGATCTCATGCTTTGAAACCTACAGTGTAAATGATAGCACCATAGCACAAAATGTGTCAGTACTTTGAATGTACTGAGTATGCAAGTGAGGTAGGCTACTATGCAAGGGTTTATATGCATGAACAATACTTGACTTAACAATATGTATAGATGGATCAACATATATAGAAACTTTGTAACTACTAAATATGAACATGACTATATGAGAACGCATGCATGAATGCATAATTGTAACAAAAATCATCTTAACTTTAGAAACTAATTTTGAATAATGAGCCACTGAAATTTGAATCTACGGAAACTGATAACTGAGGCTTTGATACCCAAGTTTCTGATCTTACTGATAACTAACTTTTGGAACGTATTAATACTAGAATACTGAATGACCGAGTATAATGATAATGTATATCAACCCTATCTAACGGGTTATCTCTGAATCCATTGGTAATGATACTTGATTAACTGGATCTGTGATCGGCCTATCTAGTAGCAGATCTCCAAAATTTTTATACTTGATAGCCTGTATCTAACAGCCTTGAATTCTATATATTGAACTGAGCTCTTTTTTGAAGACTGAATCTAATTCTGAAATTAAGACTGCGGGAAGTAGTTATCTAATAGACATGCCCCCAAAAAGTGAATATTGCATGAATTAGAGTCCAATCTGTAACCCCAATTGGAAGGGTGTCAATATCGTGCCACTGGTAAAGACAAATTTACATGACCCTCATCTATATGGTACTCAAACAAGAATGGTGGGGACCTTATCTAACAGGTCAATCCCTTTGATCTACCCTCAAATATCAGGTATGATGTATTAAACTATGCTGGCGACGTAATTCTGGAGCAAAAGGATAGCTTTTAAGAATCACACCTTCTACTAGTAAGTGAGTTCTCATCCTCGAGTGATGTTGTGCGTATTTATAGGCCAAAAACACCATAATTGACCCATGTTATAGCTAAGTTTTGAGCATAAAATATATAATTCCTGCACTTTTACTCCATCTTCCTGTAAGTGAGCTAACCAACGTGATTAGCATCTTTTCAGGTATTAATGATGAAGATTTCAGCACTTTGTGGACCCTTGGGCAGCAAAGGAAAACTTCACGTAAGAAGGAAGGCAGCTTTTGGAAGCTTGTGGACTGAATGTGATGCATGGAGAAATTGTCCCGGGCAGAATCAGTATTTCTTAATACTTAGGGGTGCAGCAGTAACCCAGTAGGACTAGGATAAGGATAAAAACCCTATTTCAGTAGGACTAGGACAAGGATGTTATAAAAACCCTATTTGCTGAATTTTTCAGCAAGCTTTTCATTCACACTTTTCATTATTCTTTCATCAATTGCTTTTCATAATTCAGACGCCACTTTTGGATTTATTCACGTTACTTTCTGACAGAGAAAGCACGGCTCTTGTGAGCAACGGAGAAGGGAAAACGTCAAACCCTAAGTGACGCATAAACCATCTCCATCGCCAAGATTTATTCTAGGTTGTGGTATGATGATTATATCTATTGTGATCTCCGTTGTAATCATGAGTAGCTAATCTTCTCTGTTAGGGTTATGGAAGCCTTTTGATATACTATCTATTACTATGAGTTTGTGAATTCTTGATGCGTATGCTACTTATATCATTACTCTATTTGTTTTAATTAAATTCTTGTGGTTGTAAACATATAGAATACGCCATTATAGCTGTAACTTGTTCGAGAGAAAAGTTACATATTTGGAAAAGAGAGTGTGACAAGGAAATAGGGATACCAACCCCTGTTTACCTGTTAATTCCTTAACCGGATTAACCTCTTGGAGAGTTTGTACCGTTAGTTATACACTTTAAGCTTGAGAGAGTTAAAGTGAAATAATTCTGGACGGTCAAGAGACACTAGGATTTACCATTAGAATACAAATCTCTATAAGTGCATGCATGTCTGAATTCCGCATAACTTATAGATAATAGATACGTAGAACTCATAAGGTGGACATAACCCTAACTTATTTTTCTCTGTTACTAAATCCTACTACACAAATTGTTTCATTCGTTACTTTGTTTACATTACCTCTCGCCATAATTCAAATCCCCCCTTTCCATAGAATTTTCGACCAACAGTCTACTAATAGTTGCATACTTTGTGACCAAGTATTCCCTGTGGGATTTGACACCCAACCCAGTCGTGTTCTATATTTGACATCGACCTCTTACACTCTTACAAGAGCTGTAGTTTGGGCGTTATCAAATTTTGGCGCCGTTTTCGGGGAATACGATTGTCTACTAAGTTTGTGGTGGTTAATAGACCCTTTGGTCAAAGATTCTCGAATCTTACTTTTCGTCTGTTGTTTTTGTTTTATTCAGGTTTTGTTCAGTGCATGCCAAATACTCAAAGTTCTGGTCAACCATTATTACCCATAAACCCTGAACCGCAACTCATTGACAGGATGGAGGCACAACGAGACATTGAACGAAGGGCTGCTCAACAGGAATAGGCTAGATTAGCTGCATTAGCCGCTGCTCAAGTGCATCAACAAAATATTGATAACCCAGGGCGAGCAACAAATCCTGATGATGAGGACCTGGGTGATGATGAGCTACTAAACCCAAGGCATGCTGAAGAGGTGGCGACATCTGTGAACAGAAGAGATCGTCAAGCTAGATTTAGACCTGAACGCCGAGCTGTGCAGATTCCTTTTGATGATGATGATGAAGATTTGGACGGGGCTGGTGCCACAGGGGCTATTATTCCTCCACCCTTGGCACCTGGAGCCAAGTTCAATACCACTAGCACCATGATTCAGCTATTGCAGCTCAAGGGATTATTTGGTGAACTTACAGGCGATGATCTGAATATGCACCTGATCAATTTTATCTCAATATGCAAGTCGTTTGATAATCCAGGGGTTGGACAGAATGCGATTCGGCTACACTTATTTCCATTGTCTCTATCTGGAGAGGCAACTCTATGGTTGAACGGGCTAACTCCTGATTCTATTACTAATTGGAGTGAATTGAAAGACGCTTTCCTAGAAAGATTCTGTCGGCCATCCAAGAGAGAATAGTTGAGAGATGAGATCAGTAATTTTTGACAGCTTCCAACTGAAGCTCTCCACAAAACACGGGAGAGGTTCAAGAAGAAGCTTATGCGGTGCCCAAATTATCATATGACCAATGTCCACTTAATGGAGATATTATACAGGGCTTTGAATTCGGTGACTAAGCCAGTGGTTGATAATGTTGTGGGTGGGTCATTCATGGACCTTAGTTTTAATGAGTCAAGTAGTATGCTAGATCGTATGACAAAGAAGAGTAGAGCTTGGCATACCAGGGATTTTGAGATAGCAAGCTCTACTGTATCTATTGGCATGACTGCAGAACAAAGGATAAGAGAGGAGGAACGTGACCAGGTTATGGCTCACATGAAAACGCAGATAGATCTTCTTACCAAACATTTATTACTAGGGAAGACCAAAAAAGTCAAAGTTGTTGTGTCACAGGCAAGAGATGAATTCAATTCTGTGGAAGAAGCTAACTACTTGAATAATCAGGGGGTTTTCGAGGCAATGCCCAAGGAAACCAAGGTCGGAATTATTATGATAAATCTGGAAACAAGGACCGTGATCAAGTTAGTTAGAAGAATAAGACTGACAAAAGTGGTTTGTATGTTCCTCCTGGAAATTGTAAGGTTGTGGCGTCTGGCTCTGGGAAAATGTCCATGGAAGATATGATGGCTAAGCTATTGAAAGGAGTGGATGCAACCAACATGGTCATAACTGAGGTGAAGAATGATTTGTCTTCAATAAATCAATTGGTTGATTCGCATTTTTCTATAATTAAACAGCTGGAGCAACAATTGAGTCAACTATCAGCGGCATTTAACCAAAGAAAGGATGGCACTTTACCTAGCGACACCATGCAAAATCCAAGGAATGATGGATCATGTATGGCTATTACTACCAGGAGTGGTAAAGTGTTGGAAAATTCGTCCAAAGGCAAGCAGGTGGTTGATAATACAGAGGAGAATGTTATTGATGCAGATTATGATGATTCTGTAGAAGTTGAAAATCAGAATGAGAGCGTTCATGAGAAAACTATTCCCCTTCCACCACAACCTTTTCCTCAGAGACTGAAGAAGAAGACTGATGACACTCCTGAAAAGGTTGATAATCCGAAGCAAGATACGAAGGAAGTAGCGGAGAAAACTATTCCCCTTTCGCCACCACCTTTTCCTCAGAGACTGAAGAAGAAAGCTAATGACACCAGGTTCAGTAAATTCATGACTATGTTGAAGCAGCTGACTATTAATGTGCCTTTGGTGGAGGAGCTGGAACAGATGCCTAGGTACGCTAATTCATGAAGGACCTTTTGACAAAGAAGCGGGCAGTAAGCTATGAGCTGGCAGATAATGTTCATCATTGCAGTGCAATTGCCACGAGGTCTTTAGTACAAAAGAAGGAAGATCCTGGTGCTTTCACTATTCTTTGCACAATTGGATCTATGAATTTTGCTAAGGCATTATGCGATCTGGGGGCTAGCATCAATTTGATGCCGTTATCCGTTTATAGAAAGTTGGGGTTGGGCGATCCTACACCAACCAATATGCGAATTGTGATGGCAGATAGGTCGGTAAAACGACCTGTTGATATCTTATATGATGTATTGGTGAAGGTTTCCACATTCATTTTTCCTGCAGACTTTGTTATGTTTGATTGTGAGGTGGATTCTGAAGTTCCCATAATCTTGGGACGCCCTTTCCTCGCAACAGATAGTGTGCTTATTGATTTAAGAGCTAATGAGCTTTTATTTCGGCTGAATGATGAAGTGGTCCATTTTGATATATGCAAATCGATGAAGAAGCCTAGAGATATGGATGTGTTCTCTGTAGCTGATGTTTATTATGTGGATGACAAAGAATTATCTGTAGAGAAGCAGCTTATTGATGAGCCATTATTTGTTGTGTTGTTGAATTTTGAGCATGAGGAGGTTGAAGAATATTGAGAAACCGTTTGTGCTCTAACAGGAATAAGGTCCTATTCTTATGCTCCCAAGAAGCTGGACCTTAATCTCAAAAATCAACCTTCACCCACAGTGAAGACTTCCATTGAAGAGCCACCAGTGCTAGAATTGGAAGAGCTCCCCAGTCACCTAAGGTATGCGTTCTTGGGAAGTTGAAATACACTTCCAGTGAGTATTGTGGCTGATTTAGGTGAACAGCATGTAGAGGCTCTTATCTCTACTCTGAAGAGGTACAAGAGAGATATAGGTTGGACTATTGATGATATAATTGGTATCCCTCTTGGGATATGTATACACAAGAGTTATCTCAAAGAAGATTGCATGCCTACAAGTAAGCATCAGCGTCGTCTGAATCCATTCAGAAAACGATGCACCATATATCTTGATGAAGTCTAAGTAATCGAGATAGTTATGTCGTGCCGCGACAATAAATCAAGCGCTAGATGGGAGGCAACCCATCGTCTTTAATTGTTTTGTTTTACTAGGAGTTTGTTTTTGTGGTCGATCCACGACCAAAACTAAGGCGCTTGGTGGGAGGCAACCTATCTTTCTAATCGTTTTTATTGTTATTGAGTAAGTGTAGGTGCAAGACGTATAAAGAAGGAGATTGGTCTCAAATTATGATTTGGAAGGGTGCCATGTTAAAGGTGGTAAGTTAGGAATGAAGGAGTAAAGGCAATAGACAAGGCCATGCCTATGCGAATCTAGGCAACGAACAAGGCAAGGCCTATGCTATGGCCTAAGCTCTCTGAATCTACAATGCCATAGAATAGGCTCCGCCTATGCCCAACAATGCCATAGCATAGGTGGTACCTATGCCATTGCCTTTGCTATCTGAATCTACAATGCCATAGAATAGGCGCCGTCTATGCCCAACAATGCCATAGCATAGGCGGCGCCTATGCCATTGCCTTTGCTCTCTGAATCTACAATGCCATAGCATAGGCGCTGCCTATGCCCAACAATGCCAAGCATAGGCGTCGCCTATGCCCAACTAGGCAAAGCATTAGGCGCCGCCTATGCCAAGCATAGGCAAAGCATTAGGCGCCGCCTTTACTTCCCAAAATCTCTCAAAAATTTTACTTTTGCTCATCTAACCTTGCAAGATCATCTTCTGAATCCATCACCAAGTAAGTTATTCTTTTATATTCCGTAGTTGTTTAAATGCTACGTGTATCATGATTTGTTAGTTCTTGAAGTAGTGTTGGTGAGTTGAATGTGGTTGAATTGTTATGATACATCTAGTAGAGTGAAAGAATATGTGGGGGTGTTCTTGACTTTGTCCGACTTGAACTTGATTGTTATACACTGTCATACTTTTATGGAATCAAAATTGTGAAGTTAATGCATAATCTTGAAACTTGAAAAGCTTGAATGTTTGAATGACTAGTTCATCGAGATACCGATCATGATTGACCACAAGCATAAGAGGGTGTGATTATTTCTATGCAATAACATGATACGATCTTCATGTAGTGGTCTTGTTCAAAAAGTGCATTCATCCAAACAAGAAAGTATAGTCAAGATTACATGAAAAAGAGTTGGAAAAGATAGCCAAGATAACATGAAAGTATGACTGTGCTGAACATATTGTTGGAACATATCGCCTATATGTATGTCGATGAAGTCTGAATAATCGACATCACTCACTTAATTAGTTTGTACCAACAAATTAAGTATGGGGTGGTTCCATTACTATTTGTTTTCCGATTACAGTGAATCTTCTGAGATGAAGCTAACATGAATCTATTAGGAGCTCAGGTAGAATGGCCCCAAAAGGACGACAAGGAAAACAAAAAGTGTCCACCTCACAAAAAGGTCAGAAAAGGGCAAGAAAAGAGCAAGTTGAATCCTCCTCGCTGCAAATACCTCGACGCACTCTTGGAATCAAGTGCGGTACATTTTGAGGAACTTCTAAGGATGACGACTCTGATGATAATTCTGACACAGGGGGTATGACCCTAGACATAGAGGAGGAGTCCGACTAATCAGGTTTTCCTTATTTATTTTCCACTGAGGGCAGTGTGTCCCGTCTAAGTGTGGGGTGCTGGTATTTGTATGCTGTACTTCTTTTCCAATATTTATTTATGTTAGTTTGTAGTTAAATTTTTAGATTTTTATTTTAGATTTTGCAGGAGATTGTTCTGATAGGCGGCATGGTATTATGACAAGAGTTTGTGCTAAAATCTTTACTATTGAGACGTTTAGGCTCCAAGTGTGACTCACTGTGTGATAATTGTGTGGTTTAATTCCTTCATCTGTTAGGTCAAGAGTCTATACTGCTCCCAATAAAGTTGACCATGTGTCTTGTGTGTGTGAGGTTATAGTATATTCTGTGTTGTGACTGATGCTAGAACTTGCCTGGTGTGTATGTAAAGCGAAATAAAGAGTGTGAGTTTAGGAGATGATTTAGGCATTTCTTTGGCAGCCTATAATTGTTTACCTTATTTTTACCTACCCATGTACATTATCCTAGATAACCCCCTTTGAGCCTTTAGCTATTTTCCTTGACAGCCTCATATGTAGCCTAATCCATATATGTTTTCAAGACCATAATTTGATCCAAATTCCTAAGTTCTTTAAATTGTAAAGTCATGTGACAAAATAAGAGGAAATTGGGTGAGAGTGATGCCTTAGAGTGTATTGGTACTTCAATTTGTTATGAAAAAGAGTGGCTATTATTGAGGTGTGTTATAAAAAAAGAAAAAAAGGAAAAGAAAAATAAAAAGTTAATTCTGTAACAGAATAGGTGAAAAGGGGTGGTAGATAAAAGGAAAGTAGAGAGGTTGTTTAAAAGAGAGTGTTAATGGCATAATGTGATGTATTAAAGCGCTTACGGAACATAGTCACTATTTCTGGCCAAAATAGTCCTACCTGTCCCTTAGCCTACAGTACAACCTGTAAAGACCTATTTGATCCTAAGCTTAGCATTCTGATATTAGTAGAGCATTACACTAAGGGAAAGCCTATGGTCAGCAGTTGCAACATATGAATTCTTTGTGAGAGTGAGAGCAAGGAGAATCTAATACCCTTGTTTCGAAAAATTCAAAACATGTTAGTGATTATTGGTGATATCGTGTGTGAGACACACATGGTTATTGAGTTTTGGGTAGTTTTGTATGATTCTTTGTGCCTTAACTTGTGGATACGAAGTAACCATCATCAGTAGTCTATGTTGGAGGTTGAATTGTTTCTAGTAGTGATCAATAAAACTACTCTTTGTTAACGATTGTCGTGCATGTCGTATTGAACATTTTGTGTTGTTACTGTGAAATCCTAATTAGATGTTTGCATGGACGTAATATTTTGTTCGAGGACGAACAAAGCTTTAAGTGTGCGGTGTTGATGATGGGCGTATTTACACGCCTAAAACACCATAATTGACCCATGTTATAGCTAAGTTTTGAGGATAAAATATATAATTCCTGCACTTTTAGTCCATCTTCCTGTAAGTGAGCTAACCAACGAGATTAGCATCTTTTCAGGTATTAATGATGAAGATTTCAGCACTTTGTGGACCCTTGGGCAGCAAAGGAAAACTTCACGTAAGAAGGAAGGCAGCTTTTGGAAGCTTGTGGACTGAATGTGATGCATGGAGAAATTGTCCCGGGCAGAATCAGTATTTCTTAATAATTAGGGGTGCAGCAGTAACCCAGTAGGACTAGGAAAATGATAAAAACCCTATTTCAGTAGGACTAGGACAAGGATGTTATAAAAACCCTATTTGTTGAATTTTTCAGCAAGCTTTTCATTCACGCTTTTCATTATTCTTTCATCAATTGCTTTTCATAATTCGACGCCACTTTTGGATTTATTCACGTTACTTTCTGACAGAGAAAGCACGGCTCTTGTGAGCAACGGAAAAGGAAAAACGTCAAACCCTAAGTGACGCATAAACCATCTCCTTAACCGGATTAACCTCTTGGAGAGTTTGTACCGTTAGTTATACACTTTAAGCTCGAGAGAGTTAAAGTGAAATAATCCGGGATGGTCGAGAGACACTAGGATTTACCATTAGAATACGAATCTCTATAAGTGCATGCATGTCTTAATTCCGCATAACTCATAGCTAATAGATACGTAGAACTCATAAGGTGGACATAACCCTAACTTATTTTTCTCTGTTATTAAATCCTACTACACAAATCGTTTCATTCGTTACTTTGTTTACATTACCTCACGCCATAATTCAAATCCCCCCTTTCCGTAGAATTTTCGACCAATAATCTACTAATAGTTGCCTACTTAGTGACCAAGTATTCCCTGTGGGATTCGACACCCAACCTAGTTGGGTTATATATTTGACATCGACCGCTTACACTCTTACGAGAGCTGTAGTTTGGGCGTTATCATCGAGCTCACTCGGTGCTGAATCCTACTCCTAACTGAAAAACTCTGAACTGATTCTTAACTAAACTTACACTGAGCTGAATCTTGTTACTGAGTATAATACTGAGCTGATTTGACTGAGTTCACTTGGTTTCATTATCTGATGGAATAATACATAATATCTGATAACTGGATGAATACTACTATTTTTTATTATCTCACTGAGTTTACTGAATTTTGTAACTGAATAATGAAATACTACAGAGATCTAAAGTGGACTAGATTGATACTTGAGATTGTGAGTTTTATAATTTGAATACTACACTGAGACTAATTTTCTGAATCTACTGAGTTTTCCTGAGTTCGGTAACGGACTGAAACTTACTGATCATGGTTTGACTGAGATTATCTTGAAACTGACTCAGCACTAGACAAGCAGGCTAATTTTGGGTATAAATACCCCCAGGACCTGATAGCGTAATTAAATACAGTATAACAATACTTGCATAACATAAAAATAGTCCATTACTCACAACAGAAAAATCAATAAGACACTCTTTCAAGTACTTGGAAGTCATAAACCCAAATCATGATCAAGAATGCATAATATTATTCAAACACTTGAAAATCTTAAATATAAAGTTGTGTAAGGATTCATACTAATGCCTCATAATTCATTCAACAAGTAATGCACATGGCACACAACATATCATAACTCATTAACTAAAGATTCTCAACCACACTTGGCATGAACTTATACATAGCTTGGAAATTTCTTGTCAACATATTATATTGACTTTATTTTCTTCACTTAAGCATTTTATCAAACACTTGGATGGCATGAATAAATATACATACTTATATGATATAATTTCTCTTGTTTAATTCACACAAACCATTCATCAAATACTTGGAAGACATAATATTTAATCATAAAGCAAATCAATACTTGAGTATCACAATTCTAACATCAAGTTCACCATCTCAAGGCTCTAATATGAGTTCACATAATACTACATACATAACAATTATTTATTTCACATAAATCGTGCACTTAGTCATGGGTTATAAACCCAATCCACAATATAATCATGAATATACTTAAATCCACTCATGGATTCTTCATTCAACTTTTTGTTACATAAATCATACCACAAATAATTAATTTTCATGAATCTTGAGGTAAATCATAGAATTAAACTCAATCTTACATCATAATTAATGTCTAACTTGATCTAATATAAAATCTATGAAATCAACTAATCTTGAAAGAAATATCACAAACATCATGACATTCCAACAACACTTTCATTGTTCAATAATAGCGTGGACATTCCATAATCAACTACCATACAAAACAATAGCATGAAAATCATGTTGAACATAATTATAGAGCTTGGACTTGTCATTTAGGTTTCATTTAGTCAGAAAAACATGATTTCTAATCTCTTAGGCACTTTAACAAACACCTTGCATGCACATCTTGGCATAGGTAAAATCATAAAATTTTGCATCATGAACAACCAATTTTTTTACATGTTTCCAACTCATAATTTCATAGATTAATAAAAAATACATAAATATTCCCACTTGGGAATCATGCAACACCACAACTCAATTCAATTTCACAAATTTCCATTCACATAATTTCATAGTATCATGAACATCATATAAAGATTCTAACTTGGGAGTTGTATAACAATAATCACACAAACATAATCAACCATCAACATGAACGTAATCAAACCACAATAATAAAATCACAATGTATTATTTAAAATTTAATTCTTGAGCTCCATGGATGAGATGGATCCATGGATGAACACTATGCATACCTTAATTCATGATTCTATGAAGATTTACGGAGAGATTCTTGAATTTCTTAAACTTTGGGTTGAATCCATAATGTTGTTTTTGAGAGAACTCAGAAAAATGAGTATATTTTGGATGAAATGAAGTTTAATTCTGTGTTTGTGGTATATATAGGGTTGTAGGATAATCAAAATACCCCTAAGAAAAAAGAAAAAGACGCAGCTGACCCTCTATTGACAGTTTTGATATGCTGAGTTAAATTAGGCATAATTTACTCTGATGTTCAAATTGGATGAATTCGATCACATTGGAAATAAGAATCGAAGAGATTTGTTTTGATATATAAAATCTCTCCCAGTTCGTTATATACAAGAAGTTATGATAGTTACAAGTTGACCCTGAAATACTAAAAACTAGGCACCTCACCAGCGCCTTACGCTACTAGTTTGACACCCCCAAACGTGACCTTACACTACTCCAAAAATTCCAAAACTCACTCGGGATGTACTACGACTTTCCCCATCACAACGCAACTTGAAAATCAAAAAACAAATGTTGGGAAGGTTGTCAAATCAAAACCCGAAGATCGGAGATCTAAATGAGAAAATTTCAACACTTAGTCAAATTTTTGAGTGCTAAGATTCTCTTGATAAGATTAAAAGGCTTTAATGACTCAAAAAACTCATTGGGTATTACAGTACTAGATTCGGGGAGTTATATAGCAATACTACCCATAGTCAATCTAGTGAGAGCATTGGCCACGATGTTTGCCTTGCCCGGATGATAAAGGAAACTCATGTCATAATCTTTTAAGAGCTCTAACCACCTTATCTGATGAAGATTGAGATCTTTCTTAGAAAATATATACTGAAGGCTCTTATGAACTGTGAACACATCTACATGAACTCTATATAGCTAATGCCTCAAAATCTTTAAGGGAAAAACTACGGTTGCTAACTCGAGATCATGAGTAGGATAATTCTTCTAATGGGGTTTAAGCTATATGGATACCATGATGGATAAAGACACAACCCAAACCTACTCTGGATATATCACAATACACTACAAAACCATCTGAACCATCTAGAAAAGCTAAGACTAGAGCTGAGGTGAGCCGAGTCTTCAACTCCAAAAAACTATTCTTGCAAGGATATGACCACTGAAACCTGACTTTCTTCTGAGTCAATCAGGATATAGGGGATGTAATAAAGAAAAATCCCTCAATAAACCATCTGTAATAGATAGCCAAAACCAAGAAACTCCTGATGTTTGATGGAGAGATAGGTTTGGGCCAGTTTCTTACCGCTTCGGTCATTTGAGGATCTACTCTAATTTCATCACCAGAAATGATATGACCAAGGAATACCACTGACCTTAGCCAAAATTTTCACTTACTGAATTTGGCAAACAACTGATGATCTCTGAGAGTTTAAAGTACAATTTTGAAGTGATCTGCATGATCATGCTCACTGTGGTAATAGACCAGAATATCATCTATGAAGATTATGATGAACATATCCAAGTACAACTTGAACACATGGTTCATCAAGTCCATGAAAGCTGCTGGGGCATTAGTAAGACCAAAGGACATAACCAAAAATTCAAGTGACCATACCGAGTATGAAAAGCTATTTTCGGAATGTTATATTCTCTGACTCTAAGATGATGATAGCCAGATCTGAGGTCTATCTTAGAGAAATATATGGCACCCTAAAGTTGGTCAATAAGTCATCAATTCTAGGAAGATGATAGTTATTCTTGACTGTGACTTTATTGAGATGACGGTAATCAATACACATTCTAAGAGAACCATCTTTCTTGAACACGAATAAAAGTGGTGCACCCCATGGGGACACGCTGGGCCTGATGAATCCCTTATCTAAGAGATCCTTCAATTTCTCTTTTAATTGTCTAAGTTCCACAGGTGCCATTCTGTATGGCAAAATACATATAGGTTGAGTATCTAGAAGAAGATCAATACCAAAGTCTATTTCCGTCTCAGGAGGAATTCCTGGAAGATCTTCGGTAAAGACATCTAAATAGTCATTCACTACTGGGACTAATTCAAGACAGGGAGTTTCAGAACTAGTGTCCTTAATTCAAAAAAATGATAGACACATCCTTTAGATATTATTTTCCATGCCCGAAGGTAGGAAATAAGATGACCTCTAAAAGCGGATACACTACCCTTCTACTCTAGGACGGGTTCGTTTAGAAACTGAAACTGAACTATTCTATTTCTACAGTCAATTATGGCATAGTAGGAATGAATCCAATCTATACCGAGAATGACATCATCTTTAATTTGACTAAGTCTGCTGAAGTGACTTTCTGAAATATCATAACCAGGCAGTTCTTGTATACTCGCCAGGTTATGAAGGTTTTACTCACTGGAGGTAGAAGCTAAAAAATCTTCTGCTAGAATTTTGAGACTGACTTCAAAATCAACTACTATATAGGGAGTAACAAAAGACAAAGAAACTCTTGGATCTAGCAAAGCGTAAACATACACATGAAAGATCTATAACGTACCAGTAACCATATTAAGAGAATTTTTCTAATCTTACCGGGACTAGAGAGCATAAAGTCTATTTGGGCGTTGCCCACTGGTAGCGTTGGAGATGGCACCTTACTGGTTTGGGTGATCAAACTGAGCTGAGGAATGGTTCTACTGACTCTGAGGATCTGGCTGAGGATAGTCTATGACTCTTTGGTCTGGCTTGCCATATATGAAACAAATACCACTGCTATCTCTGAAAATACCCTGATGGCATTTTCCACAAGTCTGGCAAACAAATATCACTGCCATAAGACTTAGAGCATAGCTCTCTATATCTATTACTATCCCTGAACTTAGGAGTTGGAGCACTAGCTGAAGAAGGAACTGGAATTGCTGACTTAGGATAAAAATGAGAATGGTTTCCTCCTTCTGATTTAGGCTGAGAAAAGTTGAAACTACCTGTCCTTACTCTCTTATTCTGCTTGTCCCTCATCTTAATCCTTTTCTCTTCTATATATTGAGCATGGGTCATAAGCCTGGCTATGTTCATGTCACTATTCAACATCGTGGACCTACATTCATTGATCACACTATCATTCACTCCAGAGACAAACTTACTCATCTTAGTCCTGCTATCTGCAACCAAATGAGAAGCATATCTGGCTAATTGAGTAAACTTAAGAGAACAGTCTTTCACCATCATGTTGCCTTGCCTGAGGTTGATAAATTCTAGCACTTCAGCTTCTCTCATCTCTAGGGGAAAGAATCTTGCTAAGATTACAGTAGCAAACTCCTCCCACTTAATAGGCCCTGCATCTACAGCCCTCTTTGACTTCTACTGTTTGAACCAAGTGTGAGCAACATCTTGCAACTGATATACAGCTAGCTCTACACTCTCACTAGAAGTAACCCTCATGATATCCATAACCTTCTGAACTTGATCAAGAAATTCCTGACGGTCCTCATTTGACTTAGACCCAAATTTGGGTAATGTCCCAAATCTTGGCTGCAGCTGAATTGGCCACTAGGTTGGCTGGAACAACAGCTGGTGATTCATTCAAAGCAGTGACTAATTGAATAAGAGTAGTGAATGCAGCTCTGAACTGTGCATGAGAAATATATTCGCCCAAAGGATCTTCGGGCTGAGGGGCTGACTGATTCTCGTTTCTTCTTTTTGGAGGCATGTTCTGTAGAAAAAAGGGAGAAATGTATTACACTGAGAGATTGACTTGAAACTATGCTCACTGGAATGACATGAATACTGAAATAAAAAAACTGCTCCTCAAACATCTTATAGCCTCCTGCACATAAATATAGAACGCAATACACCCATGTACAAGACTCTACTAGATGCGGCTTCCAGGCTACCTAGGACACTATTGAACATTATCCTCTTATACAAAGTTTGTACTGCCCTGAATCTGGTACCTGGAATTCTACATGATGCTCAGGACCCCGAAGGACCACAAGCTAACCCATGACTGATATTTGTACCTGTATGATGCAGAATATATTGTATAATGCGGAAATATGAACTGAAAGGCCATAAGGTTCAACACTAAGATGTAATATCTGATAAAAATATAACATCTGGGTGGGGTATGAAATACCCAAAACAACTGAAATAAACTGTCTGAAACATAATGTAGTCTGAAAAGCCTCTAAATCATGATTGAACTGTCTGAATAAGGACTTGATGGGATATGTCCCCAAATAACTCCAACTAATAAATAAATTAGTGAGGTAATAAAGTAATGATTATGTCCTTGAAAGATGAGGGCTCACTGCTAACTATGATGGCTAAGACTGGAATCTACTGATGCTTTGGAGTTCGTGTCTCTGAACCTATGGTATAAGACACTATAGCATAAATACGTCAGTACTTTGAATGTATTGGTATGCATGTGAGGTAGGCTGAATGCATAGGGTTCATATGCATGAACAATACTGACTAACTGACTATTATGAACGTGAGAATTCATGCATGAATACATAGTAACTATAACGGAGATCATGATACCATGATTTACTAATAACTACCATGATTGGTAACTGAGTTTTGATGACTAATATAACTGGTAACATGAGAGACTATATCTGACACTCCTAAATCTGATAGAACTAGTTGAGTTTCGCACTGTTCTGAGTTGACTATATCTAAAAGTCCTAAATTCTAAAGAACTATCTGAGTTCTATTACGGAGACTAAATGACTGTATCTGATAGTCCTGATTTCTGTAGCTGAAACTGTGGGAAGTAGTTATCTAACCAGTATGCACCTAATATTCCATTATGGTTGAGCTGGGGTCCAATCTGTAACGCCATCTGGAAGGGTATCAATACCGTGCCACTGGTAAGGACAATTTGTGAGTAACCCTTATATAACAGGTAAATCTTGTGAGAATGGAGGGAACCCTCATATAACAGGTTAATCCACCTCATCTTTCCTTATATAACAGGCTATAATGTCTCAACCTACAGTGGCTATGTATTTCTGGAATACGAGGATTGCTTCTAAGAATCACACCCTCATATAACAGGTGGGTTCCCATCTCTAGGTTCGTTTGGTGCTAATTTCTACTCCTAACTGGATAGATACTGAACATGATTAACTGAATTGACAGGACTGATTTAACCGAGTTCCATTAACTGATGAAATACTACTGAGATTACTGAATTTCTGATGTTTTTGAGATTACTGAATTTACTGAGTTTTTCTGAGTCACATGACTGACTAAATTTCTATGAACATGGCTCGACTGAGAGTATCTTGAAAACATAACACTGGATCTAGGAACACAGTTAATTGTCGGGTACAAGTACCCCTAGGACTCGATGGAAAGTAACTGATAAAGCATGACTTTCTTGAAGATATGACCAACATCACAATCCATAATTCATTTATTGAGGCATTTCATCAAACACGTAATATGCACAAACTTGTACATACATGAGGATAGCATAATATAATACTAGTTGGGCACTTTTCCTTTACATAGGCATTTCATCAAAGATATGGTAAGCATGGTATATGTAGACAACATTATACAACAAATAAATATCATGATTCAACTCTAATTTCATCATCCAAGGGTTTAATCATAGGTTCACATGAATCTACACCTACATTAATCAATTCCACATAAAATTGATCACCCAACATGGATTAGAATTCAATTGGTCATTATCAACATGAACAAAAGAAAAACACAACACGAAATTCATAAAGTAATCTATACACTTGTACTTTGAAAAGAGATTCTTGGGCTTCATGGACGAAAGGAGTCCATGAATGAACACTATGCATACCTGGTAGTGAGTTTCTTGAAGTTCTTGAACTTGAAGAATTTGAATCTCTTAGTTCTTGAAGAAGATTTACATTTTGTTGCTTAAGGATTGCTCTTAGGGAGAAGACCCTAATTTTTTATGTTGTGGAAGAATAATGAATTCTTGGAGCCTTGGTCAAATATTACTACGTATATAAATGGATGGTAAAATAAGAAAAAGCCCCTTTAAAAATGACTTAAAAATAACTGAACGGGATGTACGGCAATGGGTGCGATGGTCTGGCAATGGCTCCACGGTCAGTTGTTTGGACCGTTGTATATGGACCAGGAAAAGAACTCACTACCTAAGTAGTGGTGGCTTGAGCGACGGTCCGTCACAAGTTTGATGGTTCGTCAACCTGTCCACCGAACCTTATCCAAAAAGTTACCTCACTGCCTTAGCTGTGATGGTCAAGGTGATGGTCCGTCGCTAGATCGATGGTCCTTAAACTTAATCGTCACACCTGTGCGATTCTGATAGCTCTCGGTAAAACATCCATAACTTTTCACTCCGATACCGGATTAAGACAAAATTGGTATCGTTAGAAAGCTAAATTCAATTTCCCACATGATAAAAAATTAAAAACCTTAAACATTTAACGTGTACAAAATTGAATTCATCTTTCAAAGAAAGCTTCTAACATTCTTGGGACAATTTCAAGTTAGGAAAAAGTACGGGGTATTACAGGGGTGTTACAATATCCATTACATACACTAAAAAGGTTATGTAACATACACCACTATTTTTCTTATCAATTATAACATTCATAAAACTCATTTCATATAAATGTGACATATAGGAAATTTCATCTATATTAATTTTATATAAATTTAGTGGATTGAGAATTAAAAAAAATTACTTAAGTATCAAATGAGTATATTAATGGGCTTCAATGAAATTTATTAAAATAATTCATAAATATCATATTAAGTACCATTTTCATACACTAAAAACGGTTACACAAATACATCATTTGTTTGTAAAATCTAATTTCATAAATTGAGACCCTAAAATTTGAAATTTATTTAGATTATGGCTTAATAACTTAAAATAATACATCAATACTAGATTGTATACAATTTTCACATATTAAAAATATAGTATTAACTTATGTACCACTCATATTTTTGCGCCAGAATTCGAACCATCATTCTTACGTGTACAAACTCAAAGCCAATGAGTTCTATAAAATTATAAGTGTCATGATCATTTACCTGGTATTAAAGTGCTTTTGATGAGAAGAATGTTCATAGGAAATACTTAGAAAAAAATTTAGTTCGAGACTTTTGTTATCAACTGAATTTTGCCACTCGATCCTACAAGATTTGACTTTAAACATTTATAACTTCTAGAATATATGAAATTTTGGATCTTAAGACCCACCAAATGAAAGATAATGAGTCATGTTTCTAATGTTTATATTTTTCCTTAATCCGATACTTGAGCAAAAAGTTAAGAGCATTTTCGTGAGCGAACTACTGAGGATCCATGATAAGGGCGTATCATGCTCTCTGTGCTCTGCAATAAGAGCATGGCACACCCTGTATGCTCTATGTTAAGGGTGTGTCACACCCATGTTCCCAGAGATGCTAAAACATACATTTCTCTTTATTTTTTAAAGGGCAACCTAGTCATTTACTTCCTAAATCATCCTATGACTAATACTAACATGATTTTCCTTATTTCATAATCCAAATACATAATTCATCTCCTCCCAAATTCTCAAGAACACCAAATAAGGATTCTTCACTAATATTCAAGCTCTCAAAGCCTCAAATTCAAGTTCTTCTTAATTTTTTCTCACCAATTTCACCATCAAGGTTATGAATAATGAATTCAAGTGTTCATATCGATATCAAGATAGGTTTCAATCTTCAAAGTTAAGGATTCAAGTTTTTTCCTGAATTTCTTCCTTCAAAAAGAAATGTTGGACACTCCCTATTTTAATTAGTATATTAATGAATCAATTTACTTGATATTCATGTATTTTTGAATGATTAATTTAGTAGGCTTGAGGGTTTTGTTAATTTGTTAACATTTACAATGTTTTTCCCTCCTTTTAAATGGTTTATTCATGTTTTAACTGATGGATTGTGAACTAAATTTGTGCCTAGTGATAATGGTAGAATTTGGTAATTTGAGTTTCATAAAGTTGATAAAGTTTGGCATAGTAATGACATAAACCTCAACCCACATTTTAATCTTGGCTTTAAATATGGATTCAACATAATTTAACTTATCTTTGAAATATTGCATTGCATTAAATGAAAAAGGGATAAAAAGGTTTGGAACGTCCTTGGGGGATATAGTTTTAAAACCAAAATTTGGAGTCTAATTTGTTATGATTGACATAATTAAAATAGCTTGCAAGTGTAGTCATATGGAGATATCAATTAGGAAAATGCCATAAATAAACACTATATGGCTAGTATTTGTGTTATACATAAAACTATTTTTATTTGGGATTAAACATAATCGTGTAACTCACCGAGAAGGTGTAGTCCCGAGGGGACCGACACTGAAAATCACGTTTGCCAATATTGGGAGGTCTTATCCTAAAATATGGATGACCACTATGTTTGCTTTATAAAATTTATTTTTGGGAGGCTAATTGACTATTGGTGGTTATAGCCTCTTTCCACGGTACATGTGGCTAACTTGGAGTGCCACTTTTGGAAGGGGAAGTCGGACCCACATAGCTTGTGGGTGCCTTTAGGTCGGTATGTCCTACACTGTTTAGGATTAAATTTCTAAAATGTCATGTTTCATGTCCATTGCTCCTATC
The DNA here is from genome assembly GCA_030864225.1 of Capsicum baccatum var. pendulum. Lineage (NCBI taxonomy): Eukaryota > Viridiplantae > Streptophyta > Magnoliopsida > Solanales > Solanaceae > Capsicum > Capsicum baccatum. The sequence continues at coordinate 229,083,307 of CM061556.1, forward strand.
CCTTCTTCCCATATATATGTATAAGTATTGTGCATGTGATTTATGACTAATTTTAGTAAATTCATATATTGTATCCCTTTCATTAGATTGCATAATAATACTCATCTTACTGACCATCCCCGGATACTACATCATATCATGATGTTGGTTTCGAGGGCTTTTTTGTTACCCTGTGTAGTGTTGGTGTTTTGATATCCTAGTCGGTTAGTTTTCAAGTGGTGCGCCCTCCATTATTCGGAAGACCTGGTCTGTTTCTTAGTCTTCATTCATTACTCTAGTACCTTTGGATTTCTTTTGTTATAGTCAAGGGCATGTCCCGACTTAGTTGGCATTCTTTGGATTAAAGCTTCTATGGACAGTGTTAGGATATTGATGTGGATTTAGGTTTAGACTTTCAAACTCTCATGAGATTTACATATTTATCTTATTATCTTGGTTGGTATTCGCTATTGACTATTACTATTATGCTCTTGAGGTAAGGCTAAGGGTCATCTCAGACCTTGGTTGATTTGAGATGCCTGTCACGGCCAGGTCCTGATTTGGATCGCGATAATATATAATATTTATTTTCATTAGTTTTCATACGGTAATTCTAACAATAAATTTATTGTAAATTCCAAATTCATGAATGAGAAATTAAAGATATTTCACTAGAATCTACAATTATAGAAAAATTGGATAGGTAGGAAGGAAAGAGAAGAAAAATATTTATGGATGACAGAGTTCATCACTATGTGGATACATTGGAACTATACTTGGTTAGAGATTGTACCATTGCTGCTTTGAACAAGCACATGGATATAGCGAGGATACAAGATTTCGCTCAGAAGATGGAAGATCAGAGGCAAAGAAGAAGAACCTAGGAATCAGAAAAAGGATATTCTAAGCGGGCCAGAGCTATAGGGCAGTTTATGGCATCTCAGGGAGGTTTTAGGCCTTCATTCTCTCATGGATTGCCTAGCCCGTTATCTTCTTATCCAGAAATTAGTGCTCCACCGCTATTTCAAAGGTTCATAGGTAATCAGTTCGGGCAAAGCAGTGAAAATCAGAGTTCGCGAACAGTGGGGTATCAAAGGCAAGGGAGTATGAGTCAATTGAGACCTCCACGACACCCGTGCCCCATATGTAGAAGATTTAACTTTGGCGAATGTCGGCTTGGAATGAAAAATTGCTTTTGGTGCGGTAGGCTAGGGCATATGGCTAGGGATTGCCCACGCAGGACCACAGGTGGTATAGCATGACCTACCGGATCAGCTGTTGCATCATCATCGGTGCCTCCTTTGAGTAGGGGTGAACAACCTATGGGTCACGGTAGAGGTGATAGAGGAGAAGCTAGTTCTAGCGGAGCTCAGAACCGTGTGTATGCCCTAGCAGATCGGCAGAATTTAGAGGCTTCTCCAGACGTGGTTACAGGTACGTTGTCCATCTTTGCATTTGATGTGTATGCCTTAATTGATCCTGGTTCTACATTCTCGTACGCTACTCCTTTGGTTGCGGGAAGGTTCGGGAGAACACCCAAATTATTGGCCAAGACATTTGAAGTATCAACGCCAGTGGGGGAATCTCTTATAGCTAGGAATGTTTATCGAAATTGTGTTGTGAATATTTGTGGTCGTGATACAATGGCCGATCTTGTTGAGTTAGAAATGGTAGATTTTGATGTTATTATGGGCATGGATTGGTTAGCGTCTTGTTATGCTACAGTAGATTGCCATTCTAAGAAGGTGTATTTCCATTTCCCAAATGAGGCAATCCTTGAATGGAAGGGTAATGTTGGCGCGCCGAGAGGTTGATTTGTTTCTTACTTTAAGGCAAGAAAAATGATTTCCAAGGGGTATATATACCATTTGGTTAGAGTAAGGGATACAGAGGCAGAGCCGCCAACTTTTCAGACCATTCCGGTTGTGAATGAATTTCCTGATGTATTTCCTGAAGAACTACCAGGTTTACCTCCTGAACGAGAAGTAGAGTTTGGTATTGATATGTTGCCAGACACACAGCCAATCTCAATTCCTCCTTATAGAATGGCACCAGCAGAGTTGCGAGAATTGAAAGAGCAACTGAAAGACTTGATAGAGAAGGGATTCATCAGGCCTAGAATGTCCCCTTGGGGAGCACTAGTATTGTTTGTGCATAAGAAAGATGGTTCGCTGAGGATGTGTATTGACTATCGGCAATTGAATAAGGTGACTATCAAGAATAAATACCCTCCTCCCCGAATTGATGATTTATTTGACCAGTTGCAGGGTGCCCAGTGTTTTTCCAAGATTGACTTGAGATCAGGCTATCATCAGGTGAGATTCAAGGATAAAGATATACCCAAGATAGCTTTCCGAACACGGTATGGTCATTATGAATTCCTGGTTATGTCATTCGGGCTGACAAATGCACCCACAATTTTTATGGATCTGATGAATAGGCTGTTTAAACCGTTTCTAGATATGTTCGTGATAGTTTTCATAGATGATATTCTGGTCTACTCTAGATCAGAAGAGGACCATGTTAATCACTTGAGGCAGGTGTTGCAGATTTTTCGTGATCGTAAGCTGTATGCGAAGTTTTCTAAATGTGAGTTTTGGCTCAAGTCAGTGGCATTTTTGGGCCATATTGTATCCAGTGAAGGCATAAAGGTTGACACTCAGAAGATTGAGGCTGTGAAGAATTGGCCAAGAGCCACGACGCCTACGGAGATTCATAGTTTCCTCGGGTTGGAAGGTTATTATAGAAGGTTTGTTGAAGGTTTTTCTTCTATTTCTGCACCCTTGACTAAGTTGACGCATAAAGCCTCCAAGTTTCAATAGAATGATGCCTGTGAAAAGAGTTTCCAAGATCTGAAGAGCAAGTTGACTTCTACACCGGTATTGGTACTTCCTGAAGGCACAGAAGGGTATACAGTGTACTGTGATGCTTTGAGAAGTGGCTTAGGATGCGTATTGATGCAACATGGTAGAGTAATAGCCTATGTCTCTAGACAGTTGCGACCACATGAGAGGAATTATCCCACACATGATCTTGAGCTAGTTGCAGTTGTATTTGCTTTGAAGATGTGGCACCACTACTTATATGGGGTTCATGTTGACATATATACCGATCATAAGAGCCTGCAATATATCTTTAGTCAGAAAGATCTAAACATGAGGCAGCGGAGATGGCTTGAATTGTTGAAAGATTACGATGTTGATATCTTGTATCATCCAGGGAAAGCGAATGTGGTAGCGGATGCACTGAGACTTAAGTCTAAAATGGCATCTATAGAAAAGGAGGGGATGATTAAGGATCTTCACCAACTAGCTAATTTGGGAGTTCGACTTCTCGAAACTCCAGATGAAGAGGTTATTGTACGTAATGCAGCGGAATCTTCATTGATAGCTGAAGTGAAAGAGAAGCAGTATGCAGATCCAATCTTATTGCAGCTTAAGGAGGATGTGCAGAGTGGCACGACAAAGGCATTTGAGCTTACGCGAGAAGGAGTGCTTCAGTGTCAAAATCGTTTATGTGTACCTGATGTAGTTGAGCTAAGAAAGAGAATTATGACAGAAGCACACTACTCAAAGTATTCCATCCATCCAGGGCCGACTAAGACGTATCAAGATTTGAAAACAATATATTGGTGGAATGACATGAAGAAGAATATTGCCGAATTTGTAGCTGAATGTCCGAATTGTCAAAGAGTTAAAGTAGAACACCAGAAACCCGGTGGTTACATACAATGTATAGATCTTCCAGTCTGGAAGCGGGACAAGATCAATATGTATTTCATCACGGGTTTGCCTCGTACATATCGGAAGTTTGATTCCATATGGGTGATCATTGATAGGCTTACCAAATCTGCGCACTTCTTACCAGTTAAGACAACTTATACGGTGGAAGATTATGCGAAGTTGTATATTAAGGAGATCGTTCGGTTACATGGAGTTCCAATTTCCATTATATCCGATCGAGGAGCCCAATTTACCGCGAATTTCTGGAAGTCTTTTCAAAGGAGTTTGGGGACACAAGTAAATCCAAGTATGGCTTTTCATCCTCAAACGGACGGACAAGCGGAACGTACCATCCAGACACTTGAAGATATTCTACGAGCATGTGTATTAGATTTCAAAGGCAACTGGGATGATCACCTACCTCTTATCGAGTTTGCCTACAATAATAGCTATCATTCAAGTATCAAAATGGCACCATATGAAGCATTGTATGGAAGAAAGTGTAGATCGCCAATAGGATGGTTTGAAGCAGGTGATGCGGTCTGGTTTGGACCGGATCTTGTTTATCAAGCAATGGAGATGGTTAAAGTGATCCAACAACGGCTTGAAACAGCTCAAAGTCGACATAAATCTTATGCGGATGTTAGAATAAGAGGACTTGAGTTTTCTATCGACGATTGGGTATTCTTGAAAGTATCACCAATGAAAGGAGTGATGAGGTTTGGCAAGAAAGGAAAGTTAAGTCCACGATACATAGGTCCATACAAGATCATTCAAAGATTTGGACAAGTTGCTTATGAGTTAGAGCTACCTCAAGAGCTCTCAGCAGTTCATCCCGTATTTCATGTTTCGATGCTTTGCAAGTACATCGGAGATCCATCGCACATCACTACTACGGAAGATGTACAAGTTACAGAAGGTCTCACTTTTGAAGAAATGCCTATTGTTATTCTTGATCGCCAAATTAAAAAGATAAGGAATAAAGAGATTGCATCGGTAAAAGTACTTTGGAGGAATCAACAAGTTGAGGAGATCACATGGTAGGCCGAGGAAGCGATGAAGATTAAGTACCCTTACCTATTCAACGATGAGGAGGAAGTTCATGAGACGGAAGAAGAACAATAACAAGTGTTTATTTTTATGCAAGTATGTTATGATGATGAATATGTTAATTGTAAGCTTGGACATGTCTTAATTGAGTAACTATGCTAACATTCGAGGATGAATGTTCTTAAGGGGGGGGAGAATGTAACACCCCGTAAATTTTTTCGTACACTTATCGCGATTATATGGAGTCCTAAAGGCTTGTGTATGGGTTAAATTAAGTTTATGATGTTCGGAAGTATCCCGTCAATAGTTTTATGTGTAGGTATTGGAATAATCTTTCCAACGATATAAAGTTTGCCCAAAACAGAGGAGTATTTCATATAAGCGAGCACATTCGAAATTTCAAAACGGTGGCCGGGAAGCCTGTGAACAGTAAATCTGCAGGAAAATTACAGCAGATAGGCAATTATTTTTTTGGATCAACTTTAGATGATCATAACTCCTTGTACAAAATGAACTGTGTGAGCTGCTATATATCGACGAAAATCTCCGAGAGTCTTCTTTCCGATGAAATTGGTTTCATCCAACTCCAATGTCTAAGTAAGGAGCTATACCCGTTTTACTACAGCCTATAAAAAAAAAAACAGAGTTGTGGGACAGATTTTTCGGTCAACTTTAAACGACCATAACTCCCTGTACAGGAAGAACTGGGTGGTATACTTTATATGAAAATGAAATCCCTTTGAATTATATTTCCAATACAATTGGTTTCACCCGAATCCGATACCGGAGCAAAGAGTTATGATCGATTTACTTCAGCTTGTCAAAACTGTCCACTGGGGACAGATTCGGATTTATTTAAATTTTTAGGGCAAAATGGTCATTTTCTATTACCTCTTGGACGAAAATGGGTCTTTATAAACCTACACTTAGCCTCATATACATCATATACCATCCAATTATTAAGATAAGGTGAAACCCTAGCCTAATTTCAACTTCAAATATTTTGTGATTCAACCGTAGAAAATTCGAATTGGTTCCGTAGTTGTGTTCACCATCTCGAAAGCTTCGTGAAGCACCCCATGGTTATGTAAGGAGGATTCTAAATACAAGAGTTCATTGTTAAGGTATGAATATTGTTTATTCTTGATTCTTATCCATGAATAAGTATTGATAAAGGATTATGAGTATTGTCTTGATGTTGGAAGATAACTAGAAACATAGTTATGAATTGTTTTGTATAAATTGTTAGTAGTAAATTATGGAAGTTGTTGTATTGGATTATGGAGGATGAATTGTGGTGATATATCATTATATTAGTGGTTATGTATGCCCAGTGATCATGTTGGTATTGGATGGTGATTAAGAAGGGAAATAAAGGCTAAGAGTGATGTTGGGGGATATTTCATGAAAATGCATGATATGTGAATGTAATAAGAGTATAAGAGAATGTATGTAGCACTCTTATTGATGAGTTAAAGGATTACTTCCTAGACATTATTTGGTGAAGTTAATACCTAAATGGTAAGGTTTGGTTGCTAATACTAGTTTGCCACAAATGACTTATTGTAGATAAGTGTTCGAAGAGTACGGGAAGCCAAGTTGGACTTGTATTGAAGTGGTTATATCAAGGTATGTAAGACATACTCTATCTAATCTTTGGCATGAATAATGACTCATGGCACTCTCAAGTAAGCTTCCAACATTGTCCTACGACACATGACACATAATAACATCATATGATCTTTGACACTACCAATTGAACTTGTTTTCACTTTTAAGATGTCCGGCTAGTCAAAAAATATGTCCATATAATATTGTTGACTCCGAAATGGTTTAATGAGGTATCCATGATTCTCTACCTCATTTTCATGATATTGATTACCTATTTACATGTTTTTCCTATTGAGGTATCATGGTTTCAAGTTCCATAAGGTGTGACCACAAAGTAACCAATCTCAAAGATTAATTGAATTAAGAAATGGAATGTCTGTATTTTAAATTGATGATATGATGTATTGTGTTAGTACCACTGATCAGTTGGCCATTGTATTATAAAGTTTATGTATATATGCTATTCCAGGGGTGGTCCCTGATGTATTGTATTAGTACCACTGATCAGTTCGCCATTGTATGACATATGTTATGTATTGATAAGGATTACGGGAAGTAATGATATGAAAGTAATGTCCAGGTATCCCATCAGCTCTTTCAAGTGTGGTCTACTCATACTGTTTATTCACTGGTATCTGGGTTCTGTTGATCTTTTGTATCTCGTCTTGATACTCACTGCCTTACATACTCAGTACATATTTCCGTACTGACGTCCCTCACGGGGGACCCGTATTCATGCCTGCAGGAATAGGTACTTCAGGTCGTACACCTCCGCAGTAAGAGCCAAAACATTCTGTTGTTAGTGGTGAGCTCCAGTTGTTTCGGGGCATCCCAAGTCGTGTCTATATGTATTTTTGGTATTTGTATAAAAGTCTTTTGTGGACGGGAGTTTGTCCCGACCCTAACTCAGTTGTGTATCTATGTAGAGGCTTTTGTAGACATATTGTACAGCCATAGGAGTGTTTGGTTGATAGACGTGATGGCTCTGACGGCCAATTACTGTTTATATATATATTTATGCGTGTCTGCTGGGCTGATACAGGTATTGTTTTCTTCTATTTACAACGAAGTGCTGCCCAAATTTCTAATTTTCATAAGTAATGTAAATGTGAAAGTATAGGTTATGAACGGGTTCTCCCGGTCCTCCTCGACTACGGGTGCCAGTACGCTCCAATGGAATTTGGGGTATGACAGGCTAAGGGTCATCTCAGACCTTGGTTGATTTGAGATGCCTGTCACGGCCAGGTCCTGATTTGGATCGCGATAATATATAATAATTATTTTCATTAGTTTTCATACGGTAATTCTAACAATAAATTTATTGTAAATTCAAAATTCATGAATGATAAATTAAAGATATTTCACTATAATCTACAATTACAGAAAAATTGGATAGGTAGTAAGGAAACAGAAGAAAAATATTTATTTTTCTTTTTAAAAATCGAATAAAAATAAAATTTAATAGGAAAGAACATGCTCATAATGTTCCATAAATTTAGTCAAAATGAAATAGATATATATACAATCAACTCGAGAAGAAGAGAAAGAAAGGTCAATCTTCTAAGGGCGTCACAAAAAGAAGAGGGGGGTATGGGACGACCCACCTCAACATGAGTCAAACGCGGGACTCCATTATAGATCATATGGTTTATTTAAGTTGTAAGAATCTCCCACAGAAAAGATAATTTCATAAATTAAGTGTAATGACTCACTAATTTAACTAGTTTCATGCTTTGCTATTTATGCTTTATAGTATTTCATTTTATTTACGATCATGGTGAGTCTGTGTTCCATTAGCACACATGTTTTGAGACTATGACTTACATCAGTTTTCACTTGTTGTATTTACCCTCATATACTCAATACATTCCATAAGTACTGACCACATATATTTCTGTGTGGCTACATTATTTCATAATGTAGATTCTGGTTTTCATCCTCAGCAGTACGAATAAGCCAGATTCACCACCTCCTACATCCCGTCGGTTGGTGAATCCTCATGTTCCGAGGGACAAGTCTATTATTACATTCAGATGTTCATCTATTTATTAAGTTTAGACTTTATACTTTTAGTTTGGGTAAGTTGGGTTCTGTCTAAGTGGCTCTTCAATAGAATTTGACGTTTGTCACGACTAATCAGTTGATTTGTGTTTCCTTCAGATTCTCAAGAGTTTCGGATTATGTTTAGTTTCAGAGTTTTATTGAGATTTTCCATTAATTTGAACCTAGATTATAAATTTCAATTTATGCTCATGTTTTAAGTATATTATTCATGGTTCGGTGCTAAGTAGATATCATGGGTTAGATTTAGGGCTCTTTGTAGTCCTAAGAACTATGTGTCGTCGAGGGGGTAGCCTCGGGTCTTTACATTATTAGTACGTCATATGTTACCCAATGAGCATTATGTAGAATTCAAAATGTCTCAACTCAGTCTTTTACTAAAAAAAGTAGTTTTGGGCGCGTAAGTTGCACGTGTATAATTCGATGTTAGTTAGTGCAAACTTCTTTAAAAATTAAAAGATACATCTATCCTCCATCTTACCCACTAACCCTCTAGGGAGGTACAAAATCGATATAATAAATATAGTTATATTTTTCCATCTACAACTTAATTTTATTTTAAAGGTAAACAATCAATTCTTTTTCTTTCACAAAGTAAAAGAATTAAAGGCTTTACTTTTGTGTCTCATTTCTAATTTGCAAGGTTTTGGAAAGGAGAACCTTAGTCCTAGCCCTTAAAATGCTGCACTGTGATGGCATTATTATACTTGACAAAGATCTATCTGTGCGAAGATAAAAAGAAGGATCCAGGAAAGTAAAATAGAAGAATAAATTTAAATTTTGTTTAGGATTGTGAGATACACAGACGAAGAGTACACAATCAAACAATCATTGGGATTCCCAAAAATGATAGTTGAACTAATTTGAATGAAGTGACGTAGAAGAATATAATATTTTTTTCTGATTGACTACAATGTTGATATGCTACATTAGTATATACAAAGCAACTAAAACATATATTCTCCAAGAGAGTGATCGGTAAACTAGATAATCTATGAACTACTATTTTCAAGAGGAAACAATATGTATAATATTTACTTTACAAACAATAAATTTGGTTAACCTTTAAGATCATCAGTCACTAACAAGAAAACATCTTCTATTTCTTTGAATTTTTATAACAACATAAGTGTAATATCATAAGTAGTATTTGAAGATGATGGAGCCTACATACTTTTACTTTGTGAAAATCAAAAAGGTCCAAGGAGCTAGAGAGAAGTGTACTTAGCTAAAGTTATGACTATTATATTATACTTATTTATAAGTTGTAAGAAGTCGACAAAACTTAAAAACCACATATCTGAATGATCGAAACTAAAAACACCTTAAAATTAGTCAATTTTAGTGAGTGACTCACAGTACAATATACACTATTACCTAAAACTCAAGGCACATGATCAATACGTGTTTGTATTTTTCTATAAAAAAATTCTAAATTCTAAGAATAATTAAAATTTAGAATCATCCATTGACAAATTCATTCATTTTCATAATAATTAATCTTAACTTTTATATAGTCAGAAATGAACGTCACATGAAAAAAGCAAAGACTCTATGAACGAGTGATCAAGAGGTGAACTTTCTCTAGATTAAATCAATATATTTAAGTAATGTTTGATATTCTTTGCAGTCATACACATGATAGGAAGTTCTAAAATTCTACGTTCTAAAATCACGAAAAAATCTAAGAATGGCGAATCAAAAGAATACAACAAAATTACACTCACAATTTTAATAAGATAAAACCACTTCTATTCATTTATATTGTGAGTTGCAGTTTATTTTTTTATAAAATTTATTGCCAATGTCTACATATATTTCTTAATTTTTTAAAAAATAATTGAGTCAAATTAGTCATTTAATTAAATACGCAAAATACACGTGCAACACACGTACACTAATCTAGTATATAGAAGTAAAGGAGCATAATATCCTCCACCTATATATATAGTGATGTTACTAGATATTATCACAAAATTTTCTCTGGATTTACGGGGGAGTAAAAAAGGTATAGATATTTAATAGGGCTTGACCATAGATTCTACATATCGTTTCACTTTATTTGTATAATTTTTATGGTTAAATAGATCCTTAATAATTTGTTATGTTAATTAATTTTTTATAGAGATTGTTATTTATTGTTAGATCTTGCTGTTGTTACACTATTTTTGCAGAATGGCGCAGCTAAGAGCCGACGTATTTGGTAACGTTAGATTTAAGCGGCCAACTACGTCTTCCCTCAAAGAATCGTAAGCTCTGTTCACTTTTTAATTTTTATGTAAATGAGTTGTTTTGATTTTTTTAATTATTGATAATTTTAATTATTAAATTAGTGATTTTTAAGGGTAACAAAATAAAAATTAGCAACAAAAACCCCTGCTTATTTGGTGTAGTCCTCTACTTTTAACCAAGGGGATTTTACCAATTATGAATACATTATCCAAGGCATTTGCTTTCAACCCAAATAAGTATTTGCTTCTAGCGGATGACAAAAGTCATAGTGTAACTTAACCATTACTTATATGTATGTAATGTATGTATTAATTTAAGAACATTACAAGTTTGTGAGCATCTCAAATATTCCAAAGTGGTGGAATCAAATTTTCACTAAGGAATTCAAAATATCACAATGATTTTAAAATATGAAGAAGTAATCCCAGAAAGAAGACAAAAGGGGCTTAACATGTAACAAATAAATGGAAGGTACATTAGTCCATCTTCTACTTTGTTTTCTTTAAAAGGTAAGCGAACAGATCTTTTTCTTTCACTAGGAAAAAAAATTAAGCTCGACATGTTAGTGTCTTCTTTCTCATTTGGAATGTTTTTGAAATTAAAGATGTTTTCTTCAATTTTTTAAATGGGGAATCTGCCAAAGTCAGCATTTTCAAAATCCATGCAGACTTCATTGACGTCGTCCCCATTACTTTATTATATTTATCTTCTCCTTAATCTTCTATAGTTTCACAACAAAATCCTCATGTTTTAGGTGCTCTCACTCCGAACCAATTGGTGCGATTACTACATAATTTTAAACTTCGTGGAGAGGTCATGTATAAACTCATCAAGATCATATATATACATTTTATGTACGTGTTGGTTTATGAACATGAACTCATTATATATTTTTATCTTGTGCTTGGTTTTCATTTGGTGGGTGAGATACAGAGACAAGGAAGTTTATTGATCACTGATTTTCTTATATGCTATTTTACAATGGCAATTAGATTTCACATTAAATGATATTTTTCCAGAAAAAAGTATATAATATCTGATGATATGATTATCTTTCTCTTTTCATATACTATTACATATGTCAGATATACCCAAAATGTGCATGATGTCGAATTTTACATGATCTTAACTGGATCTTTTATTTGGAAATTATTTTGGGCACAAACGTTGCACGTGTATATATAATTGATGATGCTAATTTATGCAAACTTTTTTAAAACTTAGAAGTTGCATTTGTCCATCTCCTAATCCACCCTTGGGGTCCATAAGGCTATACTATAAATATAGCTAGATCTATCCATCTCCTACTCCCTTTTCTTTTAAGGTGAGAAAACATCTCTTTTTCTTTCAGTAGGAAAAATAATTTAACGCTTTATTTTAGTGTCTCATTTATCATTTGAAATGTTTTTTTTAAATGAAAGATTTCTTTCTCTAAGAATTTCAATAGAGACAAAATTCAAGGATTTTCTCTCGTGCTAGTTTCAGTATATCCATTTGTTATGTAATTTTTTTTTGTAATTGATAGTTGTTCAATGGGTGAGATACAAAGGCAAGAAAGTTCAATGATGACTAATTTTATTTCATGCTATTTTTGAATGGCCATTAAATTTCACATTGAACTAATTTTTGCCATCGATTTTTACAGAAATTCTAGTGATTTGATTAGTTCTCTTCTAGTATACATCCTTTTTATATACTATTAAATATGTTATATGTACTCAATATAGTACTAATGTAGAATTTACCTTTGAAAGCTGAACAACAAGCATCAGCTCCACCGACGATAAAGTTGGTTTATCACACAATAGTAGGAGACGGAAATTAGTGTTTGGACGAGACAATGGACACATCCTCTGGGTAACATGAAAGAATTAGATAAGAGGAGAGGGATGAGGAGCGGATAAAGGAAATCTTATTTTTCGGGGTCTTGTTTTAGTATACCTGAACCCGATCACTTTGGGCCAGATTTAGTTATAACTATTTTTTTCTTTTAGGATTTTCCTTGGGTTCGCTTTGAGTCCATGAACACTTTATTAATACATAAATGAAAAGGACCACTGGTCCATAATTTGCTTGAAAAAAAAAATAACCTCAACTCAACCTTACTAATTATAGACACGGATATTGCACGTGGATAATTCGATGCTCATTAGTTCAAACTTCTAAAAAAAATAGAAGTTAAATTTTTTATATTGGGTCTTTATTCTATCTCATACATATTTTCATCATTGGCCGAGTAAATAAGTTTGAAATGATGAAAAGTATGAATGGCATGGCAAAAGCACAAGCTGAAGTGGAGAAGCCTTTAAGGGAAAGAAAACATGAGATGATGAAACCATCCTTGAAAAGCTTAATTACTTCAAGCAGCGATCAAAATGACACTCAAGTTACATCCTCCGACTCCTTTGTTGGCCCCTCGAGAATCCAGGGAGGAAATATAGGTAGATGTATTCACTATACCATTGAAAAGTAAAGTCCTAGTTAACATGTGGGCAATTGAAAGAGATTCCGAGAGTTGAGAAATTTCTGGATCTCTGAGAGATTTGAATACAATTCTATTGAGTTTACGTCAATTTGTGTGAAAAGAAGAATTTTTCCAGGAATAAAATCTGGTTTAACTTTTATTACTCTTCCATAAGCCCATTTTCCTCTACAATTTTTATTGGAAACATCCAGAAGAAATTAATGCAAGTAATTTGGACATGACCAAGGCAAATGGAATATCTTCTAGAAGAGTCAATGAGCTTTACTTGATTGCTACTCTTTATGTATCTCCTCTCCCTTAATTTTTGTTTAGTACTGCGTGCACTACTTGTTCTAGTGTGCACAAGCATTGAATAAGAAAAGTTGTACGTGCTAGTATAGTTTGTTTTATCATACCGTGATGAGTAATGTAATAAATAAATGGAAGGTTGGATATATTGACAACCATTTAAATTTGTCAGTATTTATTAGTCAGACATCGAATTAATATATATTCTAATTGATTACCTAGATATATGATAAAAATATTTTCTCTTAGACATTTTGGCCTTAAATTTGATAAGCTTTAGCGTGTGTTCTCATTTGTCTCATAAATAGGGAAGTTAGCCTATTAAAATCTATTACTTCTTTTAATTAAACACATCATCCTCAATAAGTTGTAAAACTCATGCCTGTTTCAATTGATTCAGGTCGTAGTTCTAGTCTCTAAAAATAAAATATATTTCAAATCTAAGGGGCTAGTAAATTTATTTCACTTTTGTTATAAATATTTTATTCATAAACTGATCTTAGGTGTATTTATACACCAAGTGTCATTATCTATGCATGTTTAGCTAAGTTTTGAGGATAACTTGATGTTCTTAATGAAGTATACAGTGCGTATTTGTATGCTAAGTTACATGTTGAGAGTGTTTACGGTAAATTTCAAATAATTCAAGAGTCATAATAATCAAATAGAGTTCAAGCAAGAAAACTAGCTAGGCTAGCCTACACTATACTTATTTTAGTGTATTTGATGAGCTCTATTGTATTGTATGGGTTAATGTTTGTTATGAAATGTTGTAGGAGACCATTGGAGGAGATATGGAATCTAAATAGCACCGTCAAATATGCCCCGAGAAATGGGAAAATAAGGAGAAGGTAGAAGAGAACAAAAATTGGATGAACCCTCTCCCTGAAAAAAGTTTTCAAGAGTTGAAGGATAGATTGACTTCAGCACCACCGTTAGCTTTGTTAGATGGATTAGACGAAACTTTTTGTGTGCTATGATGCCACTAGAATTAGGTTAGGTTATCTTTCGATGAAAAATGAAAGATAATATCTTATGCCACCTGACAACTTAGAGATCATGAGAAGAATTATCCGACTCACGATTTGAAATTAACGGCTGTGTGTTTTCCTTGAAAATTTGGAGACACTATTTATATGTTGTTAATGTGAATATTAACTGATCCTAAGAGTCTATATACATTTTCACGTAGAAGGCGTTAAATCTTCATTAGAGTAGGTGGTTAGAATTGCTAAAGGATTATGACATGAATGTGGTAAGGAAAATGTGGCAGCTAATGCTTTGAGTAGATTATCTATGGGTAGTATAGCCCCTGTGGAATAGGACAAGAAGCACTTGGACAAAGAGGTGCATAGATTAGATTGATTGGAAGTTTGTTTTCACGACATGGATTTTGGTGTGTAATGGTTCAGAGACATCCTTAGTAGTTGAATTGAAAGTGAAATAACATAATGATCCTATACTTAACTAGTTAATGGAAGCAGTTCATCAGCAAAATGTTAGAGTTTTCTCAAAAAGGGAGATGGATTCCTTCACTATAAATTCATTTACGTTTTTCCAATGTCGATGGATTGCGAGAATGGATATTAGTGGAAGATCATAGTTCTAAATATTTGATTCACCCTGGTACCACCAAAATGTACCGCGATCTGTAGAAAGTTTATTGGTGGAATGGTATGAAGAGGGACATAGCAGAGTTTGTGGTTAGGTTTCAAGTTGTTAGTAAGTGAAAGTTGAACATTAAAGACCAGGAGATATGCTTCAGGATATTGGAATCTCTACTTGGAAGTAGGAGGTCATTAATATGGATTTTACTAAGGGACTTCCTTGCACCAGATATTAGTATGATTCGTTTGGGTCATCATGGATCGAATGACCAAGTCTACCTATTTTTTGCATTAGAACATCAGATACGAATTATCATGAGTTAGAAAGACTCCATGGGATTCCTTTATCCATTATTTCAGCCCGAGGTACTCAGTTTACTTCTCAATTTCAGCCCGAGGTACTCAGTTTACTTCTCAATTTTGCTAATCATTTCAGAAAGGCTTAGTACAAAGGTGAACCTTAGTATCACTTTCCACCCGACGAAAATGGTCAGTTGTCATGACCCAAACCAAGGCCCTAGAAGGAATGGAATCACAAACCTCAAAGGCATGTGGGCTTCTTTCGCTTTTTGTTTTTTTTTTTTTGATTGAGAAATGCGTAAGAAATAACAGATCCGCGATAGAAGTAGAATACGATGTTGTAACTAGGGGCATTATTTTGTCAAAAGCTTTCTCCCGAAATTTGGATTTCAAAATTTGTGACCCGTTAGCATACTATCATGAGCATAATTCATACATAAATCACAGTGCGGAAGATATAACAGTGTTCAATGGAAACTTATAATCCAAAAGTATCAACAAGATATGATAATACAACACTTCAAATATCATCTACGAAGCCTCTAATGAAAAAAAGTCAATATATATATCAGGACAAGGCCCCTGGCAGGACCATAAGACAACTGAACTAACATAAGAATAGAATGCCTTCCAAAGCAAGGAAGTCTCACCAACTCTGGAGTTCATGAAGAAATCTACTGCTGAGCTAGACCAGGGAAATATGCCTTAAAAACTACATTATGAGAAATGTAGTTGCCACGAAGAATAGTCAATACCTGAAATGTATTGGTTCGCAGAACTAACCAAAAATAACATGTATTATATATAAAATAGTAGAGATCAGTAAGAAAAACAATTTAACATTAAAGAAATAAAAAACACATGGGCATAATTCAAGAGCTTCAAATCATTCTTGTAAGTTATGACTCAATTCTTTGTAAAGATTCTGGGCTAGAAGATACACCCTACAAATCGTAGTAACCATAGGATATATGGGTCTGCCGTTAGCTTTTTGGCTAAGCCCCCAACCCCATGTTTTCCATAAGGGGATGGAGTGCTCATAATCTGATATGCCACAGCCATCGACAGCGTAAAATTCATAATCCCGTGTTGGTAAAACACAGTTTTAGGTGTTGAGTTATCTAAACTCGCACCTTCTTCGGATAACCATCTAGCTCTCTTAGAGCCCATTTTTAGTTCTTTAAAATCATGCTTTATGTTTATGGAAAAATCCATTTCCTATTTCGTTAAGGGCATATCATAATAGGTATCATCATACCCATACATACAAGTCATTCATATCATACCACATCATATCCATGGCCCTTCTTAATTAAAAGCATATCAATGACTATCCAAAAAATTTGAACGTCATGGCAGAGTTCTTATTTCAAAAGAATGTGAAAACTTATGCAAACAGACTCTCTTTTCAAGACTCAAACATACAATGGAAAATTAGATCATTAATCACATCCAGTTTCTTCATTAGGAAACCATATCATTTAGAATAGAAATCACCTCCATGAAAAACAAGTGAAACAACGATCCATAACAAGTGAAGAGGCATTTAAACTCAAGAATTATCTTAATTCGTAAAAATAACCCCAACATTACTTATACATAAATCTCATGATCAAAAAGGGGCTTATAATTCTTTCTCTCAAAAGCAATTCACAATTCACAACATGCTAAGACCATAAATTTTATCATGGGGAAGGGAATTTCATAATTCATATTCATGAATCAGTTATGGAACTCAAATCATGTATGCAAACGATTATAAATCAAGCTTATGAAAAAATCCCATGACAAACACAAACTTTCATTAAATTGGGTTCATGATTCACGCTCTTAAAACAATTTCTCAAAACTCATTATATATACATACATATATAACTTTAAAGATAGTTAAAATCATAAAAGTTATGCCCATGAGATTTAGGATAGCCCCACGTACCTTAAGCTTCCTGATTTGTGAAGAAAGCTTGAATATTTGGGACTTGAATGGTGAATTTGTGAAAGGAACCCTATTCTTTTTGTTTTGTTGAATATTCTTGAACTTGGAAGTTTGAATTCTTGAATTTCTTGGGGAAAAGGGTTTGGATTTTGTTCTTGGGGGGAGGAGGGTTTTTTTGCTTGAGAGGGATTTGGAGAAGATGGGAAAATAATACCTTAATATATGTTCCAACTTGTGTTATGAACGATTGGGTTAAGGGGAAAAGACCCAATTACGCCTCGGTTATTTAAATTTGAAACTGGGCGTAACATGCTTGCCGCAATGCAGTCTTATCACATTAGCACATTTCACTCACCGTGATGCGGTATACGTGACAAAGGAAATTACACTGTGACGCAGCCCTATCGTGCTGACTTACTGGTTTCTTGATCCAAACATGTCCCAAACACCGTCCAAAAAAAATTTGAACTCCCCCGATACATACTACCTACTTCCCTGAACATAAATTAATCAAAAACTAATGCCTCAGGGTCGGGAAGACCAAAATAAAAATTCTTAAAGCTTAGGAGTCTTGAAATTGGGTACATCCCCGGCAAATGGTGAAATTTTCAGGCCTTAAACCCCCTATGCATGAAACTAAGAGTTGAATTAAGCCAAGAATAATACGAGGTGTTACATTATCTCCCCCTTGGGATCATTAATCCCCAAATGATGGGTAGGAACTTGTTAAAGCTCTAAAAGTATGGAATAAAGAATATAACTTCTCATTGAGAACTCCCTCTCAACACAACACGTATAAGAATAAAAATCAATGGGCATCTTGGCATCACCAAGTGAATTACGTAAGAACAAATCGTAAGACAATGAGACCAAGGTCGTACAAGGGATAAATGACCCAAAGCTCCTCATCCAAAGAGAGTAAATCAAAACAACCAACATTTTTATCTATGTCCATGTGACGAACCTTATTGCGGCATATAGCCTCTACGTTGCGAGGCTATTGCGGAGGCTTACTTCCTCTGTGACCCAAAACTTCTCCCAACCCTGTTTAAGAATTCTAAAACTCTTCCAAATTACCCTTCTTACATCCCCGAACATGGTTTGAGTCATAAACCAATGGTTCACATACGAGAAGTTTAAGAATTGAATGATATAAGATTTGAGGGTTTTATACTAATAGCCCTTAACTATCATAATACTTCTCATCTATAACTTTAGCTACAATACCACACTTCACCGTTTCAATCTTACAACTTCCCATCAATACACATTGCCACAATAGTCGTAGTGTAGCTATGTATTTCTTCCATGTTTAAGTCTAATCCAAAGTTAAAAGACGCTACCTTAGACTATGGGTCTCTAATACTACTCCATCCTATCATCGTACTTAAATAACATCATGCCTTCACCAAGAGTACTAGCCACATATAAAATGATTTGTGTTTTCATCAATCACAACGTTCAAGCCTATCTTTACTACACCCACTTAATGGACCTCTTCACTAAAACTAGAAACTTCAATCACTTTAACAAATATTTCACCACATATCCCCCTTCCTAGATATTTCTCATAATGAAAGTTTAATTTTTTTTTCCCTCTTCTCTTATAACCTTAGCTAGAGTAACCACACAAAAACTTTCACAGTATCTAAAGCAATAATATACTTCCATAATTACTATCATGCTATCATAAGGAGTTCATTGAGGGACTATAGCACACACATCAAGAATGGAAGTAACACTATTCAATTATAATTTATATTGTTTGATCTACAAAAGGTAGGACATGAGATAAAGATATGATACAATAGGCACAAAATGCTTCATAGATCAAATGTCTAGATCACAAATAGAGAGCCATTTGGGCATTAACACAATACACTATGAGTTCTTAGGACTGGCCACAATGAGAATTATGAGTACATATATCATGAGTTGTACAACATAATGTCTGGATTTATATATTCAAGGAATATGACAAGGATTGTTGCTGAAAAATATTGCTTCTCATTTTTCCAAGCTGAGGCAGTCATGGGTTTGCATAAACTTTATCAATTTGGCTAATCCCAACTTAAAATAAATCGATAATATATAGAAAGCATAGTTTGATAGAACTAAGTATGATATGAGACATTGATTTATGGATCATGAATATCATAACATAGAGCTTGAATACATGAAAGATTGGATTACTGAGACAACATTGCTTTTAGTTTGTAGGTTGGAAAATGACATGAGTTACATAGAGAACTTGAACCTTAACATAGGTATGACTTGAATACATAAAGATTTAGTGGAATGTCCTCATTGAATTGAAGTAGGAGGAGTTTGATTAAATAGGAATAGATTTATCATGATCCTTCCCTAAAAATTATTACCATGAGAAAACTAGGGAACTACCTTAATTCATCATCTCCCCCTCATTTCAAAATCACAACCTTAACTTGCGGACACATCCCCTTATAAAAACTATAACAACAACTCTCAACCAAATGGGGGTATCAGTATACACATGAACACAAGCTTTCCTCAATAATTTTAACACAAGGACACTAAATTCTTCTAGGACATCCCCTTCAAGGATACAAATCATAACTTCCTCCAACCCCCCAGTGTCATCAACTTATGGCTAACATTATCATAGGCATGGACATCCATGCTTCTGAGCACTTAACACTCCATCTTTAATTCCTTAGAATACTAACATTACACCTCTAATAACATAACTTATAAATTAACAAAATTAGTAAAAATATACCCAAGGCGCATAATTTTTACCTATATTTCCTCAATTCAACTCTATAGAACACCATACGACAACTTTCCCAACTTCTCCACACCACAAAATTCAAGAACATGAGCTAGGTTCACATGACACTTACATACATAAAACCTTATCTAACAACATGCTACCTGGGTTCAACTTATCCTTGTATACATACTCCCTTACACACTTAACGACTCAACCACAATTCATTGTTTTAACCTAGTCCTTATGTATATATATATATATATATATATATATATGTATGTATATATATATATATATGTATATATATATATATGTATGTATATATATATATATCACAATTATCCACTCAAATTTCATAAGTTATCAACCTAGGATCCTTCACACATCACATCAAGCCTACTAATTCATTCCCACAAAATACACCTCATTAATCTTAAGATATTATGCATACCACCATAATCCATATATAAAGTTCAAGCTTATAGTCCAGCATCAATCGTATACCACTGATGAAGGAAAGGAAAGGTCAGTCTTCGGTACATTGTTCCATATAAAATCTTAAGGTGTATTAGAGAAGTAGCATATGAGTTAGATCTCCTATCAGAATTAGTCATTGTTCATCCAGTTTTTCATGTGTCTATAATGAAGAAATGCATTGGAGACCCATCCTTGGTAAATTCCCATAGAAAGTATTAGAGTGAAAGATAGTTTGTCCCATGAGGAGATCCCAGTTGAAATTCTTGATCAAAAAGTTTGAAGGTTAAGGAATAAATAATTGGTTTTAGTGAAAATCCTATGGAGGAATCAATTAGTTGAAGGAGAAATGCGGAAAGCTGTAACACCCCACATTTTTGGCCTAGAATTTAAACCATCATTCCTATGCGTATAGACTCGAACCCAATGATTCTATATTAATATAAGTGTGATGATCAACTTTAACATGTGGTACATCTTTGAAGGTCGAGTGAGATTATAAAAATATTCTAACTCAAAGAGGAGTTGAGAACTTTTCTATCGATAGATTTTTAGTGGGCATCCTTATTTGGGTCAAGTTTCAATGAATATTACTTCTAGAATATAATGTGTTATGAGTCCTACCATATATCAAATCAATGAACTGAAAGTCTTCTTTCCAAGGCATCTGGTTTCACTTTAATCTGATATTTGAGTAGATAGTTATGATCATCTCTACCTCAGAGTGTTTGTCTAAGAAAAGGTGATGACTTGAGTTAATAACCTTTCAACTAAGTCACAAGAAGTCAACATAGTCATCAGCCCTAACCAAAAAACACCTTAAATCACTTAGTAAAGGTGATGACTAGGTTGATAAGACCTCACCTAAGTGGTAAGCTATCAACTAAGTCATCACCCTTAACTAGAAAGTGTCCAAGTCCATCTAAAGGGTGATGACTAGGTTAATAAGTCATCAACCAGGTGATAACCAATCACTTGAGTCATCAACTAAAAATTCCTACAATTTGTGTTCAGTTTTTTTGGGGGTAGTTTGTTCTTTTCCTCATATAAAACACTACCCCCATGATTTAAAACACACTTTAAACTTAATTTTCCCATTTTATGTTAGTTTCTCATAGCTTATTCTCCTCTCCACTCTCAAAAGAGAAATACGTTAGGGTTTCTTTCAAAATTTATATTTTCAAGGTTTAGATTCAAGATATCTCAAAGTTTGTTCTTCAAAAAAGGTATGTGCGACTATCCTAACTCTCATGGGTATAAGTTTCATAATTTTTAAGGTTTAAAGCATATATGTATGTATGTATTATGGGTTTTAAGATTTGTTTGGAGAGAATTCCTTAGGAACCGTATTTTATGATGAAATCTTGTAATTACTAGGGGGTTCTCTATAAAACATATGTTATAATAATGTGTAAATGAGTATACAGTTTGGAAAAGGGATTTATGAGCATGATTTAAGAAATTTCCTCTCTCTTATGCCTTAACACGTTATGGGGTGTTCAAATGCAATATTAAGCTCTTGAATTTAAATGTTTTACTATCATTTATTGATTTACATTTCTTTATGATCTAATGAGTGGGTTTTTTATTTGATTTATATAAATGCTCATTATGTTAAATGGTTGATGATGAACTACATGTGATTAATGAAAGGATTGACCACTATGTGTTAAAGTCTTTAAAAAAGAGTGTGCTTGCATAAGTTTTATATGCTTTTGAAAATAAGAACTCTCATGTGATTTGATAAATCATTTAGTATTCATCTTTCTTATTTTGAATGATAAGGGTTATGGTTTTGATATGATATGATGTCTTGCAAGTCTAGGTATAACGAAACCTATTGTGAAGTACCCTTGCCATAAAAGTTAATGAATATTTTGAACATAAATCATGGTTTTAAAGAACTAAAATTAGGCTCAAAGAGAGTTATATGGTTACCTGAAGAAGACATTTGATTGTAAGGCCTAATTGTTGGAAACTAAGTTTTGCTAATTTAGGAGACATAATTGGCGGTAGCCAATGTATACTTGCTGCTGAGGCACTGGTATACTAGAATAGTGTATAGGACCCCAATCCCTGCGGTAAAATGGGATTAGAAGGCTTTGGTTGCCGAGTTAAGAGTGGATTCCACATAGACCGTCGGATTTTAGAAATTTAGGGTGTACCATCTAGCTCAAAAGTAAAGAAAAAAGTTGAGTTTATGATTACAAGAGGGTGTTTTGAAGCTTTTGATTATGATCATGTTTATATATATATATATATATTATGTTAAATTGTTTTTACAATGCTCTCAATTATGTTTTATAAATATATGTTATTTTTGGGTTAGTTTTAAATACAATAGTCTCCAAGTATTGACCCCCCTATATTTTAGGTTCTGCTGTATAGTCCTATGGTCCATCATATCAGTAGAACATTTGGGTATGACAGAGTTGGTGAGCCATCCATCTTTTAGAAGGCAATTTATTTATATGTTGACTCTTTTAATTTATGGTCCAGTCGGGGGTCGTGTCCCGGTTTAGAAAGTTAGTTCTCAGTAGAGGCTTCATAGGTGGGATTTTGAGTATCGTATTGTTACAACTTCATTGACACGTGTTGGATTATAAGTTTCCATTGAGTTTCATTGTATCTTTCCCGCTTTGATTTATGTATGGATTATGTTTATGATGATATGCTTAGAAGTCTCTTAAACCTTCATGGTTTGAGAATCCCGTCATATCCAGGGTCTTGTCTTGGGTCATGACAAGCTTGATATCATAGTACTATTCATGGTTCTAGGGTTTCTACAATGTCGTGTCTACTAGAATCTTGCTTATGGGTGTGTTGTTCACCACACTTACAATCAGAAGGCTACTGGGCATTAAGAGATATTTCCTATTCTTTCATACTCTAATCCGTGCTATAGTGTTGTCCATTTGAAATTTATCCAAATTCTTTTCTTTCTCTAATTTTATAGGTCATACCTCATTGTCGAGGAAATACACATTCAAAAGTATAGATCCTTAATAATGTAGTCCTTTCTGATTGAGTTATCCATAAAAATCATGAAATAGCTCAAACACTTGAGAGAAGTCCATCAGTGCATCAAGTGTATTGTTTTAAGTGTATACCTCAATATATATCAATTATGTGTTTGAACTATAGGTTAGAAGTGAATTAGTCCATTTTCAAAAGCTTTGGTGCAGATGTCATGCTTAAGGCTAATGGTCTATAGAAAAATATTTGAATAATATTTCTATCTGAGTGGTAGTATAAATCAAGGTGTTAAAATCTATGAGTAGTGATATGGTCCCGAAGTCAATGGCATAAAGTCATAAGCATAGAAGTTAGAGTGAGGGTAACTCTTGAGTGAACAAAGTAGCAATGGCAATGTTACAATT
Source organism: Capsicum baccatum var. pendulum (assembly GCA_030864225.1). Taxonomy (NCBI): domain Eukaryota; kingdom Viridiplantae; phylum Streptophyta; class Magnoliopsida; order Solanales; family Solanaceae; genus Capsicum; species Capsicum baccatum. Next base: position 229,107,184 of record CM061556.1, read on the forward strand.
GAGTAGAGGGTGGTATGACATTTTATGATGATTGGCTAAAGTTGTAGCATAATTTATAGATTTATAGTATTTAGAATAGGATATGATTAGTTATGATGATTAAAAATTAGTTGACAGTGGGAAATAACTCTATTATGCAAACTTAGTGTAGTAGAAAGTAGTAGAAAAATTAATCTTAGGTTGTCACTAAAAGGGGTAGATTGTCTTGTAATTTATAATGTTGCATTCAATTGGGAAATCTAAAAAGGTGGGACTCATTGATTGTTATTGAATTTTGAAAGTAGTATGGATGTATGCATGGGTAAGTATATATGATGTGAGAAAGTAGAATATGCTAATAGATTATAGTATATGGGAAGGGTCTACTATTCTTATTATGTTACTTTACCCCACCCCCCACCCACCCCTTGATTTTTTTCTCTAGTAGTTTTAAACTAGCACACTATGTAAGAAGGGGTGTAATAAATATTAAGGTGTAGTACTAAATTTGTGGAGGAAAATGTGCTTGTTTGTCGTAGTTAAAAGAAGTAAAAAATTTAAGTTGATTTCTCTATTCAGTGAACTAGTATATTATGCGGGATGTTTCATCGGTTGTACATGATTGGTGCTAGACACTAGGTATGAACTTTAGATATGGATTGTAGAGGTAAAAATGTTAACTCGAGGGTAGTGATACGAGAATTGTGGGAGTAAGTTAGTAGGTTTGAGTTGATGTGTGCCATATCCTAGGTTAGAAACTTGTGGAAAAATTGAGTTAAAAAAATTGTGATATAGACACAAGAGGATTAGTATTAAAACAATGAATTACGGCTGAGTCACTAGGTGGATAAAAGCGTTGGGTTTATAAGAATAAGTTGAACCACAAATAGCTTGTTGTCAAATGAGGTTCTAAGTGTATAAGTGTCATGTGTGCCTTGTCATGTTCTTGAATTTCTTAATATAGAGAAGTCTAGAGAACTACTATATGGTGTTATTTAGAGCTGAATTATGTGAAATATAGATCAATAATGTGAGCGCTTGGTCTAGCTTTAAGAACTTTGTTAAGTTGTGAGGATATGCAATTAGAGGTGTAATACTAGTATACTAAGTAGTGTAGAATTGATTGTTATATGTTAAGAAGGGTGAATGTGTATGCTTATGAGAGTTCAAGTTGTAGGGTGATTCCTTTGGAACCTTGCAAAAGTTAAGAGTATAATCCCTAAAGGGTAGTGTCTTCATATTATAGATATAAGAGGAGTTTGGCATTTCGGTGTATGGTGATAACCGCATTATGCTGACTGATGTACTTGTAGATTTAATAAGAAGATATGTCCTCAAGTCTAGGAAAGTGAGCTTTGGGAAAAGAGGGAGATCATGAACTAAGGAATATCCTAAATTTGCTCATGGTAGTAAGTTTTATGGAAGAGCCATGACAACTCTATTCTTATTCTAGCAAAATTCTCCTACTTTGGATCTAGAGAACATTCTACCAATGTCTCGTGTATTCAAATCATGTCTATATGCCTAATGTCTAAGTTCTCTATGCAAATATTCCCATGATCCAACCCCTGAACCAGAATCAATAACGTATCTCAGCAATCCAAGCTTTCAAGTACTAAAGCTCTATGTTATGATTGCTCGTGATCCATATATCCAGGCCTCATATCATGCTTACTTCTAAGAAACTATGTTTCTATAGGTACCGATTCATTTTATGTTGGGTCTAGCCTAGAGATATAAGGTTTATCAAACTTATGGTCATTCTCAACTCTTAAATTAAGAATCTATAGCTTCAAGAAACAATACATGTCTTAGCCCTTGAATATATGAATTTTGGCTTTATGCTATACAACTCATGATGTATGCACTCACGTCTCTCATTGTGCCCAGTTAGAAGAACTTATTCTACATTATGTTTATTCCAGGAAAACCCTTTAAGTATGATCTAGGTGGTTTCTATGAGGTATTTCATGCCTATTGCACCGTATCTCACTCCCAGCCCTGGTGCTTGTACTCTAGTCCCTCAATGGCGTTCCTTATATTGGAATGATAGTGATAATAGCAACAGAGTAATGTTTCAGATATAAGAGTGGATGTTCTTTAAGGTTAAAACTTTATGTGTGGCTACTGAATTTAAGGTTATAGGTGAAGACGGAAGAGGGGGATGGACTTTTGTTATGTGAAATAGTTAGGAATGGGATATGTGGCGAACATCTTTGTGAGAAAGATTGAAGTTACTGGTTTTTGGGGGGGGGGGGGGAGATCTATAAAAAGGGTGTAGTAGATATAGACTTGAATGTTTTGATTGATAGATACACAAACCAATGTGCTATGTGGTTAGCACTCCTTAATTTAAGACCTAATAGTTGTCTGATTATTGTTATAAGGTGAAGTAATATTCTTAAAGGGTGGTAGAGTATAGGGTCCCATTTCTTAAGCTAGAACCTTTTTACTCCAGGTTAGTCTTCGACATGGAGGGACTATGCATTTAAAATTAAGCTCTTGTAGTGATGTATTTAGTGAGGGAATTATAAGATTGAGATGTTTACATGTGGTATTCATAGCTGAAAGTATAGTTGAGAAGCTTAGCAAAATTTAAAGGCTATTAGACAAATCAGTTAAGGTAGAGAATGTTTCTATTCTATTCTTATGTCTCGCGAAAATCTCAGTTCATGTCTTGTACCAATATTAATAAGACCGAGGATTCTTAGGAAAATTCGTGCCTTATAATATGGTTATCATGTTCCATAGAACACATCCCAAGATCATATCTATGTTAAGTCTCGTTATCTCATGATTTGTGCTTACACATTTTACTTGGTGAGTCATGAAGCTCTTCTTGAATGCTTATGTATATTTCATTGAGGAAAATAAAATTCCTAATCTGAGGTTACGTCCTTTATTTCATACTTCTATAGCTTCAACAAGTTTCTACCCATCATTCGAGGACGAATGATTCCAAGGGGGAGATAATGTAGCACCCCACATTTTTGGACTAGAATTTAAACCATCGTTCCTACGTGAATAGACCCGAACCCAATGATTCTATGTCAATATAAGTGTTATGATCAAATCTAACGTGTTGTAAAATCTTTGCAGGTCGAGTTAGATCATAAAAATCTCCCAACTCAAAGATGAGTTGAGAAGTTTTCTATCAATAGAGTTTTAGCAGAAATCCTTATTTGGGTAAAGTTTCAATGACCATTACTACTATAATATAATGAATTATGAGGCCTACCATATATTAAATGAAAGATCTTCGAGTATTATTTCCAACACATCTAGTTTCACCTTAATCCAATATTATAGTAGTAATTTATGATCATTTCTACCTTCAAGTGTCTGTCTGAGAGAAGGTGATGACTTGAGTTGATAAGTTGTCAACTAAGTGACGAGCTATTAACTTAGTTGTCAGCACTAACCATAAAATGCCTTAAATCACTTTGAAAAGGTAAAAACTAGGTTGATAAAGTATCATCTAAGTGATAAGCTATCAACTAACTCATCACCCTTAACCAGAAAGTATCCAAGTCAAGCTAGAGGGTATCGACTAGGTTGATAAGTCATCAACTAGGTGATAAGTTATCACCTAAGTCACCAACTAAAAATTTATGCAATTTTTATTTAGTTTCTTTTGGGGTATTTTGGTCTTTTCCTCCCCTCAAATCCTACCCCAATGATTTAAAACACACTTCAAATGTTATTTTGCCATTATATGCCAGTTTCTCATCGCTCATTCTCCCTGCACTCTCATGAGAGAAATAAGTTAGCGTTTCTTTCAAAATTCATACTTTCAAGACTTAGATTTAAGATATCTCAAAGTTTGTTCTTTAAAAAAGGTATGCGAGACTATCCTAACTCTCATGGGCATGAGTTTCATGTTTGTTTACAAGCTTAAAGTATATATATATGTACGCATTTGGGTTTTAAGATTTGTTAGGAGAGAATGCCCTATGAAACGCATTTTATGATAAAACCTTATAATTACTAGAGGGTTCCCTATAAAACTTGAGTTATAATCACGTGAAAATGAGTATTGAGCTTCGAAAAGTGATTTACAAGGATGATTTATGAAATTCACTCTCTTTTTTGCCTTACAACGTTTTGGGGTGCTCAAATGAAACATTAAATGCTTGAATTTAAATATTTTACTATTATTTATGGATTTATATTATTTTATGTTCCAATGACAAGGTGTTTCCTTGTTTGATTTATATAAATGCTCATTATGTTAAAAGGTTGACGATGAACTGCATGTGATTAATGAAAGGATTGACCACCATGTATTAAAGCCATGAAAAAAAGTGTGTTTGCATAAGTTTCATATGCTTTTACAAATAAGAACTCTCATGTGATTTGATAAATCGTTTGGTTGTCATTTTTATGATTTTGAATGAGAAGGGTTATGGTTTTGATGTGGCATGCAAGTCTAGGTATAACGATACCTATTATGAAATTCCCTTGACATGAAAGTGAATGAATAATTTTAGCATAATCATGATTTTAAAGAACTAAAATAAGGCTGAAAGAGAGTGAGATGGTTACCCGAAGAAGGCATTTAAGTGTAAGGGGTCATTGCTGGAAACCGAGTTTTGTCAATTCTGGAGACATGATTGGCAATAGCCAATGTATACTTGCCCCTGATGAAGAACTGATATACTAGAATAGTATGTAGGCCCCCAATCCTTACGACAAACTTGGATTAGGGGGATTGGCCATCGAGATAATGGTAGATTCCGTATAACACGTGGGATTTTAGAAATGTAGGGTGTACCATCTAGCTCATAAGTAAAACAAAGAGTCGAGTTTATGATTGCAAGAAGGTTTTTTGGAAGCTTTTGATTATGGCCATGTGTTTTATATATATGTTATGCTAAATTATTTTCACAATGTTCTCAATTATGTTATACGAAATATATATTATTGTTGGGTTAGTTCTACATGTCAATATTCTCAAAGTATTGACTTTGGGGGCCCCCCCCCCCCCCCCCCCTCATATTTCAGGTTCTATGGTATGATCTCATGTTCCATCACATCAGTAGAACATTTGGGTATGGCAGATTTTGTGAGCAACCCATACTTCAGAAGACAATTTAATCATATGTTGACTCTTTCAGTTTATGGTTAAGTCGGAGGCCTTGTCCCGGCCTAGACAGTTAGTTATCAGTAGAGGCTTCATAGGCGGGATTTTGAGTATCATATTGCTAAAACTTCTTTGACACATGCTAGATTATAAGTTTCTATTAAGTTTCATTATATCTTTGAGATGCCCGTGATGGCTAGGGCCTCAGATCAGGTCTTGACAAAAGCATAGATAGACATGATGAATTAATATCCCCATCTATTTTCACCTAGCATAGAGACAGCTTGAGTAAAGAGATCCTTTCTAATCTATTCTCCTCGCTAACATCCTTATTCATACTAGTTTAACTTATGAACCTCATGTGTAGTCACTTATTTCAATTCTATGCTTGTTCATAGGGTGAGTAGTTTCAATTGCAGAGCAAAATAAGCTTCAAATCTCAGTCTAACACCCATAAGATAGATCTTTTTCTCATCCCAACCTTTATTCGAGGATGAATGATTCCAAGAGGAAGAAAATGTTAAGCCCCATAAGTTCGTTGTTTAATTTTGATATCTCCCATGAACTTAAGGTAATTTTGACATTGAATAATGATATGTAATATTAAGGGGACCATTAGGAAGGGTTTCAAAATTTTTTGAACAAGTTTTGGGATGGACTCCAAGGTAGTGAGAGTCCGCGATTAGTGTGTGCCACGGACGTAAGTTACACCCTGAACATGAAAACCAGTTGCCTAGTTCAATACGAGCATGCCACGCCTGCTGGTTGCAGTAGTAAGGAAATGCTATGCCCTTTACATAGTGCGAAAATGGCGTGCCATGCCAATAGTTGTGGCAATGCAAAAATTTCATTTTCTCTTCATTTTTTGGGTAATTTTATATTTTACTTCCTAATTAATCCTACAACTCGTAATAAATGAGTTTTATCCCCCATAAGTCAAAATAGACCATTCATCTCTTCCCAAGCTCTCAAGAATACTCAAGAAGGGTTTTCTTCGCCAAAATTCATACTCTCAAGGCTCCAATTTAATTTTTCCTCCAAAATTCATAAGATTACCTTTCGTCCTTATGCTCAAAAACTCAGTTTTACATGGAGGTTATGAATTTTAAGATTAGGGTTCATACCCATGTTCATGCTTTTAAAATTATGATATTTTCCTATTATTTAAAGTTCATTCAGCATAAGAATTCATATTTACTCATGTTTTTACTCACATATTTGAAATTACGAATTGTGTTTTTGTATTTTGAAATAAGGCTCTACGAGTTGGTAAATATACATGATTTATAGCATGATTTAGTCAGTTTACAAGCAATTTAGACTTGGCATTTCAAATTACAATTTATCACAACATGATAAAGATTTAAGTTTTAATCTTATGATCTCAGATAAGATATGGAATTCTCACAGTTATTCGTAAGCATAATTTAGTAACAGAAGCATAATTGGTTTTCAGATTTATAAATCTATATACATAATTTAAGGTGAATTTCATATACTATGTGCACTAGTATGTTTTGGAAGTAGTATTTAGCACCGAGTGAATGTGAGTTCAACTACCCTAATTTTCAAAAACTACGTGCCACCATAGGTTAAATAGGTCCTTGCCAGAGTGTATCTCCCTTTCCTAAATAGGCTCAATATAGTGATCACTCCAGTTCAGGTTCTATATTGATAGTAATGTATAGGGAAAACTCCCTCAACATGAGTCAGGTGTTGGACTGCATGGTGGCTCACATGGTTTATATTTTTTGTAAGAATATCTTATAGAAAAGATGATTTCATAATGTAAGTGTAATGACTCACTAATTTTACTAGTTTCGTGCTTTGCTATTTAAGCTTTACAGTTTTTCAATTTACCCACAAGTAAGGTGAGTCTGTGTTAACTTAGCATACATGTTTTGAGATTATAATTTACATTAGTTTTTACTTATTTCATTCACCCCCATATACTCAGTACATTCTAGAAGTACTGACCACATATATTTTTGTGGGGACACATTTTTTAATAATGTCGATTCTGGTGTTCATCCTCAGCCGTACGAATAGCCACAATCACCACCTCCTATATCTCGTTAGTTGGTAGTCCTCATGTTTTGAAGGTCAAGTCTTTGACTACTTTCAGATGTTTAGGTATTTATTATTTTTAGACTTTATACTTTCAGTTTGGGTCAGCTATGGCTGTCCAAGTAGCTCTTCAGTATTATTAGAGGCTTGTCACGACTAGTTAGTTAATTCGCTTTTCCTTCAGATTCTCAAGAGTTTTAGATGTTGTTTAGCTTCCCAATTTTTATTGAGATTGTTCATCAATTTGAACCTAGATTATACATTTCAGTTCTGCTCATGTTTTAAGCATATTATTCAAGGTTCGGTGCTGAGTAGATATCATGGGTTAGCTTTAAGGCTCTTTCCAGTCCTAAGCACTGTGTGTCGTCTAGGGGGTAGCCTCAGGTATTTACACTATTAGTAAGTCATATGTTACCAAAAATGAGCATCTTGTAGACTTCAACATGTCCCAACTCAGTCTTTTACTAAAAAAAAACTTATTTTGGGTACGTATGTTGCACGTGTATAATCCAATATTAATTAGTGTGAACTTCATTAAAAATTAGAAGATACATCAGTCCTTCTCCTAACCCACTATAGGGGTCCAAAAACGATATTATAAATATAGTTATAATTTTTCATATTCAACTTCAATTTATTTTAAAGGTAAATAGGCAGTTCTTTTTGTTTCACAAGGTAAAAGAATTAAATGCTTCACTTTTGTGTCTCATTTCTCATTTAGAAGGTTTAGGAAAGGAGAAACTTAGTCCTAGCCCTTAAACTGTTACGCTGTGATGGCATTATTCTCCATTGACAAAGAACTATCCGTGTGAAGCCAACCTATGAATAGAAACAAAAATGCAAGAAAGGAAATGAAAGAAGAAATTTAAATTTTCTTTAGGAGTTTGAGACACGCAGACGAGGAGTACGCAATCGAACAATCGCTTAGGTCCCCAAAAATAATATCTGGACTAATTTGAATGAAGTGACATAGACAAGTATAATAATTTTATCTGATTGTCTAAAATATTGATATGATACATTAGTATATAAAACTCAACTCAACCAAATATTCTCCGAGAGAGTGACTGGAAAACTAAATAATATATGAACTAATATATTTCAAGAGAAAAAAATACATATAATATTTACTTTGCAAGCAATAAATTTGGTTGACCTTTAAGATCATCAGTCACTAACAAGAAATATTTTTTTTTCATTGAATTTTTATAACAACATAAATGTAATATCATAAGTAGAATTTGAAGTGGATGGAGTATACACAATTTTACTTTGTGAAAATTGAAAAGGTCCTAGGAGCTAGAGTGGATTGTACTTAACTAAATTTATGACTATTATATTTTACTTATTTATAACTTGTAAGAACTCGACAAAAATTAAAGACCACATATTTGAATGATCGAAACAAAAAACACCCCAAGATAAGTGAATTCTAGCAGGTGACATAGTCCAATATATACGATTACCTAAAAATCAAGGCACATAATCAATACATGTTCGTATTTTTGTATCAAAAAACTCTAAATTCTAAGAATAATTAAAATTTAGAATCGTCCATTGACAAATTCATTCATATTCATAATTAATCTTAATTTTTGTTTTGTCTGAAATGAACGTCATATGAAAAAGTCAAAGACTCGATCAATAAGTGATCAAGAGGTGAAATTTCTCAGGATCAAATCAATATATTTAAATAATTTTTTGTATTCTTGGCAATCATACACATCATAGGGAGGTCAACAATTTTACGTTCTGAAATCACGACAAAATCTAAGAAAGACGAATCAAAAGAATATTAAAAAATTACACTCACAATTTTAATAAGATAAAATCACTTCTATTCATTTATTTTGTGATTTACAGTTTATTTTTGTGATAATTTTTTTTGTCAATGTCTACATATATATCTTAAATTTTTTACAAAAAAAATTGTGCCAAATTATTTATTTAATTGAATACGCAAAATAACATGCAACACACGTACACTAATATAGTATATAAAGTAAAGGAGCATACGATCCTCCACCTATATATATAGTGATGTTACTAGATATTATCACAACATTTTCTCCGATGTTACAAGGGAGTTAAAAAGGTATAGATATTTAATAGGGTTTGATCATAGATTCTACATATCTTTTCACTTTATCTGTATAATTTTTATGGTTAAAAAAATCCTTAGTAATTTGTTATGTTGTTTAATTTTTTATAGAGATTGTTATTTATACTTAGATCTTGTTGTTGTTGTGCTATTTTTGCAGCATTAACAATTAGCAAATAAAAGGAATATACATTTGTCTAACTTCTTCTTTATTTTCTTTAAAAGGTAAGAAAACAAATCTTTTTCTTTCACTAGGAAAAACATTAAACGCTTCATGTTAGTGGCTTCTTTCTCATTTGGAAAGTTTTTGAAATGAAAGATGTTTTCGTCAATATTTTAAATGGAGAATTTGTTCGAGTCACCATTTTCATAATCCACAACTTCATTGCCGTCGTCCCCATTACTGTGTTATATTTATCTTCTCCTTCATCTACTGTGGTTATACACCAAAATCCTCATGATTTAGGTGCTCTCACACCAATCCAGTTGGTCCTATTGCTCCATAATTTTAATCTTCGGGAAGAGGTCATGTCTCAACTCATCAAGATCATATATAAGCATTTTATTTACGTGTTGTTTTATGTATATACACTCATTATATATATATATACATATATATATATATATATGTATATATATATATATATTTATCTTGTGCTTGGTGGTCGTTTGGTAGGTGAGATACAAAGACAAGAAAGATTATTGATTACTGATTTTCTTATATATTATTTAAGAATGATAATTAGATTTCACATTGAATGATGTATTTTCAGCAGTTTGTATATAATATCTAATGATATGATTAGCTTTCTCCTTTTATATACTATCATATGTCAAATATACCAAAAATGTGCATGATGTTGAATTCAACATGACCTTAACTCGATCTTTTATTTGAAACTCATTATGGCCATACGATTTGCACGTGCATATATAATTGATGATGCAAATTTGTGCAAACTTCTTTAAAAATAGAAGTTGCATTTGTCCATCTCCTAATTCACCCTTGGGATCCATAAGGCGATACCATAAATACAGTTACATCTGTCCATCTCCTACTTCCTTTTCTTTTAAAGGTGAGAAAACATCTCTTTATTTAGTAGGAAAAATAATTTAACTCTTTATTTTAGTGTCTCATTTCTCATTTGAAATGTTTTTTTTTAAATGAAAGGTTTTTTTCTCTAAGGACTTCAATTATTTTCCCTACATTGAATGATATATTTCCAACAGTTTATATATAATATCTGATGATATGATTAGCTTTCTCTTTTTATATACTATTATATATGTCAAATATATCCAAAATGTGCATAATGTTGAATTCAACATGACTTTAACTCAATCTTTTATTTGAAACTCATTTTGGGCACACGAGTTGCACGTGTATATATAATTGATGATGCTAACTTGTTAAAACTTCTTTAAAAATTATAAGTAGCATTTTTCCTCTCTTAATCCACCCTTGGGATCCATAAGGCGATACTATAAATATAGCTACATCTGTTTATCTCCGACTTCCTTTTCTTTTAAAGGTGAGCAAACATTTCTTTTTCTTTCAGTAGGAAAAATGATTTAACGCTTCATTTTATTGTCTCATTTCTCATTTGAAATATTTTTTTGAAATGAAAGATTTTTTATCTAAGGACTTCAATACAGACAAAAGGCAAGGATTTTCTCTCGTGCTAGTTTCAATACATCCATTTTGTTAGGTAATAATTTTTGTATTTGGTGGTTGTTCAATGGGTGAAATACAAAGGCAAGAAAGTTCAATGATGACTGATTTTTTTTCATGCTATTTTAAAATGTCCATTAAATTTCACATTGGATTAATTTTAGCCAACGATTTGTACAAAAACTCTAATGATTTGATTAGTTCTCTTTCTATATACATCCTTTTTTATATACAATTAGATTAGATATGTCATATGTACCCAAAATAGTACTAATCTAGAATTTGCCCTGGAAAGCCGAACAACAAACACCAGATCCTACGACAATAAAGAAGATTTATCACACAATAGGAGAAGTCGGAGATACACATCCTCAGGGCAGCATGAAAGAGTTAGAGAAGAGGAGAGCACTGAGGAGTGGATTAGGAAACACTATTTTTCAAGGTCTTTTTTTTGTATACCTGAACCCAGTCACTTTTGGGCCGGATTTAGTTGTAAATATTTTTTGATTTTATTTTTATTCTTGGGTTCTCTTTGAGTCCGTGAAAACCTTTTTAATAAATAAATAAAAAGGACCCCTAGTCCATAATTTTCTTGAAATAAATCATGACCTCAACTCAACCTTACTAGTTATAGACACGGATGTTGCACGAGCATAATTCGATGCTCATTAGTCCAAAATTTCTACAGAATTAGAAGTTAAAATTTTTTATATCGGATTTTTATGGTATCTCATACATATTTCCATGATTGTCCAAGAAAATAAGTTTGAAATGATGAAAAGTTTGAATGACATGGTAAAAGTACAAGCTGAAGTGGCGAAGCCTTTAAGGAAAAGAAAATATGTAATAATGAAACTAATCTTGTAAAGCATAATTACCTCAAGTCAGTGAGCAAAGAGACACCCAAGCTGCATCCTTCGACTTTTTTGTTAGTCTCGCGAGAATCCATGGAGGAAATACAGATAGATTGATTCACTATACCATTGAAAAGTAAAGTCTTGGTTTATGTGTGGGCAGTTGGAAGAGATCCCAAGAGTTGAGAAAATTCTGAATCTTTCATACCAGAGTGATATGAAAGCAATTCTATTGAGTTTACATCAATTTGTTTCGTTTGGTGCGGGAAGATGAATTTGTCCAGGAATACAATCAGCTTTAGCTCTTATCCCTCTGCCATAAGCCCATTTACCTCTACAATTTTGATTGAAACTTCCCGAAGGAATTAATGCAAGTAATTTAGACATGACTGAGGAAAATGGAATATCTGCTAGAAGACAGAATGATCTTTACTTGATTGCTACTCCTTATGTATCTCCTCTCCATTAAATTTTGTTTAGTATTGCTTGCACTACTTGTTGTAGTGCGTACAAGCATTGAATAAGTTAAGTAGTACATACTTGTATCGTTTGTTTTATCATACCATGATGAGTAATGTAATAAATAAATGCAAAGGTAGGATATATTGACAACCATTTAAATTTGTCAGTATTTATTAGTCCCACATTCAAATAAAGTACATTTTAATTTTGTACCTAGATATGTGATAAAAATGTTTTCTCTTAGACATTTGGGTCTTAAATTTTGATAAGCTTTAGCGCGTCTTCTCAAGTGTCTCATATATAGGTAAGTTAACCTGTTAAAATATGTTACATCTTTTAATTAAACACATCAGCCTTAATAAGTTGTAAAAAATCATGCTCGTTTCAATTGATACAGGTCGTAATTCGAGTATCTGAAAATGAAATATATTGCAAATTTAAGGGGATAGTAAATTTTTTTCACTCTTGTTAGAAATATTTTATTCATAAACTAAGCTTAGGTGTATTTATATACTAGGTGTCATTATCTACATGTGTTTAGCTAAGTTTTGAGGATACCATGACGTTCTTAATGAAGTATAAAGTGTGTATTTATGTACTAAGTTACATTTTTAGAGTGTTTAAGGTACATTTCAAATAATTCAATAGTCAAAATAATCAAATAGAGTTTAGACAAGAAAACTAGTTAGGCTATCCTATGCTATACTTGTTCTAGTGTACTTTGATGAGCTCTATTGTGTTGTATGAATTAATGTTTGTTATGAGATGTTGTAGGATACCATTGTAGGAGGTATGAAAGCTAAATATATCCTACAAATATGCCACAAGAATTGGGAAAACAATGAACAGGCAGACGAGGAGAAGAGAATGAAAATTGGACGAACCCTCACCCTAAGAAATGTTTTCAAGAGTTGGATAGATTGACTTAAACAGGGATGTTAGCTTTGTAGATTGCTTAGACGAAACTTTTTGGGTACTATGATGCCACCAGAATTGGTTTATGTTGTATATTTAGGCAAAATGGAAGAGAATAGCCTATGGCACCAGAAAACTTAAATGTCATGAGAAGAATTACCCCTCACGATTTGAAATTAACAACTATTCTGTTTGCCTTGAAAAATTGGAGACAGTATTTATATGGAGTGCGTGTGAATATTTTAACTGATCATAAGAATCTCTGTTACGTTTTTACACAAAAAGAGTTATATCTTTATCAGAGAAGGTGGTTAGAATTTCTAAATGATTATGATATGAATGTGCTTTACCATCCGGGTAAGGAAAATATGATCGCTGATGCTTTGAGTAGATTGTCTGTGGATAGTGTAGCCCAAGTGGAAATTGAGAATAAGGACTTTACCATAAAGGTACATATATTAGATTGATTGGAAGTGTGTTTGCATGACCCGGATGATAGTGGTGTAATGGTTCTGAGGCAGCCTTTGTAACTGAAGTGAAAGAGAAATAATGTAATGATCCTATTCTTAGCCAGTTAATGGACGCAGTTCTTCAGCAAAAGGTTGAAGTTTCACTCAATGGGGGATGGAGTCCTTTTATGTTCATTTATGTGTTCCCAATATCGATGGGTTCAGAGAAATGATTTTAGTGGAAGCTTAAAGTTTGTAACACCCCATGTTTTTATCCTTGAAATTTTTTTGGTTTTGGGCTTACTGTCTAGGGTCCGACTTTGGTAACGAGTCGTTAAGATCTATACGAGTCGTATAGTGTGATCCGTAGCCAAGCTAATATAGGTTCCCTAAGTTTCTGTCCTGATCATGGTTGGTACCTAACGAATCGTAAGGTTTCATAACGAGTAGTGGTGTGCAAGTTATAGGAAATCTAGTATAAGTTCCCAAATCTACTGTTATGATGATGACAGGACTCTACGAGTTGTAAGGTTTGGTCACGAGTCGTAGGGTGTGACTCGTGACCAAACCAGTTAAGGGTGCCAAAGAGTCTGCCCAGACTAAGATTCCAAGATAAGACTCGTATTGTCACGATCCAAAAGGCCATGAGTGGAGCCCATACAAATCTTCTTGTGGGAAAATCATCTAAAACGAACCATTACTCAATCACTTAGCAAAGATTTAAACGATATTATCATAAAACCAATTTAATAACAATAATCCAGATCGAGTCATTATCAATGCGAAAAGAAAAAAACTACTCACTAAAATTCTTAGGACCTGAAAGTCATCGTATAAGAACTCCTAACAAAGATCATTTCTAAAGTACATATCTAAAAATAAAGTAAATAAGGAATGTTTCATTTCCCGAAAGATGGACAAGAACAAATAGGACAACCCACGACAGCCTGGAGGTGGAGTGCTCACCCTTGGATCAATATTTGCAATCAAAAGGTGAGGTTGTGGCTGAGCCATTGGAATACTTTCTGCACTCAACAAAAGAGGATCGAATATTGTAGTATCAGTACATACCACTATGTACTGATAGATATCATAGGCCAACTCAATTTAATAACATGTACGCAACATAAATCAAATAACAAGTAGACATGCATCATCTCATAACAAGTACTCAATGAATCAACAATACAATAATAATAGGTCAAATAGTGCTCACAAACAAGCCACATAACCATCAATAGTACCAACCATACTGTAAACATCTACAGAATCAACACAAATATGTACACACATGCTATAGGTCTTATTTTTTGCAAAAATAGTCATTACCTGCAGGGAATAATTTATTTTAATATGTCGTACCAGTGTGGTACCCGATCCTCCATAACAAGTAATATCAATATCATATCCGTACCGGTGCGGTATCTAATCCTCCATAAAAAAGTAATATCAATATCCGATCCTCCATAAACAAATAATATATATGCATATCATACCGGTGTGGCATCCAATCCTCCATAAACAAATAATATCAATACACATATCCGTACTAACTTGGTACCCGATCCTTCATAAGTAAGTAATATCAATATGCATATCTGTACCGACGTGGTACCCTATCCTTCATAAACAAGTAATATCAATATGCATATCTGTACCAGTGTGGTACCCGATCCTCCATGAAAAAGCAATATCAATATATATATATATATCCGCACCGGCGTGGTACCCAAACCACCATAAATAAGAAATATCAGTATACATAACTGTACCGGCGTGGTACCTGATCCACCATAAACAAGTAATATCTATATAATATTTACATTACCTCACAGCATACAATATGATGTATCAAGTTTACAAGTACACTTAAAGTCATAAGACAATTCCATCAAGTAAATTTTCAATAATTATTTATACACTCCTCAATAATCCAAACATATCAATTTCAAGCATGTCCGAATATCAATCAACAAGTATCCAGTTTAAGAGCATACATACAATTAAATCGAGTCAAAACTCAACTTTAACCATAACCTACCTTAATCGAAGAATCCAAATACAAGCTAATTTGTAAGGGTCTTGCCCTTCCATAAAGCTTCCAAATGATCAAAATCTATTCAAATATATAATCTACATAAGAGTACGAATCTTATGACACTCATTTATAATTTCTTACTCTAAAAACTCTAGACCAACAATTCAATTTCTCTAAGCCTCAGAATCGAAAGCAACGTGAAATAATTTATAGATCCTTCATTTGGTAATAAGTAACATGCAGATTCCACATTTATGCCAATGATTGGCACATTATTCCTAACATTAACCAAGAAAAAAAGTGTACGTTATTTTATTCACTAAAGCCAATAATTTATTATCATATGTCACTTCTAGTGACCAAAATTATAATCAATAACCAAATTTAACCAATTAAATTCACTAGCCATATGATCTTCCCTTTACCAAAGCTATTTGTACAGTTATAAATTTTATCCCATTGGTGGAATCAAAGGCTCTATACCATAGCATACTAATATTTATATAAATTATAACATGCATGCTACTATTAACCATTACCTGGCTACGCCACGAGAAACAAAGGGAAAAACTGCAGGTTTCGTACCCCTCTTCTACTCACTTTATGGTTTTATTGCTATGTTTATTGTAATCCCTACCCATTTTAAATCATTCTTATAATTTTCACATAATTAAATAAATCGTGGATTTGACCCATTAACTAATTAAAAATTAAGTATCTAACATTCCCAAAACTTCACATAGATTCTCGAAATTTATTTAAAATTTCATAAAAATAATTTAAATATGTAGTTTGACTAAAAAATATGTTCTGATTATATTGGAATCACTAAAACACTAATTCAGGGTCATCTTAATCGAACTTGACCATTATCAAGCTTAAATTTATTAAAACTCAATAATTCAATTAATGACTTATACTTCCAAACACCTCAAGAATTGATATTATCTGCGCCCCCCCCCCCCCCCCCCCCCCATATATCATAATTCACGTATACATACTATGGAGAGATCTAAAATAGGAAAGATGAGAAAATTTCACAAACGAATGAGTGGGTCATTACATCAGATACCAATTAAACAACCGTTCATCCACGAACGGAAAAACAAGAGACAAGAAGGGAAAACAAGAAATTAGCTGAATAAGCAAAAAGATGTGGATACTTGCTACGCATGTCTGCTTTGACCTCCCAAGTGGCCTCCTCAATAGGACGATTCTTCCATTGGACCTTCACATATGCAATCTCCTTAGTCCTCAACTTACGGATGTCTCTATCAAGAATAGCAATAGGTTCCTCTTCATAAGAGAGGTTTTAATCTAACAAGACTGAATCCCAATGAATTGTATAGCTACCATCACCATGAAATTCTTTAATATAGATATATGAAACACAGGGTGAACTCCTGACAAACTCGAAGTCAATGCCAATCTATAGGCCACCAGCCCCACACAGTGAAGAATCTCAAATGGCCCAATATATCTAGGGTTAAGCTTACCTCGCTTTCAAAAATGCATGACACTCTTCATGGGTGAAACTTAGAGAAACCATTGCTCACCCTCCATAAAGTGCATATCTCTAACTTTTTGATTAACATATTCCTTTTGCAACTTTATGCCGCGATAAGATTCTCCGACATAAACCTAACCTTCTCCAATGAGTTTTTCAACAAATCAGTACCCTATGATCTCACCTCAAAGGCATCAAACCACTCAATAGGAGATCTACATCTCCTCCAATACAAAGCCTCAAATGGTGCCATATCGATACTTAAATGATAACTGTTATTATATGCAACCTCAGCCAAAGGTAGAAAATGATCCCAATGACCTCCAAAATCTATCACATATGCACGAAGCATATCTTCCAATACCTGAATCATGCGCTTGAACTTCCCATCGGTCTGAGGGTGAAAAATAGTACTAAGGTCCAACCTAGTACCCAACTCCTCATGCAACTTCTTCCAAAAGATAAAGGTAAATTGAGTACCACTATTCGAGATAATAGAAATTGGATCCACATGCAACCGAACAATCTCTTTAAGAGAAATCTTGGCCAACCTTTCTGCATTATAAATCAACTGAACTGAAATGAGATATGCAGACTTAGTCAGACTATCGATAATAACCCATATAGAATTATAGTTTCACAAAGTATTAGGAAGACCAATAATAAAATCATTAACTATCCTCTGCCATTTTGATTCAGGAACGGTCATCCTCTGAAGAGTACTACTAGACTTCTGATGCTCATTCTTTATCTACTAGAAACTTTGGCACTTAGCAACTAGATCAACTATGTCATGCTGCATCCGATCCCACCAGTAATGTTACATCAAATAAAGATACATCTAAGTCGCTCCAGGATGTATAGAATACTTTGAACAATGAGCCTTAGCAGGAATAGTAGGAATTAAATCATCAACACGAGGTACACAAACTCTCTCCTTAATCCGAAACACACCATCACCATAAAGAATGGCCTCTTTGGCCTCACCCAGCAAAACCTTATCATAAATCTTACTCAACTTAGCATCCTCAAATTGAGTAGCATTGATTTACTCAAGAAATGTGCATCTTGCCTCAATACTGGCTAGAATTCCTCCTTCCTTAGTCATCTCAACTCGAATAAACTTGTTATCTAGAGTATGAATCTCTCTAGCTAATAGATACCTGCTAGCATTCAAATAACCCAAACTACACATACTTGTTGACTTTTTTGCTCAATGCTTCAGCGACCACATTAGCCTTCCCTAGATGATAGAGAATGGTGATATCATAATCTTTAATCACCTCCATCTATCAATGCTATCTCAATTTCAAATCTCTCCGTGCGAATACATATTGTAAAGTACAGTGATCAGTGAACATTTCGCAACAACACCATAAAAGTAATGCCTTCATATCTTATGAACAAAATTCAAAGAAGCTAACTCCAAATCATGAGTGGGATAATTCTTATAATTAGGCTTCAATTGCCTTAAAGAAGAAGCAATAATATTCCTTTCCTGCAAGGCAAGAATAGGAGCAGTAGTCAATAAGCTCTTGAGTTTTTGAAAGTCCTCCACAAACTTATCAGACCAAATAAAAGGTAAATCCTTTTGAGTCAACCGTGTCATAAGAGTAGCAATAGAAGTAAACCCCTTCGTGAACCTGCAGTATTGACTTGCTAAGCCAACAAAGCTATGAACCTCTGTCACTGAAGTAGGCCTAGCACAATTCTTAAAAACTTCAATATTCTGTGGGTTTACTATTACCCCTTCCTTAGAAACCATATATCCCAAAAAGGAGATAGAAGCCAACCAGAAATCACACTTTGAAAACTTTGCATAAAGTTTTTTCTCTTTTAACAAACCCAAAACAAACCCTTAAATGATTCTCATGCTCCTCTTTAATCTTAGAATAAACTAGTATATCATTAATAAAGACAATCAATAAATAATCCAAGTAGGGTTAAAATATTTCATCCATCAAACTCATAAAAGCATCAAGGGCATTAGTTAGCTCAAAAGATGTCACAAAAACACATAGTGCCCATACCTGATTCAAAAAGCAGTCTTAGGGATATCGTCAGGCCAAATTTTAAGATGATGATACCCAGACCTCAAATCAATCTTAGAAAATATAGATTCACCCTATAACTAGTGAAATAAATCCTTGATACGGGGCAAAGGATACTTACTACAAATTGTAACTTTGATCAAATGCCAGTAGTCTATACACATACGAAGACTACCATCCCTTTTCTTCACAAACAAGACAAGAGAACCCTATGGAGAGACACTCAAACGGATAAAACCCTTACACAAAAAATCCTTCTACTAAGCCTTTAGCTCTCCCAACTCAGCTGGAGCCATCCTATAGGGAGAAATAGAAATAGGATGAGTGCCTGGATCTAGATATCAATGTCACAATTTTGTAGCATACACGGTAAATCTGTAGGAGAAACCTCTTGGAACTCACACACCATAGGGATTGATTCAATAGATGGTACCTCCACAAAAGTGCCCCTAAAGATGTGCTAGGAAGACTAAACAACCTCTCCTAATTAACCATTTTGTACATAGAAAGAAAATAAGTTTCATTGGAGCAGGACTATAATCACCCTCCCACTCAAGTCTATCCATTCTCGATATAGCTACAGTCACTTTCTTAGCATGACAGTCTAATATAGCATTATACAGAGACAACAAACTCATACCCTAAATTTTGTCAAAATCAAAATCTATCATGTCTAGAATAACTAAATCTGCCCAAGTTTTATACCCTATAAACATAACAAAACAAAAATGATAAACCCTATTAACGATAATATAATCACCAATAGGAGTAGACACGTGAATCAAAAAGTCAAACAAATATCACACCATGTCCAATCCCATTGCAAAATTAGTAGATACGTATGAAAAAGTAGAGACAGGATCAAATAATATAGTGTCCATCTGGTCACAGACAAGATAGTACCTGTAATAACAGCGTCTGATACCTCTGCCTTAAGCCTGCCTAGAAAGGCATAAATATGGGCCCTACCACTTGTATGAACGTCACTCCTGCCAAGCTTAGAACCACTTTAATAGGGATGATTAGTACCTCTACCTACTTAATGACCACCACGACCACCCCGTGGATGACTTTGACTATTACCACCGCTTCCCTTACCTACTATAGCTAAAGCTCTAGGAGCCTGCTATTGGCTAGACTGACAAAACTACCTCACATTAGGATAAAACCTCCAGATGTAAACAACTCTTCTACACTCATAATATAAATGAACCAAGGTAGGCCGGTGAGCTGACAAAGATGTAGTGAGGTAATAACAAAAGTCTAAAATGGATGGCTAACTCTTGAAGGACCACTAATGGACACATACATAACTTACTAAATGAGGCGGGTAGGGTGTCCCTGTGAACTCTGACCTCTCGAATAAGAACCACTGAAACTGCCTCCTCTGTGGGCCTTCTTTTCTGTTGCCTTGAATAACCTTTCTGCCTTATGCCCTCAACTTTCTTGATAAGATCAACCATCTCCTAGAAAAACCTACCTGAAGATATCTTCCAAAGAGTCAAAATCTAGAGACTTATATTCAAACACTTCACAAAAAGATGGATCCTCTCCTTCTCAGTTTTTAGCAAATCAGATGCATATTGTGACAATGAATAGAATTTGGACTCATAGGCCAAAACTGACATATTCCCCTACTTAAGATTAGTAAACTCATCTCTTTTTCTATCTCTCTAAGTACAAGGCACATGCTTTACTAAAAAATAGAGTAAAACTGAGTCCAAGTCAATGTAGGCAAACCTGCATCCCTGGACTCTGCATAAAATCTCCACCAAATCTTAGCATCCCCCTAAAACTTAAAAGAAACTGGTTGTACACCATACCTCTAAACTACACCCATCTTATAAAGACTCTCATGATAGTCAATAATAAACTCGTAGGCATCCTCAGACTTGATTTTATGAAATATAGGAGGCTTTATCTTGATATATTTATTAACAACTCATGCTCATCTTCGGTCATCACCGAACCTATTATCTGTCTTGGAAAAACATATGACCCTAACACTTCTTCCATATGAGAAGCTACAATATTATCATACTGTAGCCTCAGATATTAGACTACGGGTGGTGCAGACATAGTCCCTACTCTTACCAAACCACTCATAAAACTTAGAACATACTGAATCACAGCAGAAGACATCTTAATCAGAGTCGCACCTCCCTGAACTGGGGCAAACCCATCATAAATTGGCACTTATTCATTATGTACTAGCATAGCTCCATCCTCTACTACCTCAAGAAAATCCTCATGGGGGGTAGGAGATTCTAGCCTCTCCCTAGTATCTCATGGCTTGAGTGGTGCCCCTGGCGGGCACTACTCTCTTTTCTCTGCCTCGTCCTACTCTTGCCTGGCCTCTACCTTGAACTACAACCTTATCAACCAGATCACGAACCTCAAATCTTACCCCATTCTTTCATGTTCTTACTATCTGCGAGAAAAGAGTAAAAAAAGTCAGATACAAATTAAAATCGTCAAATACCAATTGAAATTAAGTTATAGAAGGTAAGAAAGAAGAATTAGAATTTTCCTACTGCCCTGTAGCCACTCGAAGAAAAGTACAGTCGTCTATATTCTATTCTGTAAGACTCTATTAGACATGTTCTTGTACGACGAGATCGATGAACCTAGGGCTCAAATACAAACTTTGTCATGCCCCAAAAGGCCATGAGTAGCACCCATACTAATCTTCCTGTGGGAGAACCATCTAAACTAAATCATTATTCAAGCACTTAGTCATGATTTAAACGATATTATCATTAAAAACTAACTTAATCACAATAATTAAAGAGAATCATTATCGATGCAAAAATCAACAAACTACTCACTGAAATACCCAAGACCCGAAAGTCATCATACAAGAACTCCTAATAAAGATCATGTCTAAAAGTGTATCAAAAAATAAAGTAAATAAAGAATGTTTCATTGCCCAAAAAATGGACAAAAACAAATAGGATGACCTATTACAGCCTGGAGATGGAGTTCTCACCCTTGGATCAAGATCTACTATCAAACTCTAGAGGTGAGGTCATGTTTGAGCCTCTGGAAGACTTTCTGCACTCAAAAAAAAAGAGTACAAAGTGGTATCAGTACAAACCATTATGTACTGGTAGGTATCATAGGCCAACTAAATTTAATAACATGTACACAACATAAATTAAATTACAATTAGATAGGCATATCACATAACAAATACTCAATGAATCAACAATACAACAATAACAAGTCAGATGGTGCTCACAAACAAACCACATAACCATCAAGAGTAATAACCATATTGTAAACATCCATAGAATCAACACAAATATGTAGACACATGCTATGAAACTTATTTTATCCCAAATAGTCATGACCTATAGGGAACAATCTCTATTCATATACCGTACCACAGTGGTACCAGCCCAATCCTCAATAATAAGTAATATCAAAATCATATTGGTACCGAAATGGTGCCCGATCTTCCATAAAAAAGTAAAATCAATATACATATCCGTACTGGCATGGTACCTGATCCTTCTAAACAAGTAATATCAATATTCATATGTGTACTGGCGTGGTACCCGATCATCCATTAATAAGTAATTTCAATAGAAATATCCATACCGGCGTGGTACCTAATCCTCCATAATTAAACAATATCAATATGCATATCCATACCGATGTGGTACCCGATCTTCCATGAAAAAGTAATATCAATATACATTCCATACCGGTGTGGTACCCGATCCACCATAAATAAGATATATTAGTATACATATTTTTACCGGCGTGGTACCTGGTCCACCATAAACAAGTAATATCAATATCAAATTTACACTACCTCACAGCATACAATATGATGTACAATGTTTACAAATACACTTAAAGTCATAAGACAATTCCATCAAGTAAATTTTCAATAATTATTTATACACCCCTCAACAACCCAAACATCATCAATTTCAAGCATGTCTGGATACCAATCAACAAGTATCCAATTTAGGAGCGTACACACAATTAAAGCAAGTCTAAAATCCAATTTAGCCATAACCTACCTCAACTGAAGAATCCAAATACAAGCTAATTTGTAAGGATCTTACCCTTCTAGAAAGCTTCCAAATGATCAAAATCTATTCAAATATATAATCTACATAAGAGTAGGAATCTAATGTCACTCGTGTACACTTTGTTGTTCTAAAAACTCTAGACCGACAATTCAATTTCGTTAAGCCTAAGAATCGAAAGCAATGAGAAATAATTAATAGATCCTTCATTTTGTAATTACTAACATGCAGATTCCATCTTTATGCAAATGATTAGCAAATTATTCCTCAACATTAACAAAGAAAAAAGTGTACGTTATTTTATTCACTAAAGCCAATAATTTATTATCATATCCTAATCATTATTTTGTCCACTAACTAAAATAATGAAAAATTTGTAACATATTCATTGTTCATCACTGGTCACTTTTAGTGATAAAAATTATAATTTGTAACCAAATTTAACCAATTAAATTCACTAGTCATTCGACCTTCCCTTGGTCAAATCTATTTGCACTGTTATCAATGTTATCCCATTGGTGGAATCAAAAATTCCATGCCATAGCATACTAATATTTATGTAAATTATAACATGCATGCTACTATTAACCATTACCTGGCTACACCACAAGAAACAATGGAAAAAACCACATGCTTCGTGCCCCTCTTCTCCTCACTTTATGATTTTATTACTATGTATATTTTAAAACTTACCCATATTAAATTATTCTAATAATTTCCATATAAGTAAATAAATTATGGTTTTGACCCATTAACTAATTAAAAATTAATTATCTAACTTATCCGGAACTTCACATAGATCCTTAAAATTTATTTGAAATTCCCTAAAAAATAATTTAAATATTCAAGTTGACTAAAAAGTATGTTTCAATTCTATTTAAATCACTAAAACACTAATTCGAGGTCATCTCAATCGAACTTATCTTTTACCAAGTTTAAATTTATTAAAACTCAATAATTCAATTAATGAAAAATCACTTCTGAACACCTCAAGAATTGATATTATCTGCACCCCCCTTTGTAAGTCATAATTCAGGTATACAGACTAAGGAGAGAGCTAAAACAGGAAAGATGAGAAAATTTCACAAACGAGCGAGTTGGACGTTACATCAGATACCAATTAAACAATTGTTTGTTCCTGAATAGGTAAACAAGTGACAAAAAGGTGAAATAAAGAATTACCTGAATCAGAAAAAAAATGTGGACACTTGCTATGCATGTCTGCTTCATCTCCCAAGTGGCTTCCTCAATAGGGAAACTCCTCTATTGAACCTTCACAAATACAATCTCCTTAGACCTCAACTTATAGATGTCTCTATCAAGAATTGCAATTGGTCCCTCTTCATAAGATAGGTTTAATCTAACAATACCAAATCCTAATAAATTATATAGTTACGATCTCCATGAAACTTCTTTAACATAGATACATAAAACACAAGGTGAACTCTTGACAAACTCAGAGACAATGCAAACCCATAGGCCACCGGCCCCACACACTGAAGAATCTCAAACAGCCCAATATATCTAGAGCTATACTTACCTTGCTTCCCAAAATGCATGACACCCTTCATGGGTGAAAATTTGAATAACACTAGCTCACACACCATAAAGTTCATATCTCTAACTTTTCGATCACTATATTTCTTTTGACTTCTTTAACCCGCTATAATGTAATGCCTTGAGTCTACACCTTATGTCACACAATGCTTACAACCTCTGAGGATCACAACCTAACATAAGTTCATGGAACTCATAAAGATCTTAACTTAAAACCCATACAATAACACAAACATGAGAATAATTCAATTCATAACATGTGAATCATAATTCAAGTTTTGAAAAGAGTACTTGAACTCCAAGGGTGGAAAGAAACCCAAGGATGAACACCTAACAAACCTGAGTGACGGAATTCATGAAGATTATTGGGGATTTCTTGGAACTTGATCGTGAGCTTGATGAACTAGGGTTTCTTTATTGAGAGGATTTTGTGAAGTAGTGACTGAATTTTCCCTTTGAGAGGTTTGATATCGTGTTAAGGCTGAATAATGTAAAGGGAAAATAACCCATTTTCCCCCACAAACCTATATAAGAAATACTAGATAGGGTCCCCACCACACCGCGACCCCTGATTGGGTCAAGCTGGCCTTGCATTGGAACCCCTACTCGGGTCAAGCAGCACTCACAGTGCGACCCTGATCCTGGGTCAACTGGACCTCATATCGCGGCCTTATCGTGACCTCTTGCTATTTTGGACATCTAAACTTACCCTTACACTAGTCCAAAGAATTTGAAACTCTCTTGAGATGACCCACAAGTGACCCTGATCATGAATCATCTTGAAAATTGACATACTAAGGTCGAAAAGATCGAAAATAAGATCATATAATTTTAAAGGCTAAAAATGAATTATAAGTCTTAACACTTGGCTGAAATTTTCTAAGTTTGGAACCACTTTTGGCATGCTATATAGGACTGAAATGACTAGGATTTTACGAGATCTTACATATAAGCTTCTCCTCTATAAACCTAACCTTTTCCGAAGAGTCTCTCAATAGATCAATACCCCACAGTCTCACCTAAACAACATCAAACCGCTCAATGGGAGATCTACGCCTCTACCTATACAAATCCTCCAATGGTGCCATATCGATACTCGAATGAAAACTTTTATTAAATGCAAACTTGACCAAAGGTAGAAGCTTATCCTAATTACCTCCAAAATCCATCACACATCCACAGAGCATATACTTCAATATTTGAATTATTTTCTCGGATTGCCCATCGGTCTTAGGGTAAAAACCTGCACTAAGGTCCAACCTAGTACCCAACTTCTCATACAGATTAATCTAAAAGATAGAGGTAAATTGATGTAACACCCAGAGTCTGCACCCCGAATGTCACACGATGCTGATAATCCCGAAGGACCACAAGCTAACCCATGACAGGTACCTGCTGCAATTACAAAATAATAATAACTCTGTAATAATGCAGAAATTAGGTTGAATCTGCCATAAGGTTCATAACTAAAATGAAACACTAAATACGGATAAATAAATAATGAAAACTGAACAACTTTCTAAAATAATATAGTCTAAAGAGCCTTTAACTTAACTGTCTGAATATAGAGTTGATAGGACAAGCCTCCAACTAACTTCGACTATTGAAGTACTGATAACTAAAATAATACTCTATCCTCAAACTATGAGGACTCACCACTAAATCTGTTGTTGATAATATAGACTGATAGGTACAATCAGGAGCCCATGCATCTTAACCTATGATATAAGACTGAATGCAGGGGTTCATATGCATGAACAGCAACTGACTAACAAATCAAGAATATAACGGAGTGCGAGTACATGTATATCTAAAACTGTTGTAAAATGTTGATTATGCAATGCTATGCTCGTAACTATGTATACTGTAACTAATATCACATTTAACACTGGATAATGAGTTCTGAAAATTGAATGACTAATATCTGAGTTTACTGATACTGCATTACTATTAACTGAGAGACTATTTCTGATAGTCCTGATTCTGTAGAATTGAATTGAGTTCTTAACTATGTTGGATGTCTGTAGCTGACAGTCCTAATTCTGATACTAAACTGAGGTTTTATACTGAGTGTGAAACTAAAAATGCAAGAGTGTTCATCTAACTGACGTACCCTAATTATGAACTGAGTTGGGGTCCAACCTGTGACCCTAGTTGGAAGGGTGTTAACACCTTGCCAAGGGCTACTAACAATGGGTATGAGTTAACCCTCTTTAGTAGGAAGCCCTTTCATCAACCCTCGCTAGTAGGAAAACTCGTACAAGATGTATCAACCCTAAACTAGAAGGAAGATATCTCAACCTACGCTAGCTATGTTGTTCTGTAACGCATGGACTGCTACTAAGAGTCAAACCGTTTTTACTGACAAGAATGCCCTCTTCCCTGGGTTCACTCGGTGCTGATTCCTACTCCCAACTGAATAGATACTAAACTTATTTATAGACTATAATAGGCTTGACTGAATTGTTACTGATCGTCCTATCTAACTCAACTGAACTAAGTTCTGTTACTGACTGAGTACTATTGTATGTGATATCACTAAGACTATCCTGAACATTCTGTAAATCTAGGTAGCAACTAGATTGTCGGGTATTAGATACCCCTAGGACTCGATAGCATAGATAGTAAAAACATAACACAATAATGAAAACATGATAACTAGGCACTTTGTCACAATTTATTCATTGAGGTATTTTAGCAAACATTTGCAGGCATGAACTTGTACACATACTATTATGTAATGATTATTAACTATTCAAGTCTCATAAACATTATATTAAACACTTGGGGGCATAGTTTATGAACATAATACTAGTCAATATGTAAACATCATGATCACAATTCCAAGCTCACCAATTTCAAGGGTTTCCAATATGAAACTACATAAAAATACACACATGCTATTTAATTCACATGAATTTTTATAATTAATCATGCATTAGAACCCAAATAAAATCATAATCATGAATACAATTTAACTCAACATGAAATTCATCAAAGTAATTATCTTAAAATTTTAAAAGAGGTTCTTAAACTCCAAGGGTGGAAGTAAAACATTGGATGAACACCTAACATACCTTGGTAAGTAAATTCATGAAGATTGATGGTGTTTTCTTGAAGATTGGTCTAGAAATTTTAATGCCCTAGGGTTTGTTCTTGAGTAAATTTAAGAGAGAATGAGAGATTTGGCCTTTAGAGTAGGTTAATCTCATGTTTCTGAGGAAAATTAATGGTGGGAAATGATTCAAATACCCCTTAGGATGCGGAGTTTTAATGACTGAAAATATACCCAGTGATGCAGTGAGTAACGCGCCGTGTCAATGGCATCAACACGATGACCAATGCGATGCATCAAGATCGCATCAACATACTATTTTATCCACTTGAATATGATTCAAACGAGGTCCAAAAAATATGAAACTCACTCAAAGTAACCTATTAACTCACATGATCATGATCCAATCCAAGGATCAAATTTTTAAGGTCAGAAGTGTCGTAAAATAAGATCGCCAAATTATGAAGGCTAAAATAATTCTAGGTGTTCAAGCTTTAATGGACAGAGTTAAGCTTAAGATTTTTGCGAGGTCTTACAATTGAGTACCCCTATCCAAGATTATAGAAATTGGTCCCCATGCTAACGAATAATCTTCTTTAGATAAATCTTGGCCAACCTTTATGCATTATAAGTCACCTGATATGGAATGAAATGTGCAGACTTAGACAACCTATAAAAAATAACCCATATACAATCATACTTTCCCAAAGTTTTGGGAATAATAACAACAAAATCTATAACTATCATCTCCCATTTTGATTCAGGAATGGACATCTGTAATACCCTAAACCTTCCTTAAGTCAAATCTAGTCTCCAGAAGAGTTAGTGATGACTTCCTCAATGAATAATGTTTAAATCAAATAGAATTTTCCTAATTTTGAATTTCTATTATTTGAAAAATTGAATTATCTTTTTAACGATACCAATTTTGTCCAAATCTGGTATCGAAGTAAAAAGTTATGGACATTTTACAGAAAACTTTCAGAACTGCCCAGAAGCGATGGTTAGGACCGACAGACCATCAAGCTAGCAACGGACCGTCGCCCAAGCCGACATGGCTAAGGCAGTAAACCAATCTTCTAGCCAAGTGCGATGTCCAGGACCGATGTATCATTGCCCAAACCATCGCAGATGAGGCAGAAAGTTCAAGTTCTTGCCAAGTACGATGGGATAGACCAACTGACCGTCGATCCAGTAATGGATCGTCGCCCAAACTATCACCACTTCCAATCAGCAATTTTAAGTCATTTTTAAAAGGGTATTTAGGTATTTTTCCACCCATTTTAACCCCTAATTATACCATACCAGATTTCATAACTTTATTATTCATCCACAATACCAAATTAGGGTTTCTCTCAAAGATTAATCCCCAAGAATAAGAAACCCTAGGTGTTTAATTCCAAGTCAAGAATTCAAGATTTCCTCCACTAATCTTCAAGAAATCATCCACCCAGGTATGTTTAGTGTTGATTCATGGGTTCCTCTCACCCATGAAGCTCAAGAATCCTATTTTAAAATCATGAATTGTGAAACCCATGTTGTGGATTGATTATAGTCATATTTATGTTGTTGTGCAATTTCCAAGTTGGAATCTTTAATATGTTTTCATGAAATTTGTTAATGTATGGATTGAAATTCATGAAATTGAGTTGAATAAAGGAACTTGATGTATTAAGTTGATATTCATGCTTAATACTTAAGTTATGCATACTAGATGTTTGATAAAAGGCCTAAGAGAGTAAGATTTATGCTTATTAACTCAATAGGGTCTAAATGATGAATCCATGCTATATCCTTATGTTTCAAAATGACTCTTATGCAATTGTGATACGTTGAAATTGTTTGATAGAATGCCCATGAGACTAGAATTGTGTAACCATGTTATATTTGAATGCATTCCCATTCATGTATAGGAGTATGAGAACTAAGTGCTTCATAAAACTCCCAAGTGATTGTATTATGAATTATTGATTATGGTCATGTGGTCAAGAAGTGTCATATCTTTTCAGTTACATGCTATCAAGTCTTGGGGGTACTTTTACCCGACAATTTAGTTGTGTGCCTAGAACCAGTGTCAGTTTCATGATAATATTAGTCAAGCCATGATCAGTAGAATTAAGTTAGTTATATGACTCATGAAAACTTAGCAATTTCAGTATCAGTCTAGAAATATCAGTAATCTCAGTCAATTATTAGATCTCAGTAATATTCTGTCAGTCAACAAAATTCTGTAAAATTAGTACAGTTTAGTCCAGTATATTCAGTTCAGTGTCTATTCAGATGGAAGTAGGATTCAGCACCAAGTGAGCCTAAAGATGGGAACTCACCTTTGAGTAGAGGGTGTGATTCTTAGAAGCAATCCTTGCACTCTAGAACTACGTAGACAGTGTAGGTTGAGACATCAAACCTTCTAGATAAGGGTAGAAGAGGTGGCTTAACCTATTAAATGAGGGTCCTGCAGTTCTCATTAGAGTACTTATTAGATAAGGGTCACTCACAGCTTGTCCTTACCAGCGACGCGGAATTGACACCCTTCCAATTGGGGTTATAGATTAGACCCCAACTA
Source organism: Capsicum baccatum var. pendulum (assembly GCA_030864225.1). Taxonomy (NCBI): domain Eukaryota; kingdom Viridiplantae; phylum Streptophyta; class Magnoliopsida; order Solanales; family Solanaceae; genus Capsicum; species Capsicum baccatum. The sequence continues at coordinate 229,137,583 of CM061556.1, forward strand.
AGCTATAATATCTTATTAGGGTCATGTCAGTTAAAGGACTACTTTCCACAATTTAAGTTTCAGTCTCAGTCTCAGTAATAGAACTCAGATAGTTCTAAAGAATCTAGACTATCAGATACAAACACCTAGTACAGTACAGAACTCAGCTAGTTCCATAAGAATCTAGATTGTCAGATTCAGTCACTCAGTATCAGATACATCATTTATCAGTAACTAATGTTATCAGTATTCTCACTTAGTAGTTAGTATTATCATGAATTTAGTTACAGTTACTTATTCATGCATGTAGTCTCATGTTCATGTTATACAGTCAGTTATTATTTTCATGCATATGAACCCTTTGTATTCAGCCTGCCTCACGAGCATATAGTATATTTAATCGTATTGACATATTTGGGCTATGGTATTTTATATAGTAGGTTTAGAATTACAAACTCCAGAACATCAGTAGCATTCCAATTCTTGTAGTAAGAGTCAGCAGTGAGTCCTCATAATTCGAGGATGTTACGATTTGATTACTTCACTTCTATAGTACTTAGTTTATTTCAGTAGTCAGAGTTAGTTGGGGGACATGTCTCATCAACTTCTTATTCAGACAGTACAGTGTTAGAGGCTTTCATACTATAGTATGTTTAGACAGTTATTTCAATTGTTTTGGTATTGATATACCATATTTTCAAATAATGTGTTTATCAGATATTTGAATCTTATGGTCTTCCAGCCTTTTATTCTACATTTATACAGTATATTATGCAGTGTTCAGGTACAGATATAAGTCATAGGTTGGTTTATGGTCCTTCAGGGTTACGAGAATCATGTAGCATTTAGGGTACAAGATTTGGGGCATTACAACATCCTCTTAAGAGTTCCGCCAAGCTTCTGATGCTTGTACTTTATGTGATGGCAACTCTGAACTTTAGAAACAAAATCAATTATGTCATGCTTTGTCTGACCCCTCCAGTAATGCTACCTCAAACCACGATACATCTTAGTCGCTCCAGGATGTATAGAATACTTTGACCAATGACCCTCAACTAGAATAGTAGGAATCAAATCATCAACATGAGATACACAAATTCACTACTTAATCCGCAACACACCGTCACCATCAAGAATGTCCTCTTTGGCCTCACCCTGTAAAACCTTATCACGAATCTTGCTTAATTTAGCATCCTCAAATAGTTTAGCCTAGATTTCATCAAGAAATATGAACCTTGCTTCAATGCTGGGTAAAATTCTTCCTTCCTCAGTAACCTTAAGTTGAATAAACTTGTTAGCTAGAGTCTGAATCTCTCTAGCCAACAGACACCTGCTAGCATTCAAATAAGACAAACTACCCATACTTGTTGACTTCCTGTTCAATGCATCAATGACCAGATTAGCCTTACTCGAATGGTAGAGAATAGTAATATCTTAGTATTTAATTAACTCCATCCTTCTACACTATCTTAAATTTAAATACCTCTGCGTGAATACATACTATAAACTATGGTGATTAGTGAACATTTCACAATGAACCTTATACAAGTAATGCCTCCATATCTTAAGAGAAAAAACCAAAGCAGCTAACTCCAAATCATGAGTGGTATAATTCTTCTCATTAGGCATCAATTTCCTTGAAGCATAAGAAATATCATTCCTTTCCTACATCAACACGACACCTAAACTAGAACATGAGGTGTAACTCCCCGATTTGCTGAACCGGAATGTTTCACGATGCTCATGACCCTGAGGGACCACAAGCTAACCCATAACTGATATCTATTCCTGTAAAACTACATAATATCTCATAAAATATGCAGAAACATAAACTGTAAGGCCATAAGGTTCAATACTGATACATATCTGAAAAATATGGTATAACAATACCAAAAAGAAAAATAAATACTGAAGTCTGAACATCTAGTCCGAAAGCCTCTAACTAAACTGAATAAGGAGTTGATGGGATATGTCCCCAACTAACTCCAACTACTGAAATAAAGTGAAAACTCAAATAGAAATGAAATCACCATGTCCTCGAAGGATGAGGACTCACATCTAACTCTGACTACTGATCGTGGAATCTACTACTAATTTGGAGCTCATTCCTCTGAACCTATGGTGTAACATAAGAGAAAGCACCATAGCGCAAATATGTCAGTATGTCTAAATGTACTGAGTATACGAGTGAGGTAGGCTAAATGCAAAGGGTTATATGCATGAAAAATACTGACTAATATGAATGTGAGAGTACATACATGCATACGTAACTGTAACTGAACTAATGTAGATACTGACTACTGAGTCTAAATACTGACAACATGAGTGTACTGTTAATAAGATTCTGAAAGACTGAGTTTACTAATATTGATATGTAAATCACTAATAAGTGATGGATCTAAGACTGTATTACTGAATACTGGGAAACTGATACTATATTATTGATAAAGGAATGATTGTTTCTGACAGTTGAAATTATGAAGAACTGGTCTGATTGACTGTATCTGATCTGAAGCTGAGTACTGATAGCATGAGTTCTGATAACTTTTGTGATTGATAGCATAAGTGACTGTATCTAACAGTCCATAAATCTGAAGGAAACAATCTGAGTTCAATTATATTTCTGAGTTGACTATATCTGACAGTCCTAATATACTAAAATTTAAAGAACTATCTGAGTTCTTTACAGACTGGGTAGCTATAGCTGACAGTCCTAAAATCTGTAACTAAAACTATGGGAAGTATTTATCTAACCGACATGCCCCAAATATGCTATAATAGCTAAGTCGGGGTCCAATCTCTGCCCTGACTGGAAGGGTGTCAATACCGCGCCACTGGTAAGGACAGCTGTGAGAACCCTATACTGGCAGGTACTCAAATAAGAATGGTGGAAGCCCTAAACTGATGGGTTAATCCACCTCATCAACCCTAATCTGACGTGTTAAGATGTCTCAACCTACGCTGGCTACGTAGTTCTGAAATACAAGGATGACTACTAAGAATCACACCCTGAACTGGTGGGTGAGTTCCCATCCTTGGGTTCACTCGGTGCTAACTTCTAATCCCATCTGAAGGACACTAAAATGAATAACTAAGCTAAACTGAACAATTGAACTGAACTAATTAGCTGAACTGATACTGATTAACTAGACTGATACTAGTGGTATTGTTTAGCAGAGCTAAACTAAGTTTACTGGATTCCAATGACTGACAGAATGTACTAAGTTCTGAGGACTAGTTGAGAGTACTGAAGTTACTGAGATCGACTGTGAATACTGAGGTTGTTGAGGTTGCTGAGCACTGAGATTACTGAGATTACTGGACTACTGAGATTACTGAGATTTCTGAGTTTTCCTGAGTCACATGACTAAAACTTGATGGATTCAAAACTCTTAGCTTGTATTACCTTAAGTGACTCATATGAACATGCTTAATGTATCATAAGCTATCTTATCTCTAGGATACTCATTGTAAGTCATGCACTAAAATGCAACTCATAGGATAGGAGGTTTCATACATAGGAAAAATGGTTCGTCTCCTAGCTTAGAAACATACGGGTTATTACAATATCTCCCCTTTGAGAACATTCATCCTCGAATGGAAAATAACTGAGGTAGGAGAGATGATAAGATAAAGTAAGTACAAGACATACACTATAGAAAAATGGGTTCATGACTGAAAGCTGAGCATAACATACAGAACATGCATATCTGATGCATGGGAAGCTGATTCATGAATATAAGACTGAGGATTCTAATAAAGTGAGTTTTCTCAAAATGAGAATGCATATCTGATGCACAACTGAAAGGCTGAATCCATGCATATCTGATGCATGATTATATGACTGACAGAGTACGTGAATGCATGACTAAAAGTACTAATGAGATGATCACACATATCTGATACGTGAATTCATGACTAAACTTACTCATGAACATGCAATGGTAAAGGTATCAAGTTTGAACTGAAAACTGAGCATGGAACCGAATACCAAGTTTGGTGCTGAAATATGAACATGAGAACGAGTAAGTTTAAGTAAAACTGTTACCTTGAACTGAAAATACCGATAAGTTTGAGATTAATTATTCCATATGCATGATCAGAAAAATGGGAACATAACTGAGTCTGGGATGTTATAGATATACTGAATATCATGATCTGAACTAAATCTTGAAAACATGGCATACGACTGAAGTTGGAGCTTGAGGGTTATCTTATGAGTACCCTTCTCCAAACTGGATTCATCAAAAGAAAAGAGAGAAGCATATTTATATCATGAAATTTTGGGGGTATGATGTATCTCCCCCTTGGGACACTATGGCCCTCAAAGAATACTGACTTGGATGAGCTACTGAGGTAAATTGAGGAGATCTTCAAAATATCTAGGAATTGAGTCATGACTGAATAACTAGGTTCTGAAACTGAGACATGATATATGAACTGAGATGAACACGAGTGCATAAATATACTAACTTATCTGATTAACTAAATAACCGATAGCTGAATACTGGATCTGCAAAGCTAGCTAAACTGTACTTAGTCTGAATAGCTGGGCTGAGATTTTTGAGTTTTATGCATAGGAGATAAGGACTAACTGAGTAGAATGAGGTATCTGAGCATGGATTCATAAAGTCTGTATTATTTTCGAATATGAGACCAAGCGTATGACATGGCTCTGAGGTATTCTATAAATTGGGGTACTGAAACACTGATAACTGAGTACTTATAACCTGAATGCTATGGTCAAGCATGTCTGGAACTGAACTGAGTTTCAAATCTGGTTACTGAACTGAAGATGACATTATAACTAAGCCTATAGCTAGTACAGAAGTACTGAATTCAAGGACTGAACACTGATCACTGAGTGTTGGATACTGAAACTATAATTGAGTTGGCAACTGAGTTTTTGATGGCTACATGCTGGGGACTGACATAAGTCAAGGATCTAAATGTACACTTACACTTTGTACTTTCCCAACTTCTAAATACGAACCCTTTCTAGGCATATACTTGCACATTTATCATGACATTCAAGCCTATATTCACAACTACACCCTCGTGCAAAGTAAGTATGCAACAATCTTCTCTTATCTAAACAACTGCTCATCACTACACTATTCCATAAAGAGAGCTAACTGGAGGAGTAAATCAGGAGGACCTGAAACATGAATAGATACAAACTAAACTTGACACGTGACTGAAACTTGAGGAATAAAATATCAATAGTTTATATTTACCAATAAAGTCTGAACTGAGGATATACATGACATAGTCTAAATGTATCTGATCTGTAGGGGCATAGCATGAGTCATGGAAGCTAAGTATACTGGAAAGCATGATATACATACATGAGTTATGAGCTGAATGACCTGAGTCTAGAGTTTTCTATACTCGTGGTACATGATTCGAATACTGAGGGAGCTAGAACTGAACCCCTTATACTGGGAACTGAAGGCGAACATAATCCCATGGAAAGTGTGTGAAAGTAGATTGTTCTCATGGAACATGACTCGTACTGTAGAGTAAAAGGTACTCCTTATGCTGGAAATTGAATTCATACATGATTATAGTTCGTGACCATAGAGTTGTTATGCAATGCCTGAGTGGATTTCATGATAGCTAAAGTACAAATCTTTGTACTAAGAAGAGGATGGGTTAGGAATTGTCTTCCCTTACTATTTTTCTATACATACTGGCACTACTACTGGAATCTTGAGAGTCTGACTTGGTCACTTGATCTACCATCACATACCTACATTCTGTTCAACACCTGCCTGTCTTACTAAACACATCATCTGATTCTGTTTCCTCATATACTGCTAATATCACATTCACACCTTCATGCTTAATTTTGAGTCAATAAACTTAAGTTTTTAGCTCGTACTGTTCAATCCTACTGATCTAATCCCCATGAATACATAATCTGATCAAATAGAATAATACTATCCCAAATCTACTACTGCTAAACTTCTGGTTCAAGAATGAGTTCTCATGATCATGAATAAAATCTATACGACCTTGGAACAATAATGAACTGATGGGATACTGTTTGAGTCTATTGCTAATCTCATAACTGACTGTAGGTACTGTCTGAGAAAGCCCTGTCTTTAGGACTTTGAACTTTACTGTTTCTATTACCTTGAAAGTAAGGTAAAGTGAACATGAGGGGTGCATTATGACTCATGTCTTTGAGTCGTATGGACATCATACGAGTTGTATACTAAACTCATACCTATGACAGTATATGATAGGTGATATTCTATTATGGTATGACTTAAACCTTTGAATTCATAAGGTGATCATACGAGTCGTATATGGTAAGTTGTAACCAAGTCATTGGGAGGTGAGATGAGTTCTGTCTAGCTTATGAGAGGTTGAGTGCTAGTCGTATGACTTATTACGAGTTGTAAGTATGACTCATGGCCAGATTAGTGAGGGATCTAAGAATCAATCTTCATGTTTTGATATCGTTATAAGTTACTTAGACATATATTAAGTCCTCAAATAGCTTATTAAGTCCTTATAAGTCCTCATGAACAAGTCGGAATATCCTTGAGTGATTAAGTGCTTATAAGGAATATAACTATAGTCATATTCAAACAAGTATAAATTTTGTTCTACTAAATATTTTTGATATCACAACCCACCAATAGATATATAACTGAATTATTTTTCTAACTATAACAATTTTTTCTTAATCCGATGTCGGGGTGAAATGTTCTAGCTAAATTACTGAACCACTTTCGAAGCTGCTAGTAGGGTATGACTCAAGGTACGACACATACCCAGAACATACAAGTTTCCAGAAGAAGTCGTACCCACAATAGTAGAGATCGAAATTTGGGCTCCTGGTGATGACTCAAGGTATGAATCGTACACAGAACATACGAATCATACCTAAACACATCGGGACAGCTTCTAAACGATTTCCAGAAGGTTTCAAAGAGGGTTTTATTGGTCTTTTCTCCCGTTATAACTTCCAAACCAGGACATTTAACCCCAAGGGGCATTTTTTCCCTCTCTTTTCCATTAATTAAATAGTACAAAATCCCTATATCCATTCTCAAGAATAATATTAGGGTTTCTTCTCAAGATCATCTCCCAATTCTCAAAGGTAAATTTACTTCACCATGCCAATAACTTTAAGGCATGTGGGGTATTCATCAATGGGTTACTTCCACTAATTGAGCCCAAAAACCCTCTTGTAGTTTTAAAAGTATGAATTTTATTCTACTTTATGGAATTATCCTTACAGTTTATGAATCAAATACATGAACTTCTTATTAAATCAAATTCAAGTCATGTCAATATGTGTTCCCATGTTATTCAAGTCACTTCATGTTTTAATTTCAATTTCCCTTATCTTTTCCCCTTAATTTCGTGATATCCTCACATTATGAATTAAACTATGTAAATATGTTGTTTTTCCATGTTTAACATACCCTTATGTTTAAATTCATGTAGTCTAATAATTATTTAAATTTACTATATTTTCGGTCTCTCAATTATGACTTCCTCCTATTGTTTAAATATTGTTACCATATTTTAGTAATCATTCAGTGTTGCCAGGTTATGAACACCCGATACCTCTGTATTTTTTTACATGATTTTTGTTTCCCAAAAATAAGTCAGTCAGGCCATGATTTTATTACCAAATTCAGAATATCATATTTATGCTGAGCATTTACAAGTACCAAACCATGTCATGTTAAACAACTAATAATACCAAAGTCTATCAGTTGGGAGTAACACTTAGCACTGAGTGATTGCAGGGAAGACGGATCCCCCATCATTTTAGGCAGAGTTGTTAGTAGCACTCCCAAAATTCCAAAACTCCATTACTGACATAGTATATAAGGGGTCACCCATCAGTTTAGGCTTGACTTTCTCTCAGGGGTCACCCTTCAGTTTAGGATTAACACTGTGGTCCTTCGAGATAATAGATTATTGGATACACACAGCAATATATTAGTACTCGTGGCAAGGTACTAACACTCTTCCAGCTGGGATTATAGGTTGGACCCCAATTAGCTCAAATTGGGGCATGTCGGTTACATGTGAGCTCCCACAGTCTTAGTGAATTATTCAGAATAGGTCAACTCAGGATTGCATGACCAAGTATAAAAACTTTAGTTTTTCAGTTATGTTATAATAGGGATTTAGTCACTCAGATTTACAGCTTATTTTAGTACATGTTTATACTTGGTCTTGCATTCTCAGTGTTGCATGTTCATGCATTTATGTTCAGTTGCCATATGTTTTTTAGTTAGTCCTTACCTCACATACCAGTACATTCAAGTACTGACCGCATACTTTTATCTTGCGCTATGTTGTCTTATAATATAGGTTCGAACACTCAGTTTCCCAACCATTCTTAAACAACCCAGTATCACCATACAACAGTAGTGGTGAGTCCTCTTCCATCGAGGACATGACATATTTTACCATTATTTTAGCATCTATTTATGTTATGTCAATCAGAGTTAGTTGGGGGTTTGTCCCATCAACTCCTTATGGTTCTTAGAGGTTTTTAAATAGTCATTCAGTTTTAAGTTATTATTAGTCGTTTCAGACAAACAATTTAGTTTTTAGTATTTTATCGGATTCTTTAGACATGTCTTTTATATATTTCAATATTCAAATTGACTGTACCTCATGGGTTTATTTTCCGCGTATGTTGTTTTACCTTCATTTCAATCAGTTCTCATAGCATGAGTTCTGATAACTTTTGTGATTGATAGAATAAGTGACTGTATCTGACAGTCCATAAATCTGAAGGAAACTATCTGAGTTCAATTATATTTCTGAGTTGACTATATCTGACAGTCCTAATATACTAAAATTTAAAGAACTATCTGAGTTCTTTACAGACTGGGTAGCTATAGCTGACAGTCCTAAAATCTGTAACTAAAACTATGGGAAGTATTTATCTAACCGACATGCCCCAAATATGCTATAATAGCTAAGTCGGGGTCCAATCTCTGCCCTGACTGGAGGGGTGTCAATACCGCGCCACTGGTAAGGACAGCTGTGAGAACCCTATACTGGCAGGTACTCAAATAAGAATGGTGGAAGCCCTAAACTGATGGGTTAATCCACCTCATCAACCCTAATCTGACGTGTTAAGATGTCTCAACCTACGCTGGCTACGTAGTTCTGAAATACAAGGATGACTACTAAGAATCACACCCTGAACTGGTGGGTGAGTTCCCATCCTTGGGTTCACTCGGTGCTAACTTCTAATCCCATCTGAAGGACACTAAAATGAATAACTAAGCTAAACTGAACAATTGAACTGAACTAATTAGCTGAACTGATACTGATTAACTAGACTGATACTAGTGGTATTGTTTAGCAGAGCTAAACTAAGTTTACTGGATTCCAATGACTGACAGAATGTACTAAGTTCTGAGGACTAGTTGAGAGTACTGAAGTTACTGAGATCGACTGTGAATACTGAGGTTGTTGAGGTTGCTGAGCACTGAGATTACTGAGATTACTGGACTACTGAGATTACTGAGATTTCTGAGTTTTCCTGAGTCACATGACTAAAACTTGATGGATTCAAAACTCTTAGCTTGTATTACCTTAAGTGACTCATATGAACATGCTTAATGTATCATAAGCTATCTTATCTCTAGGATACTCATTGTAAGTCATGCACTAAAATGCAACTCATAGGATAGGAGGTTTCATACATAGGAAAAATGGTTCGTCTCCTAGCTTAGAAACATACGGGTATTACAATATCTCCCCTTTGAGAACATTCATCCTCGAATGGAAATTAACTGAGGTAGAAGAGATGATAAGATAAAGTAAGTACAAGACATACACTATAGAAAAATGGGTTCATGACTGAAAGCTGAGCATAACATACAGAACATGTATATCTGATGCATGGGAAGCTGATTCATGAATATAAGACTGAGGATTCTAATAAAGTGAGTTTTCTCAAAATGAGAATGCATATCTGATGCACAACTGAAAGGCTGAATCCATGCATATCTGATGCATGATTATATGACTGACAGAGTACGTGAATGCATGACTGAAAGTACTAATGAGATGATCACACATATCTGATACGTGAATTCATGACTAAACTTACTCATGAACATGCAATGGTAAAGGTATCAAGTTTGAACTGAAAACTGAGCATGGAACCGAATACCAAGTTTGGTGCTGAAATATGAACATGAGAACGAGTAAGTTTAAGTAAAACTGTTACCTTGAACTGAAAATACCGATAAGTTTGAGATTAATTATTCCATATGCATGATCAGAAAAATGGGAACATAACTGAGTCTGGGATGTTATAGATATACTGAATATCATGATCTGAACTAAATCTTGAAAACATGGCATACGACTGAAGTTGGAGCTTGAGGGTTATCTTATGAGTACCCTTCTCCAAACTGGATTCATCAAAAGAAAAGAGAGAAGCATATTTATATCATGAAATTTTGGGGGTATGATGTATCTCCCCCTTGGGACACTATGGCCCTCAAAGAATACTGACTTGGATGAGCTACTGAGGTAAATTGAGGAGATCTTCAAAATATCTAGGAATTGAGTCATGACTGAATAACTAGGTTCTGAAACTGAGACATGATATATGAACTGAGATGAACACGAGTGCATAAATATACTAACTTATCTGATTAACTAAATAACCGATAGCTGAATACTGGATCTGCAAAGCTAGCTAAACTGTACTTAGTCTGAATAGCTGGGCTGAGATTTTTGAGTTTTATGCATAGGAGATAAGGACTAACTGAGTAGAATGAGGTATCTGAGCATGGATTCATAAAGTCTGTATTATTTTCGAATATGAGACCAAGCGTATGACATGGCTCTGAGGTATTCTATAAATTGGGGTACTGAAACACTGATAACTGAGTACTTATAACCTGAATGCTATGGTCAAGCATGTCTGGAACTGAACTGAGTTTCAAATCTGGTTACTGAACTGAAGATGACATTATAACTAAGCCTATAGCTAGTACAGAAGTACTGAATTCAAGGACTGAACACTGATCACTGAGTGTTGGATACTGAAACTATAATTGAGTTGGCAACTGAGTTTTTGATGGCTACATGCTGGGGACTGACATAAGTCAAGGATCTAAATGTACACTTACACTTTGTACTTTCCCAACTTCTAAATACGAACCCTTTCTAGGCATATACTTGCACATTTATCATGACATTCAAGCCTATATTCACAACTACACCCTCGTGCAAAGTAAGTATGCAACAATCTTCTCTTATCTAAACAACTGCTCATCACTACACTATTCCATAAAGAGAGCTAACTGGAGGAGTAAATCAGGAGGACCTGAAACATGAATAGATACAAACTAAACTTGACACGTGACTGAAACTTGAGGAATAAAATATCAATAGTTTATATTTACCAATAAAGTCTGAACTGAGGATATACATGACATAGTCTAAATGTATCTGATCTGTAGGGGCATAGCATGAGTCATGGAAGCTAAGTATACTGGAAAGCATGATATACATACATGAGTTATGAGCTGAATGACCTGAGTCTAGAGTTTTCTATACTCGTGGTACATGATTCGAATACTGAGGGAGCTAGAACTGAACCCCTTATACTGGGAACTGAAGGCGAACATAATCCCATGGAAAGTGTGTGAAAGTAGATTGTTCTCATGGAACATGACTCGTACTGTAGAGTAAAAGGTACTCCTTATGCTGGAAATTGAATTCATACATGATTATAGTTCGTGACCATAGAGTTGTTATGCAATGCCTGAGTGGATTTCATGATAGCTAAAGTACAAATCTTTGTACTAAGAAGAGGATGGGTTAGGAATTGTCTTCCCTTACTATTTTTCTATACATACTGGCACTACTACTGGAATCTTGAGAGTCTGACTTGGTCACTTGATCTACCATCACATACCTACATTCTGTTCAACACCTGCCTGTCTTACTAAACACATCATCTGATTCTGTTTCCTCATATACTGCTAATATCACATTCACACCTTCATGCTTAATTTTGAGTCAATAAACTTAAGTTTTTAGCTCGTACTGTTCAATCCTACTGATCTAATCCCCATGAATACATAATCTGATCAAATAGAATAATACTATCCCAAATCTACTACTGCTAAACTTCTGGTTCAAGAATGAGTTCTCATGATCATGAATAAAATCTATACGACCTTGGAACAATAATGAACTGATGGGATACTGTTTGAGTCTATTGCTAATCTCATAACTGACTGTAGGTACTGTCTGAGAAAGCCCTGTCTTTAGGACTTTGAACTTTACTGTTTCTATTACCTTGAAAGTAAGGTAAAGTGAACATGAGGGGTGCATTATGACTCATGTCTTTGAGTCGTATGGACATCATACGAGTTGTATACTAAACTCATACCTATGACAGTATATGATAGGTGATATTCTATTATGGTATGACTTAAACCTTTGAATTCATAAGGTGATCATACGAGTCGTATATGGTAAGTTGTAACCAAGTCATTGGGAGGTGAGATGAGTTCTGTCTAGCTTATGAGAGGTTGAGTGCTAGTCGTATGACTTGTTACGAGTTGTAAGTATGACTCATGGCCAGATTAGTGAGGGATCTAAGAATCAATCTTCATGTTTTGATATCGTTATAAGTTACTTAGACATATATTAAGTCCTCAAATAGCTTATTAAGTCCTTATAAGTCCTCATGAACAAGTCGGAATATCCTTGAGTGATTAAGTGCTTATAAGGAATATAACTATAGTCATATTCAAACAAGTATAAATTTTGTTCTACTAAATATTTTTGATATCACAACCCACCAATAGATATATAACTGAATTATTTTTCTAACTATAACAATTTTTTCTTAATCCGATGTCGGGGTGAAATGTTCTAGCTAAATTACTGAACCACTTTCGAAGCTGCTAGTAGGGTATGACTCAAGGTACGACACATACCCAGAACATACAAGTTTCCAGGAGAAGTCGTACCCACAATAGTAGAGATCGAAATTTGGGCTCCTGGTGATGACTCAAGGTATGAATCGTACACAGAACATACGAATCATACCTAAACACATCGGGACAGCTTCTAAACGATTTCCAGAAGGTTTCAAAGAGGGTTTTATTGGTCTTTTCTCCCCTTATAACTTCCAAACCAGGACATTTAACCCCAAGGGGCATTTTTTCCCTCTCTTTTCCATTAATTAAATAGTACAAAATCCCTATATCCATTCTCAAGAATAATATTAGGGTTTCTTCTCAAGATCATCTCCAAATTCTCAAAGGTAAATTTACTTCACCATGCCAATAACTTTAAGGCATGTGGGGTATTCATCAATGGGTTACTTCCACTAATTGAGCCCAAAAACCCTCTTGTAGTTTTAAAAGTATGAATTTTATTCTACTTTATGGAATTATCCTTACAGTTTATGAATCAAATACATGAACTTCTTATTAAATCAAATTCAAGTCATGTCAATATGTGTTCCCATGTTATTCAAGTCACTTCATGTTTTAATTTCAATTTCCCTTATCTTTTCCCCTTAATTTCGTGATATCCTCACATTATGAATTAAACTATGTAAATATGTTGTTTTTCCATGTTTAACATACCCTTATGTTTAAATTCATGTAGTCTAATAATTATTTAAATTTACTATATTTTCGGTCTCTCAATTATAACTTCCTCCTATTGTTTAAATATTGTTACCATATTTTAGTAATCATTCAGTGCTGCCAGGTTATGAACACCCGATACCTCTGTATTTTTTTACATGATTTTCGTTTCCCAAAAATAAGTCAGTCAGGCCATGATTTTATTACCAAATTCAGAATATCATATTTATGCTGAGCATTTACAAGTACCAAACCATGTCATGTTAAACAACTAATAATACCAAAGTCTATCAGTTGGGAGTAACACTTAGCACTGAGTGATTGCAGGGAAGACGGATCCCCCATCATTTTAGGCAGAGTTGTTAGTAGCACTCCCAAAATTCCAAAACTCCATTACCGACATAGTATATAAGGGGTCACCCATCAGTTTAGGCTTGACTTTCTCTCAGGGGTCACCCTTCAGTTTAGGATTAACACTGTGGTCCTTCGAGATAATAGATTATTGGATACACACAGCAATATATTAGTACTCGTGGCAAGGTACTAACACTCTTCTAGCTGGGATTATAGGTTGGACCCCAATTAGCTCAAATTGGGGCATGTCGGTTACATGTGAGCTCCCACAGTCTTAGTGAATTATTCAGAATAGGTCAACTCAGGATTGCATGACCAAGTATAAAAACTTTAGTTTTTCAGTTATGTTATAATAGGGATTTAGTCACTCAGATTTACAGCTTATTTTAGTACATGTTTATACTTGGTCTTGCATTCTCAGTGTTGCATGTTCATGCATTTATGTTCAGTTGCCATATGTTTTTTAGTTAGTCCTTACCTCACATACCAGTACATTCAAGTACTGACCGCATACTTTTATCTTGCGCTATGTTGTCTTATAATATAGGTTCGAACACTCAGTTTCCCAACCATTCTTAAACAACCCAGTATCACCATACAACAGTAGTGGTGAGTCCTCTTCCATCGAGGACATGACATATTTTACCATTATTTTAGCATCTATTTATGTTATGTCAATCAGAGTTAGTTGGGGGTTTGTCCCATCAACTCCTTATGGTTCTTAGAGGTTTTTAAATAGTCATTCAATTTTAAGTTATTATTAGTCGTTTCAGACAAACAATTTAGTTTTTAGTATTTTATCGGATTCTTTAGACATGTCTTTTATATATTTCAATATTCAAATTGACTGTACCTCATGGGTTTATTTTCCGCGTATGTTGTTTTACCTTCATTTCAATCAGTTCTCATAGCAGGTACTAGACCATAGGTTCACTTGGGGTCATATATGGCCTTAAGCACCGTGTTGCGACTAGGGGGTAGCCTCGGGTCGTGACAAAACTTGGTATCAGAGCCAGGTTTTAAAGTGTCCTATGGTGTCTGAAATTTACGTTGAGTAGAGTCTTTTGCATATATGTGAAGTGTGCTAAACTTGTGGACAAGAGGCTACGAGACATTTTTAGAAAATTCCCTTCTTTCAGTAGTCATGTCGAGTGAAAGAGCATGAGCTCTATTGAATTCCTATTTCTAAGTCATCATTCATTCTATTTACAGACAATGACTCCCAAAAAAACAATAAAAGAAGGAATATGGATCAACCCGCACCACCACCTGTTCAGAAGATCCCCTAAATGACTATATTTTTCTCGCTGAGTTCAGGGCCGCTTTCATAGCCTTGGCCCATTTTGTAGCTGCTCAGAACAAATAGCAGGTTCTTGATCTAGACAATCCCATGATGAATATAGCTGCATCTAGGATTTGAGACTTCACCCGAATGAATCCCCCTTCGTTTTTTGGATCCAAGTCTGAGGAGAATCCGCAAGAGTTTTTGGATGGAGTGTAAAAGTGACAGACATCATTTGTGTCACTTCGAGTGAGGATGCATACTTAGCTGCTTACCTATTGCAGGGAGTGGCTCACACCTGGATCAAGTAGTGGAAAGAGGACAGGGGTGTTGAGGTAGGGCCTTGATAAGAGCAAAGTATCCAAATAAATTTAAATTAATTAATTAATTTTTATTACTAATATTCTCTATTTTTGTTTGTAGGAATACTATACTTATTAAAAATGACACCCAAGGAGAAGATTGGTTTGAAGAGAGAAAACGAGACTATTACAATAACCAATCGCCAACTTGAGGATCAAGATCTTGAAAGATAGAAAAAAGACAACAAAGAAGCTAAAAAGAGTAAGCTGTCATGCTGGGACCCACCATTATGAAACAAAAAGAAAAATAAAAGGAAAAGGAAGAAAGTGCAAGGAACTTTCACAAGTTTGACAAAAGTGGAAAGCTTAGGAATGATTTTCTTTGCAACAGTTCTGGTTGCATTTCAAAACTAACCAAAAAAAGAAAGATTATTTACATTTGTGCCAAGAAAAAAAATCTATAAAATGATCTTTCATCAAGCAGCTCAAAAAAAAGAGGAGAGGGAGACCAATATATTCATTTCTTTTAAAGTTCTTTAACTACAATTTCTTTAGCTCTGTATATTAAAAATAATTCTAAGCTCCTGCTTTTAATTAAATAGCAGAAGTATTCTTCGTGAATATTTCTTCTATTATTTTAGTTAAAGGAGAAGAATATTTTTGTTAGTAGCATCAACTTTAACATGGAGTAATTTTCTTATGTGTTGAAGAAATGATGGATCTTGATATTTCTATATAATAGTAAGTTTTATTTCTAAATTTCACATGCTTGACCTGAAGCTTTCTACTTAATTTTTATCTTCTTTGCTATTAAATGTTATTTAATTTGTTAACATCTATCCAATTTGTACTTCATATTAATGAATTATTTATTATATAATCGATAGAGGTGGAAGAAGTAATACTATTAATTGGAGTATTGGTAGATTGATAAGGTTAAGTGGCAGAGAAATTGGGGAATACTTGAGTTTTTTCACTCTTCAATTTACTAAATTCTCTATTTTTCTTTTTCTTTGTTCCGATTTACTCACGCCGCCTATAAACTTGAATGAAAATTGGAATTGTAATCATATTTAATATATACTACTCTCCTCCCAAACATTACAATCCCAACATTCTCCTTGAACGTTCACCAGTAAAGGCAACATCGTCACCGGCGATAGGTAAGGATAAAGCCCTCTCTCTTCCCCTCTTCCTCTCCCCTTCTCTCTTCCCTCTCTCACCTTTCCCTCTACTTTTTTCATCATCCCTCTTCTTCCCCTACTTTTTAAGGCTGTCCCATCACTGCTATCGTCGGCGGGAGCGACTCCAGCGAAGGTGCAAGTGGTACGAAGGCAAACGGCGATAGGAAGACGCTCTGGCGTCAACTCCGACCAAAACTCCGGGACGTATCAATGGCCTTTTATGGCGAATTTAGTCAGGAAACTATTTTTCAACACCAAAATTTTCAGAAACCAGCAGCCTGCAGGCGTACTGGTGACATCTTTACCTTGATCTTTATTTAACACCTACAGTTTAGGTTTTTTCGCACTATTGTTGTTTCTTGTTTCATTCTGTTTCTTATCCCCAGTTTATTGGAATTATATTGGTGACTGGTTGCTAGGCGTGACTATTTATTATTTATTATTTCCTGTTGTGTTGCTCTAGCTACTTGGCCGAATAGTGTTCTTTGTGCGTGCCTTCTCTTATTATTTGTGAGCGGTTAATTTATTTGGTTTTTGCACTGCCTATAAGTTGTGTGAGATATTTTGTTTTTTAATTGGGTGTCTGGTACCTTTTATTCTTAAAATTTGATTGTACTTTATACTTTGCGTGTACCTGTACTATTTTCGCTATTTTGAGACTTTTTTGTTGCTTTTGTTGACTAGTGGCTGGGGTGGTAAATAATGGAATAAGGTTATGTCCTGGGGGGTTGGGAGTGGGGTTGGGGTAAGGGGTTGGGTTCAATTTGATATGCGGAGGGCATAGTAATAGAAGAGGGGATTCAAGAGTTCATAGGTTAAAGGTAGGGTCGTGAACATAGGGTCCCTTTAGGGTAAGTCAATAAAACTGGTTAAGATTCTCAAGAAGAAAAGGATCAATATTGTGTGTGTCCAGGAGACCAAATGGGTAGGTTCTAAGGCTAGAGATGTGGATGGGTAGAAGTTGTAGTACTCGGGTAGTGATAGGCACAGGAATGGAGTAGGTATATTAGTAGACGAAGAGCTTAGGGGCCAGGTAGTGGAAGTTAATAAGGTTAGTGATAGGGTGATGACTATTAAGTTGGTCATTGAGAGGGGTTTTGTTATGCATCTGTTGTGCTTACGCACCACAGTTAGGCCTAGACGAGAAGGAGAAGAGGAGATTTTAGGAGGTTTTGGATGAGGTGGTTTGAGGCGTGCCTAGCTCGGAGAAGATTTTCATAGGAGGGGAATTTAATAGGCACATTGGGTCAGTGCCGTTAGGTTATAAGGATGTGCATAGAGGCTTTCGTTTTGGGGTTGGGAATGATGAGGGAGCTTCTCTATTGGATTTTGCGAGGGCCTTTGGGTTGGTGGTGGTGAATTCCATCTTTTTGAAGAAGAAGGATCACCTGGTTACTTTTCGTAGTAGGCTAGATAAGACCCAAATTGACATTTTCCTGCTTAGGAAGGAGGACAGAGTTTTATGTAAGAATTGTAACATTTTCCTGAATGGGAATCTTGTGATCCAACATAGACTTCTGCTGATGGATTTGGTTATTAAAAGAGGCAAGAAGATGAGGGGTGGGGAGGGTCGACATAGAGTTGGTGGGGTAGCCTGACTCCGGCCAGTGCTTTGGAGATAGGGGTGAAGTTTGAAGGGATAGAGGTATGGGAGTTTAGGGGGGACGTGGATAGTATGTGGGATAGGGCATCAGGTTGCATCAAGGATACTGCTAGAAAGGTTTTGGGTGTTTCAAAAGGATGGTCTGGCCGGCATCGGAGGGACTGGTGGTGGAATAAAAAAGTTAAGAAAAAGGTGGAGATGAAGAAGGTGGCGTACATTAAGTTGGTTAAGAGTAAAGATGAAAAGGAGAAGCGGGTGAGCAGGAAAGAGTACAAGTTAGCTAAGAAGGAGGCTAAGTTAGATGTTATGGCTGCTAAGAAAGAAGTTTTTGTGAGTCTGTATAAGGGGTTAAAGGAGAAATACGAGAAAAAGATGTTGTTTAGGCTTGCCAAGGTTAGGGAATGGAAGGGTTGGGATCTAGACCAAGTGAAGTGCATTAAGGGAGAGGATGGCAGAGTTTTGGTAGAAGATGCTCTCTTTAAGAAAATATGGCAGTCATATTTTCATAGGCTCTTGAATGATGAGGGGGACAGAGGTGTTATGTTGGGGGATTTGGAGCACTCCAGGGAGTGTCGCAATTTCGGCTTTTGTCGGTGTTTTGAGGTAGAGGGGGTTAGCGAGGCTATTCGTAAGATACAAAGGGGAAGGGCGATGGGTCCCGATGACATTCTGGTAGATTTTTAGAAGTTTTCTTACGGGGTAGCATTGAGGTGGTTGACCAACTTGTTTAACATCATTTTCAAGTCCGCTAAGATGCCTGAGGCATGGAGATGGAGCATGATGATCCTTTTATATAAGAACAAGGCTGATATCCAGAGTTGCAACAATTATTGGGGTACTATGTTATTGAGTCACACCATGAAAATTTTGGAGAGGGTGGTGGAACAGAGGTTAAAGAAGATTGTGTCTATTTTGGAGAATCAATTTGGTTTTATGCCTGGTCGCTCCACAACTGAGGCAATTCACCTAGTACGAAGACTGGTAGAGCAGTATAGAGAGATGAAGAGGGATCTTCACTTGGTGTTTATTGACTTAGAAAAGGCATATGACAAGGTCCCTAGGGAGGTTCTGTGGAGATGTTTGGAGGCAAGAGAGGTTCCTGTGGCCTACATCAGAGCGATTAAGGACATGTATGAAGGGGCAAAGACTCGAGTAAGGACAGTGGGAGGAGATTCTGAGTATTTCCTAGTCTTGACTGGGTTGCACTAGGGATCGACTCTTAGTCCATTTCTTTTTGTCATGGTGGTGGATGTGTTGACGGGAAGCATACAAGGTGAGGTACCTTGGTGTATTATTTTTGTGGATGATATAGTTTTGATTAATGAGTCACGACAAGATGTTAATGATAAGCTAGAGGTTTGGTGACAAACCTTGAAGTCTAAAGGTTTTCGGTTGAGTAGGACTAAGATGGAGTGCTTGGAGTTCAAGTTTAGTGACTTGAGGAAAGAGGCGGAGGTAGTAGTGAAGTTATATTCCCAGGCAGTTTGCAAGAAGGATAGTTTTAAGTATGTTGGGTCTACGATTCAGGGGAATGGAGAGATAGATGAGGATGTCTCTCACCGTATTGGGGCAAGTTGGATGAAATAGAGGCTTGCTTCGAGAATTTTATGCAATAAGAAGGTGCTCCCCAAGATGAAACGCAGATTCTATAGAGTTGTAATCTAGCCGGCTATGTTATATGGAGTGGAGTGTTGGCTGGTTAAGAATTCTCATATCCAGAATTTGAAGGTGGCAAAAATGAGGATGTTGCGTTAGATGTGTGGTTTTACAAGGGCTGACAAGGTTAGGAATGAGATTATTTGGGAGAAGGTGGGAGTAGTTTCGGTGGAGGATAAAATGCGGAAAGTTAGGTTGAGATGGTTTGTCCATGTGATGAGAAGAGGCACGGATGCCTCGGTTCGTAGGTATGAGAGGTTAGCCTTGGATGGTTTCAAGAGGGGTAGGGGTAGACCAAAGAAATACTGGAGGAAAGTGATTAAATGTGACATGGAGCAGTTACAGCTGACTGAGGACATGACCCAGGATAGGAAGGTATGGAGGAAAAATATTAGGATAGAGGCCTAAGGTATGTGGTTGAGTCGTAGGCATTAGGTAGGAGGGCTTTGGTGTCCTTGTTTGGCAGTGTTCAATATTTTTGGTGGATGCTATATCGAAGTTATTTTATCATGTTCCATGCATTTGATGTTTTTTCTATATATACTGTCATTTGTCTTGAGCTGGGGGTCTATTGGAAACAGCCTCTCTACTTCTTTAGAGGTAGTGGTATGGACTGCGTACACTCTACCCTCCCCAAACCCCACGTCAAAGTTCTATAGTAAAATCAGTCTGTTGAGGGTGCTACTTGGAAAACAGAAGCAGACATGCATACCAAGTATCCTCATCTCTTCTCCACGAACCCAAATTCAGCCAAAGGTAACAGTCTTCCTTAATTCAGTGCTTTTCCAATCTCAGATTCATCCATATATTTGTCTTCATGTAAATTCACGCATTTGCAGATTAGCTCAGTCGCTGAGTGTGTTTTAGATTCAGTGATGCAGTTTGTTTCAGTTGTGCATGCCAGCATATAGCCTTAGTTTCTTAGTATCATAATTTTAATTAGTCTCATTCAAGGATAAATATTTCCAAGGGGGAGATATTGTAATACCCTTTACTTTCTTAGCTCAGCTCATCCCTTTGTAATGTACCTATAGAACTTAGAACCTAAAAATAAAGCTAAGAGTTGATGGATTTAGTCATTTTTGACTCCCTGTAAACTTTGAGAATTTGTAAGTTGACCTTTCGGGCTCTGAGTTAATGATTTTTGAGTTGAATTACATTCAAGGGTGTAATTAGTAAGACTCGGGTAAGTTTTGGATTTTTCAGACAAGGTTTGGATCGCATTCGGACTGGCAAGGTGGTAGCTCACCGTGATTAGGCCGCGTCGCGGTGAGTATAACGATAAGAAGGCCACAACATCTTGGTGGAGGTCAAATCAATAATGGTCAGTTTCCAGAGAGCCATAGCGATTTCACCACGTCACGGAGGATTTTGCGATGAAGGGCTCACCATATTGCGGTGATGCTTAAATCAGCATTTGTTAGAAAATAGTGAGTCACCGCGATTCTATCGCGTTACGGTGGGTATCACGATGACCCACTCACCGCCTCATGGTGAGGCCTTAAACAACACTCCAGTTTTGAACTTAAACTTCCAAAGGGCAACTTAGTCTTTTTCCAAGCCCCCAAATCGTAAAAAACAAAGGTTTAAACTTATTCTAAGCATCTTATACCCATTATTCATCAAATTGTTCTCCAACAAAACCCTAGGCTTCAACATTCAACTTCAAGATAATCCAAGATTTCACCATTCTTTTTCAAAGATAATCCAAAATTCAAGGTTCCCAATTTAAGAACTCTCAAGAAACAATCTTCAAGCGCATCAATAGGAATTCAAAGTCAAGTTTCTTCATCTATTTCATCAATTAAGGTATGTGGGGTTATGAACAAGGGTAATTCTTTCATCCTTGTGCCCAAAATTAGTTTTGAAGTTGATTTTTATATGAATTTACATGAGATTCAAATTAGGGTTCATACCTATATTGCTATTTGCAAGATTATGAGATTACAAGTGATTTAGATGTTGAATTGTATGTTTACTTTCATATTTTCATGCATATGATATAAATTTCTAGATTTCAAATTGAATTATCATTATTCTCATTATCAAGCATGAACTTTATGATGATTTGACAAGAATTTGATGCATGGGTTATTAAACCCTAGTTTGTATGTTGATATTTCAAGAATGACTATGCTTTAAGCATCCCATGATTAGTTATTTTCAGATTTTAATGAAGATTTGATCTTTTGATCTCAGCTTAGACATAGAATCCACTTTATAGTTTAATTACACTTTAAAATAATAGATATACAGTTGGTTTTCATTTTAAACCATTATACTAGTTTTTAAAGTACATTTCCTATAGAATGAGCACACAGATTAAATGGAGTAGTATTAGCACCGAGTTGGGTATGTTCACATGCCCCACAACTATGAGCCACCGTAGGTACAGATTATCAGATTATTCTTATTTCTATATGGATGACCGTTACAGATGTGATCACTTAGATAAGGTTATACTCCTTGGCAAGAGTATTACACCTCTCCTCAACGTGAGGTTTTCCCATAAGGGAACTAGACGTTGGACACCATGTTAGCTCACATAATTTATGTCGATTAGAAGAACCTCCCTTACAGAAAGCTTTTAAAGGAATTCTCTATAGTCTATAGAAAAGAATAACAGAAAAGATTTTAGAACTAAATGTAAAGGCTCACAACTTTATTTAGATATTGCTTTCTACACTTAGACATCTTAATTTTCAGACAGAACACTAGTACGGATTTTAGAAACTATATGCTATGGCTCACTAGATTGATACAGTATGTTTCGCTACTCATTATCATGCTTCTCAATTTTCAGTTATTCAAGCTTATGTGAGTCATCTATATTTAGCATGCATTATTTTACAAATTATGATGATGTTGAGACATTGTTTTACTTATGTATTCACCCCTATATACTCAATACAATCCAGAAGTACTGATCCATATATACATCTATGTGCTATATTGTCTTATAATGTAGGTTCAGGTTCTCTGTTTCAGCAACGTGAGTGTTTTTTAGCATCTCTATCTGCATCCCAATAGTTGGTGAGTCCTCATACTTCGGTGACCTGGTCCTTTAGTTTTTTAGTTTATTAGTATAGATGATTTAGTATTTTTCATACTGTTCAAGTTAGCTGGGGGTTTGTCCCAGTTACTCCCTAGTTATTTATAATAGAGCCTTGTCGGACAGCTAGATATGATTTAGATTTCCAGTATTGATTGATCAGACTCTTAAGTCTAGTATTTTTAGATATTATATTCAGATAATTTTAGTTAGCTCAGACAGAATTCTGCATCTTAGCTTTGATTATATATCTTTATTTCCTTTATTTTGAGATTCAGATTTAGTAGAAGACAGACAGGGTTAGCTTAAGGCTACTCATAGTCTTGAGCATCGTGTGACATCTCGAGACCTATTTTCACGGAGTTACAATAAGACAACCTTATTGAACAAGGATATGGACATCGCTAGACTTGTGGTGTATATGCAACAGGTGGAGGAAGAAAAAAAGAAGTAAGTGGAGACAAATGAGAGGCAGAATAAGAAATTTTAGTATTTTAATTAGGGTGGAGGTCAGTAGTAGAGTGGTAGAGATGGTGGGAAGTGGTCTAAGAAGAAGTGAGGCAACTCTAGCTCCTACTCTACGACTAGTGTTCCCTATTTGAAACCGTCAGGTAACCGTTGTTCTCAGTATGATAGTGGGTTAAGAGCACCAAGAGCAAAGTCACAGGCCATTAAGGCTTAGTTTGCTCTGTTATATCCCCCTTGCAGATTTTATAGTCAGGTGCACTGTGGGTTCTGCAAAAAATAGAGTACCAAATGCTTCAAGTATGGTTAGATTGGTCATCTGCAAAGGTATTGTCCTTCTAAGGTCACTTGTGGGGTGAATAAGATTTATGTTTCTACTTTATCTGCTCCTGCACCAAAGGGTGCTACTTCTACTTCTGGCTCCGGCACGGGTCAGAACCGTCTGTATGCTCTTACCACTTGCCAGGATTTTGAGGCATCCACCAATGTTGTTACTAGTATACTTAAACTCTTTTCTCATGATGTGTATCATCTACTTGATCTCGAGTCTACATTTTCTTATATGACCCTTATGTGGCTATTTAATTTTGTTTTGATTCTAAGTTCATTCCAGGTCCTTTTTCTGTGTCCACCCCGGTGGATGAATCCTTTCTGGCTAGAAAGTTTTATAGGGGTTGTGTGATATTTGTTCATGTAATAGCCTGCATGTTTCTAAGCTAAGAAGTGAATAAGTATTACTACGTATGAAATCTCCTATCCTGTGATTCATACTTGAGTACATGACTTACAATGAATATCCTAGTGATAGGATAGCTTATGATGCATTAAGCATGTTTATATGAGTCACTTAAGGTAATACAAGCTAAGAGTTTTTGAATCCATCAGGTTTTAGTGTTTGATTTTGCAAGGGTTATCTTTGAACGAGTATAACTCGATGTTAATGTGGAATTTTTGCTGATTTAGACCCACCAAATTGTAGAGAATTAAATTAGCTTTCCAACGATACCAATTTCGCCTTAATCCAATACCCGAGCAAAAAGCTATGCCCATTTTCGTGAGAGACAGTAAGGATAGGAGATTGGTTAGGCGCCGCCCAACCCAAGCATAGGCGATTGGTTAAGGGCCACCCAACCTAGCTTAACCAATCACTTGGGCGACGCCTAAGTCAGTTCCAGGTGCCAAAAACACTCTGTTTTGAGTTATTTTAAGGGTAATTAAGTCATTTAACACTCCTTACATGTCCCTAAACTTAACCTTACGAAATATATAGCTTCTAAACACATTACAACCCTATTGTCATCTCAAAGCTCATCATCCAAGAGCACTAAAAGAGAAAAACAACTAGGGTTGCGTAACTAAGCTTGAAGATCCGATTTCAAGGAAATTCCTCCGTCAATCATCAAAAATCTTCCTTCTAAGGTATGCGTGAGTTGATTTAGGGATCCCTTTCATTGATAAAGCTCAAAAACCCTCTTTTTCATTATAAAGTATGATTTCTATATTGTTGGGTATTGATGATCATGTTGTTGATATTGGGTGGTTCCCAAGATTGAATGTTTATATGTTTCTTTGAATTTCAAGATATCATATGAGTTGGAAACATGTAAATTTGGTTGTTCATGATGTATAATTTGATGATTTCACCTATTCTTAAGATGTGCATGTAAGGTGTTTGATAGAATGCCTAAGAAACTAGAAATCATGCAATATAGCTAAATTGTGACTAAGTGAAGGATTCATGATATGCCCTTACGTTCCAATGACTTCTATGTTGATAATGTTCCTTGTAAATGTTGTTGGAATATTCATGAACTATTCTTATGAGATTATGCTATGTTTACTTGCAAATCCTACTTATGAACAAGATGTATGATAACCATGAAATCCACATGAACTTCCATGCTATTGGTATGTGTTGCCAATATGATTATGCAATGAACATGATATTAAGAATGTGCAAGTACTTCCATGTGATATGAAATCCTTTCTATGCAATACATTGTTGATAACCATGCTTAGTATGAGATCCCTACTTATGATATTATAAATTATGGACTCTACTCTTATGATCAAGTCAGTCATGTGTGTCAGTTTCCTTCCATCGAGTCTTGGGGGTACTTGTACCCAAAAACTATAGTTGTGTGCCTAGATCCATGTCATGTTTCACGATATTCAAACTCAAGCTATGATTCCATAGACTTCAGTCAGTCATGTGACTTAGGAAAACCTTATGATCTTAGTCAGTTGTCAGATATCAGTAACATTTCTCCAGTCAACGGAATTCAATAAGATTAAGTTATGCACAGTCAATTATTCATGTTGAGTCCCTCCAGATGGAAGTAGAGGTTAGCACCGAGTGAACCCAAGGATGGGAACTTACCCGCCAATTCAAGGTGTGATTCTTAGTAGTCATCCTTGTGTTCCAGAACTATGTAGCCAGCGTAGGTTGAGATATCTTAACCCGTCTGATTAGGGTTGATAAGGTGGCTTAACCCATCAGTTTAGGGTTCCCACTGTTCTCATTGAGTATCCGCCAAATAAGGGTCACTCATAGGCTGTCCTTACTTGTGGCACGATATTGATACCCCTCCAGTCAGGGCAGAGATTAGACCCTAGCTTAGCCATAACGGCATACATGAGGCATGTCGGTTAAACACTACTTCCCACAGTTTCAGTATCAGTCTCAATAAAAGAACTCAGGGCGTTCTTCAGATTTCAGTATATACAGGACTGTCAGATACAGTCGTCCATGTTATTAGTTTCAGTATCAGTCATGACAGTTATCAGTAAACCATATATTAGCTTAATGGTCATGCTATCACGTATTCACGGTCCCAGTTTCTATATATGTTTATTTGCACTCCCACGTTCATATTAGTCAGTCAGTGTTGTTCATGCATGAAACCCTTTATGTTCAACCTACCTTCCTTGTATACTCAGTACTCCAGTTGTACTGACGCATTTGTGCTATGGTGCTTTCTTTTCATGTTACACCATAGGTTCCGAGACACGAGCTCCAGCAGTAGCGGTAGCATTCCAGTCGCAGAGACACAGTGAGTCCTCATTGATTCGAGGACAATATGATTTGATTCATTTATTTATTTCTTTAGTTTAGTTTTACGGAGTTAGTTGGAGACATGTTCCTTCAACTCCTTATTCAGATAGTTTAGAGGCTTTCAGATTTATGTTCAGATTTACATTCAGATTGAGTTATTTTGGGTATTTTCACCCACATAATTGTATTTAGTTGAACCTTATGGCCTTACATTTCTATGTATTCCGCATTATTATATCATGATTTGCAGTATACAGGTATAGATATCAGTCATGGGTTAGCTTGTGGTCCCTCGGAATCATGAGCACCGTGTAACATTCCGGTTCAGAGAATCGGGGTGTTACAAACTTGGTATCAGAGCCTAAGGTTCAATAGAGTCCTAGAAAGTCTGAAATCCGCATCTAGTAGAGTCTTGTACATGGGTGTGTTGCGCGCCATATTTATGTGCGGGAGGCTATAAGATGTTTTAGGAACAGTCCCCTTTCTTCATTATTCATGTCATTCTAGTGAGCATAATCACAAGTTAAACTCTCAGTCTAATCCATTCTTCTCTTATTCCAGACCATGGCCCCAAAGAGAAGAAACCAGCCAGCTCCTCGGCCCGAAGATCCTTTGGGAGAACATGTTTCCCATGCAGAGTTTAGAGCCACATTTACCACACTTGCTCAATCCATGGATGCACCGAATGAATGGCCACCAGTCATTCCGGCCAATCCCAAAGCAGCTAGGGTTCGGGATTTCACCCGAATGAACCTTCCATCTTTCCATGGGTCTAAGTGTGATGAGGACCCTCAAGAGTTCATTGACCAAGTCCAGAAGGTCATTGACATCATGGGTGTTACTTCTATTGAGAGTGCTGAGTTAGCCGCCTACCAGTTACAGGATGTTTCTCATGGTTGGTACAAACAGTGGAAGTCTGAGAGGTTAGATAATGCAGGCCCTATCGAGTGGGAGGAATTTGTCACAGCCTTCTTAGACAGATTCTTTCCCCAAGAGCTGAGGGAAGCCAAAGTTCTTGAGTTCATCAACCTCAGGCAGGGTAATATGATGGTTTGGAAGTATTCTCTCAGATTTACTCAGCTAGCCAGGTATGCTCCTCATGTGGTTGCAGACAATAGAGCTAAGATGAGAAAGTTCGTGTCAAGTGTCAATGATAGCATGGTAAATGAGTGTAGGTCTGCAATGCTGATCGGTGATATGACCTTATCTAGAATCATGACCCATGCCAAAAAAGTAGAAGAGAAGAAGTTTAGGACTAGGGAGAGGCAGAACAAGAGAGCAAGGTCAGGTAATTTCAACTTTGCTCACCCCAAGTCAGATGGAGTAAACCGTTCACACTTTTGCTCCAAGTCAGCCGTTCCAGCTCCTTTCTCTGCCAACGCTCCAGTGCCGAAGTTCAGAGATGGCAATAGAGACAAAGCGCCAGGCTCTAAATCTCAGGGCAGTGTTAGCAGTGCCCGAACGAATCCCCTTTGTCAAACTTGTGGTAAGAACCATAAGGGAATTTGCAGAGCTGGTAGTGATGTCTGTTTTGGTTGTGGCAAGCCAGGCCACAGGACTAGAAAGTGTCTGCAGTCAAGTCTTCAGGATCAACAAAATCATTCTACAGCTCATTCCAGTCGCCCAAACCAGTAGGGTGCCATTTTCATTGCTACCAGTGGGCAACGCTCAAACAGACTCTATGCTCTTCAGACCCGGCAGGATTAGGAAAATTCTCCTGATGTCGTTACTGGTACGTTACAAATTTTCTATGTTCATGTTTATGCTTTGCTAGACCCAGGTGCATTTTTGTGTTTTGTTACTCTATACATAGCAGGCGATTTCAGAATTAGTCCCGAAGTCCTAGCAGAGCCCTTCTCAGTCTTTACCCCAGTGGGTAAAACCATCATAGCTCGGCGGGTATACAGGAACTGCCTGGTTATGATATCTCAGAAATCCATGTCAGCAGATTTAGTGGAGTTAGAGATGACTAATTTTGATGTCATTCTTGGCATGGATTGGCTTCATTCCTGCTATGCCATAATTGACTATAGAAACAGGATAGTTCAGTTTCAGTTCCCGAATGAGCCCATCAAAGAGTGGAAGGGTAGCATTTCAGCATTCAAGGGTCAACTTATCTCCTACCTTCGGGCAAGGAAAATGATTTTTAAGGGGTGTGTGTATCATCTCGTGCATGTTAAAGATTCCAGTTCTGAATATCCTAGTCTTGAAATAGTCACGGTCAAGAATAGATATCCTCTTCCGAGGATTGATGATATATTCAACCAACTTCAGGGTGCCAGTTAATTCTCCATGATAGACCTCAGATCAGGCTATTATCAGCTCAAAGTTAGAGAATGTGACATTCCAAAGATAGCTTTTCGTACTCGGTATGGTCACTTCAAATTTTTAGTCATGTCATTTGGTCTTACCAATACCCCTGCATCTTTTATGGATTTGATGAACCGTGTGTTGAAGCAGTACTTGGACATGTTTGTCATAGTATTCATAGATGATATTCTGGTGTATTCTCGCACAGAGTGTGATTATGCAGACTATCTCAAGATTGTTCTTCAGACTCTTAGGGATCACCAATTATTCGCTAAGTTCAGCAAGTGCGAATTTTGTCTAAGATTAGTAGCATTCCTTGGCCATATTGTTTTCGGTGATGGAATTAGAGTAGATCCTCAGAAAATCGAGGTAGTAAGAAATTGGCCCAGACCCGTATCTCCATCAGATATTAGGAGTTTCTTGGGTTTGGCTGGCTATTACAGATGGCTTGTCGAGGGATTTTTTTCTATTAAATCTCCCATGTACAGATTGACTTAGAAGAATATTAAATTTCAGTGGTCAGATTCATGCAAGAAGAGCTTTCAAGATTTGAAGACTCGACTCACCTCCACTCCAGTTCTAGCTATTCCAGATGGTTCAGACGGTTCTGTAGTCTATTGTGATGCATCCAGAGTGGGTTTAGGTTGTGTCCTCATGCAGCATGGTAAGGTCATAGCCTATGCTTCCAGACAGTTAAAGCCACATAAGAAGAATTATCCTACTCCTGATCTTAAGTTAGTAGTGGTAGTTTTTGCCTTAAAGATTTGGAGGCATTATCTCTATGGAGTTCATGTAGATGTCTTCATAGACCATAAAATCCTCCATTATTTCTTTTCCCAGAAAGATCTATATCTTCGCCAGAGAAGGTGGTTAGAGCTCTTGAAGAATTACGACATAAGTGTTCTTTATCATCCGAGCAAGGCCAATGTTGTGGCGATGCTCTCAGTCAAATCTCCATGGGTAGTATTTCTCACTTTGAGGATAGTAAGAAAAAGATGGCTCAGGAGATCCATCAGCTTTCCAGACTAGGCGTTCGCTCAGTCGATTCTTCAGAGAGTGGTGTATGTGTTCATAGTAATTCAGAGTCGTCTCTAGTTTCTAAGGTGAAAGATAAACAAGACAGGGATCCTATCCTTGTCAAGATCAAAGAGTCAGTTCAGAATCAGAAAGTCAAAGTTTTCTCCCAAGGGGGAGATGGTGTTCTTCCTTGTCAGAGTTGTCTATGTGTTCCAAGTGTAGATGAATTGAGGCATCGAATACTTGCAAAAGCGCATGGTGTGTGATACTCTATTCATCCAAGGGATACTAAGATGTATAATGACATGCGGGAGATCTATTGGTGGAGTGGGATGAAGAGAGATGTTGCAGAATTTTTGGCTAAGTTCTCTATATGTCAGCAGGTTAAGATAGAGCATCAGAAACCTAGCAGTTCCATGCCAGAGTTCACCATTCCTACTTGGAAGTGGGAAGAAGTTAACATGGACTTTGTTATGGGTTTGCCTAGAACTCATCATCATCATGATTTGGGGTGGGTCATTATAGATAGAATGACCAAGTTAGCTCATTTCCTTACTTTTCATACTTCTTATTCCATCGAGGATTATGCCACACTCTATATCAGGGAGTTAGTCAGGTTACACGGTATTTCACTATCTATCATCATAGACATAGGTACCCAGATCACTTCTCACTTTTGGAAAGCATTCCAAAAGGGTCTCGGTACCCAAGTCCATCTCAGCACAGTATTTCATCCTCAGACAAGATGGTCAAGCAGAGAGGGCCATTCAGACTCTTGAATATATGCTAAGGGCATGTGAAATTGACTTCAAAGGAAGTTGGGATGACCACTTGCCTTTGATTGAGTTTGCATACAACAATAGCTATCATTCTAATATTCAGATGGCTCCATTTGAAGCTCTCTATGGTAGGAGATGTAGATCTCTGATTGGTTGGTTCGAAGTTAGTGAGGCCTCAATCATAGGTCCTGACTTAGTATTTGATGCCTTAGAGAAAGTTTAGTTGATTAGAGAGAAACTCTGGGCTTCTCAGATCCGACAGAATTCCTATGCAGATGTTCGTAGAAAGGATCTCAGGTTTGAGGTCAATGACTATGTCTATCTTAAGATCTCTCCCATGAAGGGAGTGAAGAGGTTTGGCAAGAAAGGGAAACTCAGTCCCTGATATGTCGGTCCCTTCAGAATTCTTTATCGCTTTGGCAAGGTAGCTTATAAGCTTGAGTTTCCTTTAGATCTAGCCTCAGTCCATCCAGCTTTCCATGTCTCTTTGCTAAAGAAGTACATAGGTGACCCAGCATTTGTTGTCCCTATTCAGAGTATCGACATTTGGAATAGCCTCTCCTATGAAGAGATTCGAGTCAAAATCTTAGATTATCAGACTCGTAGATTGAGGAACAAAGAAGTCCCTCTAGTCAAGGTTCTTTGGCGAGATCAGTCTCATGAGGGAGCTACTTGGGAAGCAGAAGCAGATAAGCGTGCCAAGTATCCTCACCTCTTCCCCGCCAATTCAAATCAAGCTCAAGGTAACAGTTCTTCTTAATCTTATTCAGTTTCACGTTCATGATTCCAGTATAAACTTGGTACCTACTAACCGTTTCATACTCAGTCATGCATTCATGTGTCAATTATCCGTGCATCAGATATGCACGAGTTCAGTATGTTTAGCATGTCAGTCATGAGATCAAGTTTCAGTTCTTCATGTTCAGTTAAGGTTCTATTGTCTTGTATCCCTTCTCAGTAAATTCTCATTCGACGAAGAATGTTCCCAAGGGGGAGATATTGTAATACCCCGCATGTTTCTAAAGTAGGAAATGAATAAGTATTCCTACGTATGAAATCTCTAATCCTGTGATTCATACTTGAGTACATAACTTACAATGAATATCCTAGTGATAGGATAGCTTATGATACATTAAGCATGTTCATATGAGTCACTTAAGGTAATACAAGCTAAGAGTTTTTGAATCCATCATGTTTTAGTGTTCGATTTTGCAAGGGTCGTCTTTGAACGAGTATAACTTGATGTTAATGTGGAATTTTGGCTGATTTGGACCCACTAAATTGTAGAGAATTGAATTAGCTTTCCAACTATACCAATTTTGCCTTAATCCAATACCCGAGCGAAGA
This sequence comes from Capsicum baccatum var. pendulum, assembly GCA_030864225.1. Lineage (NCBI taxonomy): Eukaryota > Viridiplantae > Streptophyta > Magnoliopsida > Solanales > Solanaceae > Capsicum > Capsicum baccatum. Next base: position 229,169,593 of record CM061556.1, read on the forward strand.
GTTATGCCCATTTTCGTGAGAGACAGTAAGAATAGGCGATTGGTTAGGCGCCGCCCAACCCAAGCATAGGCGATTGCTTAGGCGCCACCCAACCTAGCTTAGGAAATCACTTGGTCACCGCCTAAGTCAGTTCCAGGTGCCAAAAACACTCTGGTTTGAGTTATTTTAAGGGTAATTAAGTCTTTTAACACTCCTTACACGTCCCTAAACTTAACCCTACGAAATATATAGCTTCTAAATACATTACAACCCTATTGTCATCTCAAAGCTCAATGATAACGCTCAATCTATAGATATCGTAGGAGTGTAAAGCGGTCGTTAGCAAAAATAGAACCCAACCTGGGTTGGGTGTCGATCCCACAGGGAATAGCTTGGCCAACAAGTAAGCAAAATTACTAAACTTTTGGTGCAAGTCTCGTAAGAGGGGGATTCTTGCCGTGCAAGTAATTTAAATAAAGTATCAAAATAAAAGCTGAAAATAAAAAGAAAGAATGTTACGTGAGTTGTAAACAATGAGAATTGAAGCGTTGGGGTTATGTCCACCTTCTGAGTTATACGTCTCTATTGGCTATGAGTGTGTAGAATTGTGACATGCATGTGCTTATAGAGAATTGTATCCGATGGTAAATCCAGGCGTCTTTCGACCTATTCGAGGATTATTTCACTTTAACTCTTTCGAGCTTAAAGAGTGTCTAACGGTACGAATTCTCCAAGAGGTTAGTCCAGTTACGGCACTAGCTTTTTAATAGGAAAGGGTGTCACTACCTTGACATTATCTCTTTTCCAGACAGATAACCTTTCTTTCGAACAAGTTAAATGTTATACTGGCGTTATTCTATGCATCTGCAGCCACAAGAATTTGCATTAAGATGAAGAGAATAATGATATAAGCAGCATACGTGTCACAAACTCATAAACTCACAGCAATAGATAGTATCTCATACGGCTTCCATAACCCCAACAGAGAAGTTTAGTTACCCATGAATGCGAAGGAAATCACAATTTGCATTGTTGTTATTATACCATAAGATTGATGATTTTCGTGTAGCATAAGTGGTAGGCGTGAGGCGTGAATTCCTTAGCAAAGTAACGTTTCACTTGTTGCGGAAATTAAGAATTGAATAGATGAATAGAAGAAGAAAAATAGAATTAATGGGAAGATTAGAAGAGTTGTAATTGAGAAGTAGAATGTATCTCTCCACTAAGGGAGGATTGTCTCTCTCCACTAAGGGAGGAATGAATAAAAATCTCTAGCATGATAGGGTATTTATAATACCCATATCCTATTCCTACTAAGCTAATGAAATACTTAACCAAATCCTACTAAGCTAATGAAATACTTAACCCAATTGTACTAGGTTAATGTATCATTATCCTAATCCTAATAAGCTAATGAAATACTTAACCCAATTGTACTAGGTTAATGTATCATTATCCTAATCCTAATAAGTTACTGCTAGTCCCCAAAGTCTTCAGAAATGCTATTTTGGCCGTGGACAGATTCTCCATGCAGCGTTTTTGGTCCTTTAGGCGTCCAATCTTACATTCCTTCCTTCGTGAGCTTTCTTTGGCGTCAAGTAAGCCATAAAATGCTGATTTCTGCATCATTTATACCTGAAACTTTGCTAATCATGTTCGTTAGCTCACTTATAGGAAAAAGGACTAAAAGTGCATAAAATATATAGTTTGTTCTCACAACATGGCACAAATATAGGCAAAATATATTGATATAGGCGCGTAAATTCGCCTATCATCACTCATCATCCAAGAGCACTAAAAGATAAAAATAACTAGGGTTGCATAACTAAGCTTGAAGATCCGATTTCAAGGAAATTCCTCCGTCAATCATCAAGAATCTTCCTTCTAAGGTATGTGTGAGTTGATTTAGGGATCCCTTTCATCCATAAAGCTCAAAAACCCTCTTTTTCATTATAAAGTATGATTTCTATATTTTTAGGTGTTGATGATCATGTTGTTGATATTGGGTGATTCCCAAGATGGAATCTTTATATGTTTCTTTGAATTTCATGATATCATATGAGTTGGAAACATATAAATTTGGTTGTTCATGATGTATAATTTGATGATTTCACCTATGCTTAAGATGTGCATGTAAGGTGTTTGATAAAATTCCTAAGAAACTAGAAATCATGCAATATAGCTAAATTGTGACTAAGTGAAGGATTCATGATATGCCCTTATGTTCCAATGACTTCTATGTTGATAATGTGCCTTGTAAATGTTGTTGGAATACTCATGAACTATTCTTATGAGATTATGCTATGTTTACTTGCAAATCCTACTTATGAACAAGATGTATGATAACCATGCAATCAACATGAACTTACATGCTATTGGTATATGTTACCAATATGATTAAGCAATCAACATGATATTAAGATTGTGCAAGTACTTCCATGTGATATGAAATCCTTTCTATGCAATAAATTGTTGATAACCATGCTTAGTATGAGATCCCTACTTATGATATTATAAATTATGGACTCTACTCTTATGATCAAGTCAGTCATGTGTGTCAGTTTCCTTCCATCGAGTCCTGGGGGTACTTGTACCTGATAACTATAGCTGTGTGCCTAGATCCATGTCATATTTCACGATATCCGAACTCAAGCTATGATTCCATAGACTTCAGTCAGTCATGTGACTCAGGAAAACCTCATGATCTTAGTCAGTTGTCTGATATCAGTAACATTCTACCAGTCAACGAAATTCAGTAAGATTAAGTCATGCACAGTCAGTTATTCATGTCGAGTCCCTCCAGATAGGAGTATAGGTTAGCACCGAGTGAACCCAAGATGGGAACTCACCCGCCAGTTCAGGGTGTGATTCTTATTAGTCATCCTTGTGTTCCAGAACTACGTAGCCAACGTAGGTTGAGACATCTTAACCCGTCAGATTAGGGTTGATGAGGTGGCTTAACCCGTCACTTTAGGGTTCCCACTGTTCTCATTAAGTACTCGCCAGATAAGGGTTACTCACAGGCTGTCCTTACCCATGGCACGGTATTGACACCCCTCCAGTCGGGGTAGAATTGGACCCCAGCTTAGCCATAACGGCATACATGGGGCATGTCGGTTAAATACTACTTCCCATAGTTTCAGTATCAGTCTCAGTAAAAGAACTCAGGGCGTTCTTCAGATTTCAGTATACACAGGACTGTCAGATATAGTCGTCCATGTTATCAATTTCAGTATCAGTCATGACAGATATCAGTAAACCATGTATTAGCTTACAAGTCATGCTATCACGTATTTATGGTCCCAATTTTTATATATGTGTGTTTGCACTCCCACGTTCATATTGGTCAGTCAGTGTTGTTCATTCATGAAACCCTTTATATTCAGCCTACCTTCCTCGTATGCTCAGTACTCCAGTTGTACTGACGCATTTTCGCTATGGTGCTTTCTTTTCATGTTACACCATAGGTTCTGAGACACGAGCTCTAGCCCAGCAGTAACGGTAGCATTCCAGTCGCAGAGACACAGTGAGTCCTCATTTATTCAAGGACAATATGATTGGATCAAATTACGGTCTTGAAAAAAATGGATTAGGCTTACACACGAGGTTTGTCAAAGAAATAGGCTAAAGGCTCAAAAGGGTTTAACTAGGATGATGTCCAAGGGTAGGTAAAACGAAGGTAAACATATGTAGGTTGCCAAATAAATGCCTAAATCATCTCCTAAACTTACACTCCGTATTTTCGCTTTGCATACATACCAGGCAAGTTCTAGCATCAGCCACAAACATAGAATATACTATTATCTCACACACACAAGGCACATGGTCGACTTGATTGGAAGTAGTATAGACTCTTGACCCAACAAGTGAAGGAATTGAACCACACAATATCACATAATGAGTCACAATTAGAGCCTAAACGTCTCAACAGTCATAATTGTAGCACATACTCTTGTTATAATCTCATACAGCCTATTAGAATAATTTCATGCGAAGCTACGTTAAAAAAAAATTTAACTATTTAAAAAAACAAAAAAAAATGAAAAACTAAGCAAACAAACATGAATGCAAGTAAATGCGGATAGAGAAGTAAAGCATGCAAATACCAGCACCCCACACTTAGACGGGACACACTGTCCTCAGTGGAAAATAAATAAGAAGAACCTGGTTAGTCGGACTCATTCTCTATGTCTGGGGTCATACCCCTTTGCATCAGAATCATCATCAGAGTCGTCATCCTTAGGAGTTCCTCATAAGTATCCCACTTAATTCCAAGAGTGAGTCGAAATGTTTGCATCGAGGAGGGTTCTCCTTGCTCTTTTTATGAAGTGGTAGCCTTATCTTTGCCTTGCCTTTTGGTGCCATTGTACCTGAGATCTCAATAGAGTCATGTTAGCAACATCTAAATGGATACAATCTATAAACAAGCAGTGGAGGTACCACCCCACACTTAGGTTGTTGGCACCAACTAGTGAAGTGAAAGTGGTCGATTACTCAGACTTCATGGACATACGTTTTAGGTGCTCTATTCTAACAATAAAATCAGTGAGTCATACTTCTTGTACTCTTGGAAATACTTGCATGTAAGATTATATCAAAACTACTACATAGGGATTACATCAAGGTATAGTATCTATCAATAATCACAACCGCCTATGTCGGTAGGCAACTATAAGTCTTATTCCGATGAACAATTCATTCCAACATGTAAGTATTCAAGTGACAAGATTATGCAATGTTAATGACTATAGCAATTCCGCAAGAGTATGACAATACATCAAAATCAAATTCAAGTTGGAAACAAGTTAAGAGTATCCTAACGTATATGTTCACTCACTTGGTTATGTATCAGCAATTCAAACACATGAATATCACCAATGCTTCTTCAAGATATAGCAATTCATAATAGGCATAGCAACGTAGTACTTATGAAAAATGGATGAAGAACAAAAGAGTACTTACGTGATTGAAGCCTTTGGAGATATTCTTGTGAATTGGAAGAGCAAAAAGAGAAATTTTGAGATGATTTGGATGGATGTGCGGTGCCTTTGGGTCAATTTCTAATGTGGTTATGTTTCAAGACTAAGTCCCCTTTATATAGGAAGAGAATGGGTTGGGTTTTGACCCATTTACAAACGGTTTTGGAGACAAAAATGCCCTATATGCGGCGCATAATGCTTGGCATAGTCATGGTATAGGCAGCGCATAGTGTATGGCATTTAGGGACATATGCGCCATATAGTGTACAGCATATGAGATACTGAGACTTAATGCTATACCATAGGCGGCGCATAGTGTATCGCACACTTGCGAATGGGCGGCGCATAGTGTATAGCACACTAAATTCCGAGGCCTTAGGCTATAGTATAGGTTGTGCATTGTTCGTGGCCTAGTTTTACCTAGGCCTAGCCTTCCTCGATGCCTATTTTGGCATGAGAAATGCTCAATCCATAACCTTATGCATCCTTATACCTAACTTACCACCTTTTCCATACAATACGTCCAAATCATCATGTGAAACCAATCTCCTCGTTGAATACTTCTCGCACCTATATTTGCTCAAAACCAATGAAAACAATTAGTATGATGGGTTGCCTCCCACCAAGCGCCTAAGTTTTAGTCATGGCACGACTCTTATTTTTGGATTTTCATTTATCAAAAACAAAACAAGTACTAGAACGAAAGAAAGACAAAATGATAAACAATAAATGAAAAATGATAAACGATGGGTTGCCTCCCATCTAGCACCTTATTTATTGTCGTGGCACGACATAGTTACCTCGAGTACTCAGACTTCGTCGAGGTAAATGGTGGATCATTTTTTGAAAGGATTTAGATGACAATGAGGCTTACCTATGGGCATGCGATCTTTTTCGAGATGGCTCATACGTTTCTCCGGAGAGTCACCAATTATATCATCAATAGTCCAACCTATAGCTCTCTTGTATCTCTTCAGAGAAGAGATGAGAGCCTCTACGTGCTTTTCACTTAAATCATCTGCACTCTCTGGAAGTATATTTCTACTTTCCAAGAACACATACCTTAGATAATCGGGGAGCTCTTGCGATTCTAGCATTCGTGGCTCGTCAATGGGAGTCTTCGTTGTTGGTTGATTCTTGAGATCACAATCTGGTTGCTTAAGAGTATAAGACTCTATTTCTGTTAGATCACCCATAAGTTCTTCATAATCTTCATTATTCTCATGCTCAACATTCAGTGGCGCAGCAGACAATGGCTCAACAGTAGGTTGTTTCTTTATAGATAATGCTTTCATATCCTCTTGATGAACATCAGCTACAGATAACTCATTCATATCGCTGGGCTGCTTCATGGCTTTGCATATATCAAACCGTACTACTTGGTCATTAATTCCAAACATAAGCTCATTATCTTTCATGTCAATAAGCACACTTCCGATTGCAAGGAAAGGACGTCCCAGGATTATGGGAACTTCAGAATCCTCCTTACAATCCAGAATAACGAAGTCTGTAGGAAAGATGAATGAAGAAACCTTCACCAACACATCATTCAAGTTACCCACAGGTCTTTTTACCGACCCATCAGCCATCACGAGCCTCATATTGGTTGGTGTCGGATCGCCTAACCCCAACTTCCTATAGACGAATAGTGGCATCAAATTGATGCTAGCACCCAAATCGCACAATGCCTTGGCAAAATTCATAGATCCAACAGTGCAAGGAATAGTGAAAGCACCGGGGTCGGCCTTTTTCTGAACTAGCGATCTTGTAGCAATTGCGCTGCAGTGATGAACATCATCTTTCAACTCATAGCTTGCTGCCCGCTTCTTTGTCAAAAGGTCTTTCATAAATTTCGCATACCCAGGCATTTGTTCAAGTGCCTCTACCAACAGAACATTAATGGTCAGCTGCTTTAACATATTTATGAATTTGCTGAACTTCGTATCATCCGCCACCTTCTTCAATCTTTGAGGAAAAGGTGGTGGTGGGTATGGGATTTTTGTCTCCTCGGCTTTCTTCTCCTCTTGCTTCCGTTTTTTAGCTTTTTCAGGTTGCAAATCGTGAGGGGTGACGTTATGGACGTCAGGATCAGCTGTTGCGGCATCTTCCCCTTTCGCCTTGTCCACTACTTCGTCAACCACTTGCTTGCTTTTTGCTGAGGTTTCCAGCACCTTACCACTTTGGGTAGTAATGGCCATGCATGACCCATAATTCCTTGGGTTTTGCACAGTGTCGCTAGGTAAAGTGCAAGCCTTTCTTTGATTGAATGCCGCAGATAATTGACTCAATTGTTGCTCCAGCTGTTTTATTGAAGTGGAATGCGAGTCAACCAATTGCTTCATTGAGGACAAGTCGTTATTCACCTCATTCACTCCCGTATTAGTTGCCTCTACTCCATTCAATAGTTTAGCCATCATATCTTCCATTGACATATTTCCAGAACCAGATGCAGCGGCGTCACGTCTTCCAGGAGGAACATACAAACCACTCCTGTCAGTCTTATCCTTCCAACTACCTTGATCACGGTCCTTATATCCTGAATTATCATAATAGTTCCGACCTTGGTTTCCTTGGGCATTGCCTCGGAAACCCCCCTGATTGTTTAAGTAGTTGGCTTCTTCCTCTGAATCAGATTCGTTTCTTCCATATGATACCACGGCCTTAACATTTTCGGTCTTCCCTGATAATAAATGCTTTGTAAGAAGATCCATTTGTGTTTTCATGTGCTCCATGTCTTGATCACGTTCTTCTTCTCTTCTTCTTTGGTCTGCAGTCATGCCAATAGATAAAGTGGGGCTTGCTACCTCAGAATCCCTGGTATGCCAAGCTCTACTTTGTTTTGTCATACGATCTAGCATATTGCTTGCTTGACCAAAGGTGAGGTCCATGAAAGATCCTCCAGCTGCATTATCCACCACTGGTTTAGTTATTGAATTCAAGGCTCTATACAAGATCTCCATTAGGTGAACATTGGTCATGTGATGGTTTGGGCACCTCGCTAGCTTTGTCTTGAACCTCTCCCATGTTTCATGAAGAGCTTCAGTGGGAAGCTGACGAAAGTTGCTGATTTCATCTCTGAATTGCGCCCTCTTGGATGGCGGAAAGAATCTTTCTAGGAAAGCGTCTCTCAATTGCCTCCAATTTGTAATAGAATTAGGAGTCAGCCCATTCAACCATAGTGTTGCCTCCCCAGACAGAGACAATGGAAATAGACGTAATCGAATTGCATTCTGACCAACACCAGGATTGTCAAATGACTTGCATGTAGAAATAAAGTTGATGAGATGCATATTCGGATCATCGCCTGCTAGTCCACCAAATAATCCCTTGAGTTGCAATAACTGAATCATGGTGCTTGTGATGTTGAACTTGGCTCCAGGCGCTAATGGTGGTGGAATTATGGCCCCAGTGGCTCTGGCACCATCAAGATCATCATCATCATCGTTGAAAGCTGGCTGCATAGGTTGGAGATCATACCAAAACCAAGCTTGTCGACCTCTTCGGTTGGCAGGTGTTATAATTTTAGCATCACGCCAAGGGTTTAGTAACTCGTCATCACCTAAATCCTCATCGTCACGATTTGTTGCTCGCCCAGGGTTATCAATGTTTTGTTGGTGTACTTGGGCAGCGGCAAGGGCATCCAATCTTGCTTGTTCCTGTTGAGCAGCCATCCTTTCGATTTCTGCTTGTGCTTTCATTCTTCCAATGCGTTGTGGTTCAGGATTGCTAGGTAATAACGGTTGACCAAAACTTCTAGTATGGGGCATGCACTGAATAAAAACCTGCAGTAAACAAAAACAAAAACTGAAAGTAAAAGTACGAGAATCTTTGACCAAAGGGTCTAGTAATTATCACAAACTTGATTGACACTAGTATTCCCCGGCAACGGCGCCAATTTTTGATAACGCTCAATCTACAGCTCTCGTAAGAGTGTAAAGTGGTCGTTAGCAAATATAGAACCCAACCAGGGTTGGGTGTCGATCCCACAGGGAATAGCTTGGCCAACAAGTAAGCAAAATTACTAAACTTTTGGTGCAAGTCTCGTAAGAGGGGGGATTCTTGTCGTGCAAGTAATTTAAATAAAGTATCAAAATAAAAGCTGAAAATAAAAAGAAAGAATGTTACGTGAGTTGTAAACAATTAGAATTGAAGCGTTGGGGCTATGTCCACCTTCTGAGTTATACATCTCTATTGGCTATGAGTGTGTAGAATTGTGACATGCATGTGCTTATAGAGAATTGTATTCGATGGTAAATCCAGGCGTCTTTCGACCTATTCGAGGATTATTTCACTTTAACTCTTTCGAGCTTAAAGAGTGTCTAACGGTACAAATTCTCCAAGAGGTTAGTCCAGTTACGGCACTAGCTTTTTAATAGGAAAGGGTGTCCTACTACCTTGACATTATCTCTTTTCCAGACAGATAACCTTTCTTTCGAACAAGTTAAATGTTATACTGGCGTTATTCTATGCGTCTGTAGCCACAAGAATTTGCATTAAGATGAAGAGAATAATGATATAAGCAGCATACATGTCACAAACTCATAAACTCACAGCAATAGATAGTATCTCATACGGCTTTCATAACCCCAACAGAGAAGTTTAGTTACCCATGAATGCGAAGGAAATCACAATTTGCATTGTTGTTATTATACCACAAGATTGATGATTTTTGTGTAGCACAAGTGGTAGGCGTGAGGCGTGAATTCCTTAGCAAAGTAACGTTTCTCTTGTTGCGGAAATTAAAAATTGAATAGATGAATAGAAGAAGAAAAATAGAATTAATGGGAAGATTAGAAGAGTTGTAATTGAGAAGTAGAATGTATCTCTCCACTAAGGGAGGATTGTCTCTCTCCACTAAGGGAGGAATGAATAAAAATCTCTAGCATGATAGGGTATTTATAATACCCATATCCTATTCCTACTAAGCTAATGAAATACTTAACCAAATCCTACTAAGCTAATGAAATACTTAACCCAATTGTACTAGGTTAATGTATCATTATCCTAATCCTAATAAGCTAATGAAATACTTAACCCAATTGTACTAGGTTAATGTATCATTATCCTAATCCTAATAAGTTACTGCTTGTCCCCAAAGTCTTCAGAAATGCTATTTTGGCCCGGGACAGATTCTCCATGCAGCGTTTTTGGTCCTTTAGGCGTCCAATCTTACGTTCCTTCCTTCGTGAGCTTTCTTTGGCGTTAAGTAAGCAGTAAAATGCTGATTTCTGTATCATTTATACCTGAAACTTTGCTAATCATGTTTGTTAGCTCACTTATAGGAAAAAGGACTAAAAGTGCATAAAATATATAGTTTGTTCTCACAACATGGCACAAATATAGGCAAAATATATTGATATAGGCGCGTAAATTCGCCTATCATCACTCATCATCCAAGAGCACTAAAAGATAAAAATAACTAGGGTTGCATAACTAAGCTTGAAGATCCGATTTCAAGGAAATTCCTCCGTCAATCATCAAGAATCTTCCTTCTAAGGTATGTGTGAGTTGATTTATGGATCCCTTTCATCCATAAAGCTCAAAAACCCTCTTTTTCATTATAAAGTATGATTTTTATATTTTTAGGTGTTGATGATCATGTTGTTGATATTGGGTGATTCCCAAGATGGAATCTTTATATGTTTCTTTGAATTTCATGATATCATATGAGTTGGAAACATATAAATTTGGTTGTTCATGATGTATAATTTGATGATTTCACCTATGCTTAAGATGTGCATGTAAGGTGTTTGATAAAATTCCTAAGAAACTAGAAATCATGCAATATAGCTAAATTGTGACTAAGTGAAGGATTCATGATATGCCCTTATGTTCCAATGACTTCTATGTTGATAATGTGCCTTGTAAATGTTGTTGGAATACTCATGAACTATTCTTATGAGATTATGCTATGTTTACTTGCAAATCCTACTTATGAACAAGATGTATGATAACCATGCAATCAACATGAACTTCCATGCTATTGGTATATGTTACCAATATGATTATGCAATGAACATGATATTAAGATTGTGCAAGTACTTCCATGTGATATGAAATCCTTTCTATGCAATACATTGTTGATAACCATGCTTAGTATGAGATCCCTACTTATGATATTATAAATTATGGACTCTACTCTTATGATCAAGTCAGTCATGTGTGTCAGTTTCCTTCCATCGAGTCCTGGGGGTACTTGTACCTGATAACTATAGCTGTGTGCCTAGATCCATGTCATATTTCACGATATCCGAACTCAAGCTATGATTCCATAGACTTCAGTCAGTCATGTGACTCAGGAAAACCTCATGATCTTAGTCAGTTGTCTGATATCAGTAACATTCTACCAGTCAACGAAATTCAGTAAGATTAAGTCATGCACAGTCAATTATTCATGTCGAGTCCCTCCAGATGGGAGTATAGGTTAGCACCGAGTGAACCCAAGATGGGAACTCACCCGCCAGTTCAGGGTGTGATTCTTAGTAGTCATCCTTGTGTTCCAGAACTACGTAGCCAACGTAGGTTGAGACATCTTAACCCGTCAGATTAGGGTTGATGAGGTGGCTTAACCCGTCACTTTAGGGTTCCCACTATTCTCATTAAGTACTCGCCAGATAAGGGTTACTCACAAGCTGTCCTTACCCATGGCACGGTATTGACACCCCTCCAGTCGGGGCAGAATTAGACCCCAGCTTAGCCATAACGGCATACATGGGGCATGTCGATTAAATACTACTTCCCATAGTTTCAGTATCAGTCTCAGTAAAAGAACTCAGGGCGTTCTTCAGATTTCAGTATATACAGGACTGTCAGATATAGTCGTTCATGTTATCAATTTCAGTATCAGTCATGACAGATATCAGTAAACCATGTATTAGCTTACAAGTCATGCTATCACGTATTTATGGTCTCGGTTTTTATATATGTGTGTTTGCACTCCCACGTTCATATTGGTCAGTCGGTGTTGTTCATTCATGAAACCCTTTATATTCAGCCTACCTTCCTCGTATGCTCAGTACTCCAGTTGTACTAACGCATTTGCGCTATGGTGCTTTCTTTTTATGTTACACCATAGGTTCCGAGACACGAGCTCTAGCCCAGCAGTAACGGTAGCATTCCAGTCGCAGAGACACAGTGAGTCCTCATTGATTCGAGGACAATATGATTTGATTCATTTGTTTATTTCTTCAGTTTAGTTTTATGGAGTTAGTTGGAGACATGTTCCTTCAAATCCTTATTCAGATAGTTTAGAGTCTTTCAGATTTATGTTCAGATTTACGTTCAGATTAAGTTGTTTTGGGTATTTTCACCCACACAATTGTATTCAGTTGAACCTTATGGCGTTACAGTTCTATGTATTCTGCATTATTGTATCATGATTTGTAGTATACAGGTACAGATATCAGTCATGGGTTAGCTTGTGGTCCCTCAGGGTCATGAGTACCATGTAGCATTCCGGTTCAGGGAATCGGGGTGTTACAGTTCATAGTAGGGAGATGTTGGTGGATCTGATAGAGTTTGACATACTAGAATTTAATGTGATTTTAGGGATGGATTGGTTGTATTCATGCTAATACATCTCTTAATTGTCGAACCTAAAGGGTCAATTTCCATTTCTCGAATGAGCTGATAATTGAATGCGAAGGTAGTTTCCTAGTCCCTAAGGGAAAGTTCATCTTGAATCTTAGATCCCAGAAATTGGTTGTCAAAGGATTCCTTTATCACTTAATGCATGTTAATGATTCTAAAGCCGAAGATTCTTCCTTACAGACTATCCCTGTGGTCTTTGAATTTCTTGAGGCGTTCCTCGATGATCTTCTAGGTGTACCTCCTAATAGGGAAATTGATTTTGGGATCGATCTTATTTCAGACATTCGTCTTATTTCCATCCCTCCTTACAGAATGGCACTGGCTGAGTTGAAGAAACTTAAGGAGCAGTTGAAAGATCTTCTTGACAAGGGTTTTATCCACTCTAGTATGTCACCATGGGGTTATACTGCTCTCTTCGTGCATAAGAAAGATGGTTCTTTTCGGATGTGTATTGATTACTACCAACTGAATAAGGAAACTGTGAAGAATTAGTATCCACATCCAAGGATTGATGATCTTTTTTATCAGCTCCACGGTGCTAAGTTTTTTTCAATGTTGATCTTCAGTCTGTGTACCATCAGTTGAGGATTAGGGAGATGTATATCCCTAAGACTTCCTTTCAAACGTGGTATGATCATTTTGAGTTTTTGGTGATGTCTTTTGGCTTGACTAATGCCCCAACCGCATTTATGGATCTTATGAATTGGACTTTCCATCAGTTCCTAGACTTGTTCATAATTTTCTTTATTGATGATATTTTTGTATATTCCAAGAGTGAGGTGAATCATGTCGATCACCTCCGCCTTGTGTATTTATCTAGTGTTTCACATTGCGATGTTGAGGAGTGCATAGGGGATCCTTTGACGGTTGTTCCTTTAGAGGAGGTGGGTATCTCATATTTTTTATCCTACAAGGAGGTTCCAGTTAAGATTTTGGATCAACAAGTCCATCGATAATGAACAAAGGACATGAATTCGGTAAAGGTTCTTTGGAGAAACCAAAAGGTCGAGGAAGTTACTTGGGAAGCCAAGGAGGACATGAAATCCAAGTATCTTTTCTTATTTCCCTTTTTGGATAATTATTCTTAAGGTACGTATATTACTTAACATCTTTGTTTTCTAACTTTGTTAATGGAAAAAGGTGATTTTCTTAGCACCTTTGTTTTCTATCTGTATTAAAGGTAAGAGTAGAGGTATGTGGAGTCAAATTATGTTAATAAATGCCTTGTCCTATCATTTGAGGATGAATGATCCTAAAGGGGGGAGTATATAATGCCCCAGGTTTTTGGGCCCTTGGAATTTCTAGGATTTTGCACTCACTAACCTAGTTACGACTATACCCTATGAGTCATAGGGTGTCCTAATGAGTCATTGGGACGATTCATAACTAAATCAGTAAGTTTGTGACTTGATTCTTCTCTGAGTATGAGTGGCTCAAGATGAGCCATAAGGATATGTCATGAGTCGTTAGGTGTAATCGTAAGGTGTCTAGTGTAAGTTCCAATTTGGATTCTATGTTGACTACGACTGGACTCTATGATTCATAGGGTCCCATTACGAGCGGTGCCATTAAGTTGTAAGAATGACAATTTAGGGTGCCTTGGTTAGGACTTGTGGTGATGATTTACAAGAAGTGGTTATGAGTCAAGGGTTGACCCATAGTCAAAGGCAGGACTTTTTAGCTTTAAGTTAAGGGCATCCTGGATATTTCCCCTCTTACCCAAATTGAAACCCACATCTTAGAACCACATTAGGGTGTCATTAGCAGTCAAAAATAAATCAAGTAACTACTAAAAAACTCCCAAAAGTCTCTCTAAATTCCCTCAAGCAAGTCAAGCTAGGGTTTCATCAAGTTGGTCATCTAAGGGATGAAGGGTCGATTTCTCTCCAAATTTCTTAGTGTTTGAGGCATGTTACTCTTCCCTCATTGTTAATTTTTTAAAAGCATATATTTTAAAATATTGTTCATGAGATGTTAATGTTGGTTTTGAAACAAAGGTTTGAGGTTTTTAATGCTCGTTGTTGAGCAATGTTTTCCTATGGTTTATATATGACTACTTATGCTTTAAATATGGTTTTGAACTTGTGGGTGCATGCGTATGATGAATGAACTAGGGAATTGTAATTTTTCCAAACTTGTGAATTTTAAAGTGGTTATAACCCTAACCCATAGTGTGAAATTGGTTTTGAGTTACAAGAAATATGAGAATTTGTAAAATTGAACTAGTCTTGAACTTTTTTATGATATACAAAGGTATTTGAAACACAATGGTAGTATGATTTTATGAACAAAGGGAGTCGGTGTCCCCCACCTTGTATTAATAAACAAAGGGAGTTCTTTTCCCCAAGTTAATGGATAATTGTTTTGGCATGTTGTTGTTACCTTACAAGTGTAGTTGGTATGACAATACCAATAGTGTATGCCTTAATGTGAAATGTGTTTCATGAATGAGATTGTGTAATAAATATTTTAATTGGGCTCTAATAAGGGTTGTGTAGTTGAGTCGTGAAAGTAGAGGTCCGTGTGATCGACACTGAAAATTGCATTTGCCGATGCGGGGGTCAGAGTGACCAGAGAGGTTTGAGTCCTCATTATTATTTCATGAGTAGGGTGGTTCGAGTCCCTCATAAATCATTACGTAATGGGTGCTTAGTCATTTAGTATATGGTTGGGAGGTTCGAGTCCCCCTTACATATATATGAGATTATTCTCCGGTTTATGCGGTTACACGCACTGGGGCCCGACTAGGGGATGAGAGCTAGGGCCCATATAGTCCGTGGGTACATGTTATGAAAGTCGAGGTACACCAATCCAAGCTAAACTTTGGAAATGCATGTTAAGCCTTGTTCCTTATCCCAGCATGTGGTGTGTGTGTGTGTGTATATATATATATATGCATTTGATTATGTGCACTAGTTTTGGATGATTTTAAATTATTGTTCATGTCATTATGTTATCCTTATACCTGCGTTACATGCTAGCATTTACCCCGCTAACCATCTCAGAACGTTGTATCCCCACACGATGCAAGAACTGATCATACTTCTACTCTTCCTACTCAATGGTTAGGATTCAAGATCATCTCGTGAGTTGACATTGAAGCGGTGAGCTTTCATACATCGAAAGTCTACATTTCATGTTTTTTGTTCTTTTATGTCTCAGACTGTTTAGACTTATTTTGGCTATATTTTGGGCATGTCGTAACATTTTGTTGGTATTCAATTTTGATTCATTGTTTAGAAGGCTTTGTTTAGACTAGTGTGGTTATTGGGGGGTGTTGGTCGATCATTTGGTTAGTTGTGGACATGCATTAAATTTTTCTTAAGCTATTGCAGAGTATATTGTTATATGTTCGGAATTCATCTGACCTTATGGTGGTGTATTTGGTTTGGTTAGGTGTAGGAGGTGCTTTTCAATCCACGTGGGACTTGAGTTACCCGTTACGGTCAGGCCCTGGTTTGGGTCGTGATAGGCGACTAGACATTATGTTAAACGTGTGTAAATACACAAGGTTTTCGTTGGCTCCCAAAGAGTCCCACTTAATTGTCATCAAAAGAATTATTTGCTATCTCATCGGGACACAAGACGTCGAACTTTGGAATCCTCACTCCTCAAACTTTGACTTAGTTGGCTATTCAATTGTTGATTTTGCAAGTGAAAAAAATGATAGAAAGAGAAAGAGTAGAACATGTCAGATTCTTAGTGATGCCCTAATTTCATGGCATTAGCAACAAACAAACTTCAGTTGCTCTGTCAACTACCGAAGCCAAATACATAGCCATTAGAAATTGTGGTACTCAAATCTTATGGATCATGCACTAATTACTTAGTTTTAATTCAACATTTGAGTCTTTGCCTTTCATGTGTGATAATACAAGTGCAATTAGTTTTTCATAATACACGATGAATCATTCTAGGGCCAAGCACATAGACATTAAACATTATTTCATTCGTGATCGCGTAGAAAGTGGAGATATTTCCTTACAATTTATTGATTCTGAAAATTAGCGTGATGATATATTTACTAAACCTTGCTTGAAGAAATATTTTATTTTTTTATGGAAAAATTCGGTGTATTATGCATTAATGACCTTTAAGTGCTTAAACATGTTTATTTTGGTGTAAAAAAACTTTCGTACAATTTTGTGTTCATAATCTTACCCCTCTGACTCCCATCTTTTCCTTTCTTATCCAACTGCTTTCACGCCTCTTTTTTCTCTCCCCTCATAATTACCATCTTTTCACCTTTTTAACTTTCCAATACATCTACCGCCTCTTCATCTCAATAGTCAAACTCAGTTCGCTGCATCTATTTCAACTTCCATCTCTTCGTCTTCCATCTCTCTTTTTTATACCCTTCTCACTCTATCTCTTCCATCTATGACCAGAACTCGTTAAATGGCCAATCTCTGCAAACCCACTTCAGATTGTCTCTTCGATAACCACGACCCAATTCTCATCTCTGGGTCCTCCGATAAAGCCTCCTCCCATTCCATTCAATCAACTGTTAATAAAAATGATCCACCTCTAGCCTTAACTCCTCTCTAAAAAAAGTCATCCCTCTCGTTTGGACTTTCTTCCACCAGAAGACATGTATAAATTCTGGACTTACACTCAAAGATAGAAGTTCATCACCTTCAAAAGCCTCTCTATTGTGCCTGAAAGAATCATAAATCTCTCTCAGTTAAGGGAATCCCATTGCAATGTAAGTACCTTCTTTAAAGCCGAAGATCTGTGTTTGGTTATTCGTCTCTATGGTATAGAATTTTTGAAGATCCTATTCGTATGTTTTATGCAAATCTTCACATGTCCCAAGATAGTGGAAAATTGGAAACTCTGGTACTGGGAACAAAAATCATTCTAAATGACTTTTTGTTTGAAAAAGTCTTTAACACCAACTTTATTGGAGTCATTTCCTTCATGAATGGCTCTTGGCTTGATAATTTCGACAGTTAGTTTCGAAGAATCCTAGAAAGCTGTTTCAGACCCTAAAATAAATATTTCTAACTTTGGTCCTCTATCTCTAAGTTTTAAGTACAGAATTTTGGCTCATATCATTGCCACCACTCTAATTCCTTTGAAAGGTTCTCTCAACACTATGACTTATCGGGATGTATTTGTGCTATATTATTTGGTTAAAAGATATAAAATTATTTGGATTGCCTGGATTCGTGAATACATGTTAGAAAGTATTGTCGATGCCCATACCTCAGCCAACTTTCCCTATGGACTACCCCGTTGTAGAAGTTTCAGACACCTATGACTTAAAGAACTTTATAAGCATGGGATATGTCCTGAACAACAGTGAATAGTGAAAGAAGAAAACCGTCAAAACCCTGACACTCCAAAGGTAAGCAAATCTTTGTTTAACCCTATGCTCTCTGCAACTAAAGAGATTGAAGAGCTTAAAGATTTTCTCAAGGCTATTGAAGAAGGGTCGGTGAGTCTCCAGGAGTTGACTACTAGGTTTCTACAGCTTAGAAAGAAACAAGCATTAACATGGGCAAGGTGCAACTATCTCTTGATAGTATCAAATAAAAAGGTGTGAAGCTATTCATCAGACTGTTTGCAAAGATGGACACCATCAAATTTGAGACCTACTTTACCAAAAGTGTTGAAAATCCTATGAATGTTTGTACACCAATATGCACAACACCTTAACCTATTTCGCAGCCAAACGATAAAATTCTAGACTACTATTCAAACTGTACACTGATATTTTTAACTTGTCCTGCTACATTGTTTTTATGTTTTAAAACACTGCATGGTTATCTGCATATATCTTGTCTTGTATGCCCTATTTGTTTTGTATATTTTGCTTTTTTTACTATGTCAAAAGGAGGAGAAAGAGACTCACATTAGATGAGGCTACAACTAAGGGGGGCCAATCAACTACAAAAAGACACTGAGTCAGCAAGGCACAAATTCAGGAAAATAGGGAGAGTTAGCCAACTCCATTGACAGGGAAGTCAATTGATGTTTGTAATTATCAAAAAAGGGGAGATTATTAGCTTCCCATGTCAAGGTAATATATTTTAATAATAACAAACTAATCTATTTCTAATGTGCAGGATACACCAAAAGGATAATCAAGACAAGAAAGATCATCATGGAGATATACTTAGAGCAAAACTAATCCCGGATATGACATCAATAGAAGATCTCTCAAGATCTTCTAAGATTCCAAAATACAAGAAAGATAACCAATAAGATCGTAGAGCAGCATGGAAAGAAAATCACACCCTCTTCATGAACATATCCGATATGGACATGAATGGTAGTGATGATAGGCAAGCAGCATCTTATATACAGACATATTTGATATGAACGTATTACCCTCAATCAAGGAACCAAATCAAATCCTTGATTGAGAAGAAATCACTTGGGTTTCCTTTTGAAGCAAAGACTGAATACTCGAAGACTCACCCAACTTCACGGAAATATCTTAGTGTGTCTCAATCTTAGTCTTGATAAAGCTTTGTACTTCTTTGTTTAGACTAGTTACAAAAGAAACATCGAGTGAACTTAGTTATACTAGTTGAGACTGTGTGATAAGATCCGAATATCAAAATAAGCTTCAGAACTTGTCTTCTACATTTGTACTTAGAATCTACTTTGAAGGATCTAAAGGAAACTTTTAAAACCCAAGGGGACTGGAAGTAGGTACCACATTGGTATTTTCAACCAGGATAAATCTTTGTATTGTTACTTTATTTATTTATTTACCTGTATATTTAATCTTAAATCCGTTCTATTTAAGTATACTTGTTTGCATTTGAGTTGACTGTAAAGCCTGACTAGTCGACTCAGGAAAATTTCAATTCACCCCTATTTTGAATTTCAATATGTATATGTATGTGTGTGTGTGTATAGAGAGAGAGAGAGAAATGAGAAATACAAGAAAGATCTTGTGGTATATATATTTAATCTTAGATCTTGTTTTGATGCATTTTTTTTTGTTGAATTTGTTGAATTCTTGGTAAATCGGTGGTTTTTAGTTGATATATAGTGTTTGGTGTGTGTAAACTTGTGATCAGAAAATATTAGATGCCATTTTTTGTTATATCTAATGAGTTAGAGAAGATGTTTATCTTTTTATTTTTTCTACCATTCAGAATTCCCAGAATATCAGCTCGAGAAGAAGAGAAAGAAAGGTCAATCTTCGAAGGGCCTTCGCAAAAACTGAGCTTTGATGGGTAATACTTTTTGTGGTATTGTACAAGTAAAGTTAGTCAGAGGGAATAGGTGACAATCGACCAAACAAGAGTAGAGGCTTTATAAATTTTAATCTGTAATCTCGATTAACCCTCATAATAAATTTACAGTCAAATTATTGAATGATTTTATGATTTTCCTACATTTAAATTCATAGAGATTTTCTTATAGATACATTACATCAAGTTCAACATATTAGATCAAGTTAACGGACCAGTCATAACCTAGCTCATGTAAACTTTGATTTAGAAGATGATTGATTTTGCACCTATAATGAATTTTGTCAATCTCTAGTAACTATGTACTGCCACGAGGAAATTAGAACATTGAGAGAATGAACTAGGAACCTTACTAATGATCAAATAACAATATTTTCTCATGGAGTATGTTGAATTAAAACAAGGTAAATGCACAATACACCCATGAATTCATTTTATAAAATACCTAATAAAGAGAAGCAATTAAGAATTAACAACATATGCTGATAGTGAAAAGAAATATGTGATATTTATTCCCTGTTATTATAATAGTAGTAGGTCTGGGTGTCTAGGTGAGTCCAATCGAGTCGAGCTTAATCAGGTTTCTTATATTATTGAGGCGAGTCAAACCCAATTAACCAAACGAACAAAATACAGGTAAGTCGAGCCGGCCCAACCCTTTACAAGAATACATAGAAGTAAAGGAGCATACAATCCTCCACCTATATATTTAGTGATGTTACTAGGTATTATCACATCATTTTCTCCGGCATTACAGGGGAGTAAAAAAGGTATAGATATTTAGTAGGGTTTGACCATAGATTCTATATATCTTTTCACTTTAGTGTGTAATTCTTATGGTTAAACGGGTCCTTAGTAATTTTTTATGTTGACTAATTTTTATAGAGATTGTTATTATTCTTAGATCTTGTTGTTGCTGTATTATTTTTGCAGAATGGCGCGACTAAGAGCTGATGTATCTGATGTAAAGAAATATTAAGGTTTATCAAGTTACAATGGGAGACCAAGAGGGTAGATTGGCTGGTTTTTCTAATCAAGCATAGTTTATAATTCCATTTTCGGTCTTTACTGGAATTTGAGCTATGGACTCCCATAATTTCACCGACTTCGTTGACTGTTAGACCACACCTTGGTTTTGCACCAATGTATTTGACTGACTACGTATGGCTATTGTTCTGATGTATATAGTTTTTTTGTTCCATTCTTGGATGAATTAGGTATGGTCAATCACAAGCTCCTGGAAGTGGTCTGTGTGGAGGAGGTCGCGGTGGCAGCAGTGCTGGCGGAGCTAGTGCTAATAACTCAAAGCTGATAGCTATTGATGCGTTGTCGTATTTAAAGAAAGTTAAGGACACGTTTCAAAGCCAAAAGCATAAGTATATCATATTCCTTGATGTTATGACAGACTTCAAGGCTAAAAGGTTTGATATTTTAATTTGCCTAGTGTCATTCTTGTTCCTATTCAGATTTGGTGACTTACGTGGGACTTATTCCACAAGTCTGTGATACTGTCTTCACAGGATTGATACTGTTGGTGTCATAGCAAGAGTGAAATTCTTGTTTAAATGGCATCCTAGGTTGATCCATGGATTCAACACTTTCTTGCCCAATGGATATGAAATAACCCTAAGGGATGAAGATGCGGTTCCAAAGAAAACAACCGAGATTGAAGAAGCTATCAGCTTTGTGAACAAAATAAAGGTTACATTTCTGTTACTTCTGGTTAAATAATAAAGGTCTGCCTTTTTCTTCTTTAGAGAACTTTAGTGCTAACTTTCTGGGTTTTCGTTTCCTGCAGGCGCGCTTCCAAAATGATGATCATGTGTACAAATCCTTCCTAGACCTTTTGAACATGTATAGGAAGGAGCGCAAGGGAATCAATGAGGTGTATCATGAGGTAATTTTTTTAAATTGGGATACATAAATATTATAGATGATCTTTATGTTTAAAGTTCAATACCATTTGTCATATCATGTGTAGGTTGCTGTACTTTTCAATGACAATCTAGATTTGCTAGATGAGTTCACTCGATTCTTGCCAAGTACTCAGGAACTGCCAATCCGTTGATGAATTTGCATAAGAAAGAAGATAGGGACAGAAGAACTCATGATAATGAGAACAAAGGAGACCTAAGCAAGCAGCATCAGACTGACAAAGTGAAATATCTTCCGGAGGTTGAAGATGTCCTGAAATGTGAGTTCATGGTTAGCATTGTCTAAATCTGTATCTGATGTGCTGCATTAGAATCTTCCACTGTTAGCTCTATGGTTTGGCGATGACACTGATTGAAAAGGCATCTATTCGTAAGTATGTATTTAACTCATAGTGAATCGCAAGTGCTCATTTTTAAATTCCAGTCTTGCGCTGAACCTAAAGGTTGAGTATTAGTACTTTTCTTTCCCAAAAGTTGCTAGATGTTCACAGTTTCTTTTCAGGCTATTTCACTTCATTTTTTGGTAAAGTTCTTGGCTTATGCATTTGTTTTTAGCATAATGTTGCTGATTTTGGTTAGTATGCTTTTTTATACGATTTGCTTGATTTTGTCAGATTCATTTGGCAAAGGCTTCGCTTTCTGTGAAAAGGTAAAGGAGCGAGTACGTAGTCCAGCTGATTACCGGGAATTGTTAAAATGTCTCCATATTTATAGCACAGGAATACTTACAAAGAATGAGTTACAAAGTTTGGTACGTCTATCATGCAACTAATCAAGCCTTTTTTTTTCCTCCAACGTGACAGTAATCTTTGTTTATAATATTGTTATTTGTGGTTTGGTTGGGCTATCTGTAGGCAGTATTAGAGCCATTTATGTTAAACATGTCGTCTCTTTTGACCAACAACAGGGGAAAACAGGGGTACTAACTCCGGTTTTTACAGGACTTTGTCCGTCTTCTTGTTGTTTAAGCATCATTGATTTGAAAGCATGCTATCAATTTCAGGTTGCTGAGTTACTTGGAAAATATCCTGATCTTGTGGAGGGTTTCAATGAACTTTTGGAGCGTTATGAGCTAGTTGGCAAGTCTTGAAATTTCATGATGGTAAAATTGTTGTCACACACTTATATATAAAACTCATTTTGATTGGTTCCTGGTTTGCAGTTCGGATCCATGCAGGTGTAATGAGCCGAGAAAGTCTTGACTGATTTTATGATTCATTTCATTTATTTTCACAGATATTTTGTTATAAGTCATTATGAAACAAGACGAACAATTGAAATTTCATAAAAACAATCTCCAGCAAGACATCAGAATTTGTCATGATTAATATTCTATAATATCATAAAAACACTAGGTGATTCTTCCCATCTATCCTAGCCTTGGTGGACAGATTTACCCAATATCTGTTGCTGGTGGGAGGTGGCAGGTATCGCGTGGATTTAGTCAAGGTGCGCAAAGGCTGACCCAGACACCATGGTTATTAAAAATAAAATTTACAAGTGCTCCTTTTTTAACTTCCAGTCACATGCTGAAACCTAAAGGATGAGAATTAGTATTATTCTTCCCTAAAAGTTGCTAAACGTTCACGGTTTCTTTTCAGTCTGTTTCGCTTCGTTTTTGGTGAAGTTCTTGATGTATGAATTTGTTTTTAGCACTGTGTTGCTGAGTTTAGTTAGTATGCTTTTAATAGGATTTGCGTTTGGCAGATACCTATAGCAAAGGGTTCGGTTTTTGTGAAGAAGTAAAGGGAAGACTGCAAAGTCCAGCTGATTATCAGACATTTGTAAAATACCTCCGTATTTACAGCTGAGAAGTAATTACAAGGAAGCAGTTACAAAGTTTGGTACGCGTATCATGCATCTAATCTATCTTTTTTGCTCCTATATGACAGTAATCTTTTGTTTATCATTTCAGCTATCGATGGTTTGGCTGATGTTCATGCAAAGCATAGGCTAGAAAAACATTACACTGAACACTCACACCCAATCATGAAGAAAAATTTTTGCTACTACATAAGCTACAAGAACCTCTGTGGACAGATGCTTTGTCAGTTCTTTTATGCAACTTCCATTCAACAATTGAGAAAAAAAGGTTGAAAAGGCTGAAGAAGCACCATTGGTGTAGGTTCCTTTGGGTCTCCCTGTGGGCAATATTGGTTGCTCTACTGGTTGATACCGCAAAATGGTTATGTCGCTTGGTAGAGCTATTTATGCTAAACATGTCCTCTCTTTTGATTTTTGTTTCTATCTACCGTCTCTTGCTCTTAGATTATTGCACCATTTTGTTGTAGTTACTATTCCTCTTTTCATAATGCTTTGTCATGCTTTCTACAATATTTTACCATGATTTCACTTCCGTCATTTCTTTTTTCAAACCCCAATTTCACTCGGTATGTTGTTGTCCTCTCTTTTGACCAACAAAAGTAAGAAACAGGGTTACTGAAATTTATCCTAAGCTATCATATTTTAAGCAGTCTTCTAAAGTTAACATTTATGCTAAAAGGACAAGAAAAAGTGTATTTTGAAATGTTTCACAAGAAACACTATGTCATCAGACGAAGAAAGAATGAACTTTTGATTAATGAAGAACTAATTGCATTCCTAACATCACCGTAATGAGGTTCTTTAATCAATTTGATCGTTACTCCAATTCCATCCAATACGAAATGCACTTACGAAAGGTGAAAATTTGATCATCATTTCTAGTGGAGTCGCGCACTTTTATAAATAGTACGGATATAAATAGATAACACATGGGTCCTAACTTAATTGTTGGGGTTGTCGCTTCATGCAGGAACGTTTCCAAAACATTGGTCATGTGTACATATCCTTCTTAGACATTTTGAAGATGTACGGGGAGGAGCATAAGAACAGCTATGAAGTCTACCATGAGGTGCTAAACCATTTTTAATTTCGATACACAAATATTGTTATATGATCTTTCTTGTTTTAATTTTATAACTCTTTTTTATAATGTGTAGGTTGTCGTACTTTTCAAAGATCACCTTGATTTGGTTGATGAGTTCACTAAATTCTTATCAGATTCTTCAACTAATTTCAAGGTTAGGAAATCTATTCATTAGTTAACCATCCTCTTTAGTTCCTTATAATAATGCTATATTGTTATTACCTTGGCTAGAGCTTGCTAGCTTGCTAGTGAGTTGTACATTATTTTCTTTGGAAGATTGATTGGTTGCTTGGAATGCTTTATCCTATTTTTAATGAGTGGAGATTTGGTATTATTAGACAATAAATAGTACTGTACTTTATTTTCTTTGGAAGATTGGTTGGGTTGCTTGGAATTCTTTATCCTATATTTAATGAATAGAGATTTCGTATTATTAGACAATAAATACTAGTACGATTATTCCTTTGTTTCTTGAATGATATCATCGTCGCTTCTAGCAAATCAAGAAAAAACTCATTAATCCTTTGTTTCTTCTTGTCATAATCGTTTATACTTATGGAAAGAGATGTAATTGAAAAAAGGATAAACCTGCGCTTCCATATCTGCTGTGACCAAGAATAAAATAGGTTTGGTCCAAAACAAAATAATTAATAGGCATCAATATTGAGATAAAAATGGTAGCAACAGCAAATATTACTATACAAAGCTCGACTATCTACTAGCGTTCTACTTTAATTTGTGACTTTCATATATATAAGGCCATGTCATTGGTAAGCTATAGATGTGTGATCACATACTATCACATCTCCTCAATACTTCATCGATATCTCTTTAGATTTGTCTTAGACTCACAATTAAGACTGTCAAACGGGCTGGGCCGGGCCAACCCGGAACCGGCCCTCCCATTTTACCCGGGTTACGGGCCGGTTACGGGCCGTGTTTGCGTTAACCGGGTCGGGCCGGGCCGGACCAAACAGTAAAAAAATTAAAACTCATCCGAACCCGGCCCACTTAACCCAATACGGTCAAACCCACCAAAACCCGGTCAAACCCGGTTAAAAAATAAATAAAAAATCCAATATACACTATATACACTCCAATATACACTATATACACTCCAATATACAATATATATTTTTAAAAATATATATAAAGTATAAACAATTACACATATATACGTACCATTCAATATATAATTATATATGACTATACGTACTACTTTAAATAAAACATATGCTATAATAGTATAATATATATATATATATACACTACAATATATATATATACTAATTTATAAAACATATACACATGTATACGTTAAATATATACTACTTTAGAAGATATATACACATATATATACACCATTCAATATATATGTACTACTTTAAATAAAATATATACTACAATATAGTGATATACATATATATATATACAACAATATGTATATATATATAGTTACATACTAATTTATAAAACATATACACTTGTATACTTTAAAGATATATGTCTATAGAAGATATATACACATATATACGCACCATTCAATATATATGTACTACTTTAAAAAAAGTATATACTACAATATATATACTAATTTATAAAACATAAAGTAATGTATACGTTAAATATACACTTCTATAGAAGATCTATTCACATATATACACTCTATTCTATGTATATCTAATACTTTAAATGAGATATATACAATATATATACATTACAATATATATTTGTATAGTTATATACTAATTTATAAAATATATACACATGTATACGTTAAATATACACGTCTATAGAAGATCCATTCACATATATACACTCTATTCTATGTACATGTAATACTTTAAATGAAATATACTATAATGTATATACATTACAATATATATTTGTATAGTTATATACTAATTTATAAAACATATACACATATATACATTAAATATACACTTCTATAGAAGGTATATACACGTGTATACGCACCATTCAATGTATATATACTACTACTTATAAAATATACTACATTATATATACATTACAATATGTATAGATATACTTATATACTAATTTATAAAACATATACACATGTATACGTTAAATATACACTTCTATAGAAGATATATGCACAAATATACAAAACATATGCTACTTAATATAATAAATTAATAATATTTGGTAGTAAATTAATAATATATTAGAAGTAAATTTTTAATTTAAAGTAGAAAACTAGAAATTCAATTTAAAATTTTAAATCGTTAAATAAAAAAAAAATAAAAAACAACGACTAAGGAGTGAATGAATTTGGGGAATTTTATTGATAGCAAAATGATCCAAAATTTATAATTTACATGAATGAAAAATCTATAAATTATGCATCATTTTTTCCAACTCATTCATGTTAATATTAATGGGAACTTGCATAGGATAGTCGAAGTCAACGGGGGCAAAACCATGCATTGGACTTGATTCTGCTGAGTTCTCCCATCAAGTCATAATTTCTTCAAGTTTCAGCTCGTCGCTCGGCTCCGGTTCCATTCCTTGGTTTCTTCTTTCCGCTCTAATCCAATCTCTGAGGCAAACTAGAATATTCATTGCATTGCTTCCCAATGAGTGTCGGTTGTCTCCAAGCTACTGTCGTCCCTGACTGAAGGCGCTCTCTGATGCAACGGTTGACATTTGAACATTCAAGATATCTCTAGCTAATCTTGAAAGCACAGGATATTGTGATTCATTATTCCTCCAACAATCCAACGTGTTGATCCGTCGTCTGCGATCCTCTGGTGTCGTCCGAAGATAATATTTCAGCTCTTCCCGATAAGTTGATGTGTAAGTTCTCTCATCAACACTGTTCCAACAATTTAAATCATAAAACGAATCAGAAAAACCACTATGTGCCGGCCTTTTAGAAGATGATGGCTTCTCGGGAGGATGAGGAGCGACAGTTGGAGTGATATTTGTAGGTACGACTGAATCAAATAAATCAGCATAGTGATTATATAATTTTTCTATGTAATCCTTTGCATCAGCCGTAGCCATCCACAAATCAGGTTGTACTTGTTCAGAATCATGGTTAGTATTTATTTATAAGTTAGTATAAATAAGAGTACTAAAGTGACACATATGATTATATTTCATGCACGGATTTAGCATAGCACCAACCAAGTAAATAGGGGGAATTGGGAAAAAATATTTTTTAAATTTCGTAAACATGGCGCCCACAGCTTCTTTATAACCTTCTTTATTTTTATATTGTTGGAGCAAACCAGAAATATCGGCTATATATGCCAAAATATTACAAACAGTAGGATAGTAAGCACCGGAAAATTCAACCGTAGCTACATAAAATTTTTCTAAAAACTTAACAAGATCATTAATTACAACCCAATCAGAATTATGTAGCATGCAATCAGCAGAATCAGCAAATGAACCACAATGTTGGTTAAAAGCTAGTGTAATAGGAATTCTATATTTATAACAAGTTTTTAAAAATTCATACGTAGAATTCCATCTAGTATCAATTTCCTCAGTCATCAAAATCGGTGTAAGTCCATTTTCTTGACATTTAACTTTAAATTCTCTAATTCTCGATCTACGATTATATATATGACATGCACACTTAATATGAAAAATTTCAAGCAAGGGCGGAGATAGCGTAGATTTTATTTTTGTTATAGTAGTCTTGTTGTTAGAAGCATTATCAAAAGCAATACATAAAATTTTATTTTCGATACCATCATATCCGACAATTTTAACAATAGAATCAGCAATAAATTGTCCAGTATGTTTACGATCTTCATCATATAAAAAAGCAAGAATACGTTTTTGCATCACGAAATTACTATCCATCCAATAACAAGTAACGGTTAAATAATCATTTTTATTTACAGCACGACCAAGATCAGAAGTTAGGGACAATCTACATTGAATATTTTTTAACAATGTTGATAAATAAAAACAATATTGTGAATGGAGTCTAAAAATATCAGACCGACAAGTAGTTCTAGGAATACCATTAAACATAGGATTATAAATTGCTTGTATATAACGAATAAAGGCATCAGAAGAAGGAAAACTAAAAGGCAAACAACCCACAGCTACCATTTTAGCTATTTCTTCCTTGTCCCTCAATTAATTATACTTTTTCGCTACTTGACCGGTTGCTGGGTCCATTCTAGTTTGCGTTGACCCACCAACATCCCCACCACCTTTTGTAATATTTAACTCTCTTTTGTGATCTTCAGTTATATTTCTCATTAACGTACCCGTACCCCCTTGCTTGCCTCCACTTCTATGCTTATATATTTGTTGACAATTATTGCACTGCACCTCAATATCTGATATACGTTCCAAAAATTGTCATGCAATACTAGTTCTTTTACGAGGTTTTGGGGCACTGGGAGGACGGGAAGGGAGATTAACTGATTCAGATCTAATGTTAGCATCTCCTACTGCGGGTGTTTCAGCAATATTTTCATTATCTTCGTCTAAATTAACCGCATCTACTTCATTTTCTTCTTCTATACCATAATTTTTCTGAGCTTCTACATAATCCATATCGTGAGCACCTACACCTATTTCTTCCTCAAAAGGTGTACCAAGCGGTACCGGAGGCGAAGGCACACGGGTATATCTACTACTTGAACTACCTCTACCGCTTCCGGGACAAAAAATTTTAACACCTTTAGTAGCGAGGTTTTTAAATTTATCTATAATATAAATTAAATTAAACTAAAAATATTCAAAATACACAAATATAATAAAATTAAATATTAAACAATTAATACAATAAATAAAAATTAAACGTAAGAGATGGAACGACAATACCAAATTTTGGAAGTATCCGAAGATTGCGACTTTAGAAACTTCCGCTCGTACTTTGTAAACGAAAAATTAAAAAATTAAAGTGAACACTTTAAGAAATTAAATATATTGAATATTTGAGAATTGAGAATTGAGATTTGAGAGAGAATGCGATTTGAGAGAGTGAAAATTTGTGTGAAAAATGATTTGAAGTTGTAGGGTATTTATAGATTTTTTGGGGGCATTAAAAAATATTTTTTAAAGTTTTTTTTTTTTTTTTACTAAATGGGCCCAAACTAGCCGTTTGGACCCAAAAAGGGCTATATAGTCGTTGGGCCAACGGCTAGTTTGGCCCAAAATCCAAAAATTTATATATTTTTTTTAATTTTCCGGGCCAGGCCGGTTAACCGGCGGGTCTGGATCGGGCTTGGTCCGGGCCGAATTAATCGGGCCCATTTTAACAAAAAAACCGTCCCGGGACCCGGAACCCTAAAGCCCTAGGGCTTACCGGGCCGGGTTAGATAATCGGGCCGGATCGGGCCAGCCCGTTTGACACCCTTACTCACAATTTTCAACCTCACACCTCTTTAATAGGACATTTATGCGGCTTCTCTTCAAATAGTGAAAAATTAAAATGAATCTCTTTTAGGGGTTAAAGAGCCCGGGAGGAAAAAAGAAAAGGCGAAATTAAAAAAAATATTGCAAAAAGAGAAAAGATTATCACTGCTTCAAAAATATAGTATTTCTATCGTGTTTTTTTGAATCAAATTTATAGCGTTGCTATGTTGATTTAATATAATAATATATTTCAAATTGCTAACTTCGTAGATTCTTTGTTTCAATTTGTTTGACTGACTTTTTTTTAGTTTGTTTCAAAAAAATAAATGTCTCTTTTTCTTTTTTGGCAACTCTTTAATTTTAAATTTTCACACGACATGTTTAAGACTACAAGATCAAAGGACATTTTGGTGCATTCGACATATTTTTAATTTAATAGTATAACAAGATTCAAAAGTCTTCTTTACCTTTCTTAAATTTCATGTCAAATTTAAAAATCAAACAAGTAAATTGAAACAAAGAGAGTAATTGAAAACTTAGATTATTATATTTAATTTTCATCATTTGTTTTCATCTAGGTATATTTGTATTAATAGTGTCTATACTACAAGAAAATGCATATATGGCTATAGAATATGTCGTAGCTAAACATGAAAAATTTTGTGGCTAAACACTTTAGCCATCAATTATTTTTCCGTAGCATTCGTAACAAGAAACAGCGTAACTAAAAGTTAGCTACAGACTTTACACGATCTGTGGCTAAGAACAAATACTTACAACTACAAAAAAAATTGTGTTGTAGCTATGGTGGTAAAAACGTTCTTCCATGAAATATATACTTATAGCAAATAATTTTACTCTTTTACCACGACAAATAAGATTTGTAGCAATTTTTATATTATAGCCACAATGTAATCTATTGTGGCAAAAGACTTGATTTGTTTGCTACAAAATTTAAAATTTGTGGCTATTTTATATTTTAGTCTCGTAATAATAATACTTATATTTAGCTACGAGTTAGACAATCTATAACTATATAATGCCATAATATTTTATACATGGCTGAGAATTCATTCTTTTTGGCATGAATTACATTAATTATAGTAGCTATTTTGAAAACATAAATCATCTTTTTATAATTATGAAATATAGATTTAGTCACAACTATGAAAATTCATTTTAAAGAATATATTATAAGAATTATTAATTACGTAAATTTCTATAATATAGCTAAAATAAAAATAAATTTAAATAATTTTATTACTACAAATTAAATACGCAAGCTTTGTAGTAAGAAAAGTTACATAATGCAACTACAAATTCATATTTGAAATTTTAAAATAAGTGTCAATTTACATAAAATTATATTTTATAATTTTGAAAATAGTTACAATATACAATTCTTTTGTCTTGTTTGTGTCCAAACTAACATAATCTTCTCTTATTTCAGCTTTCACAATCTTCTATTGCGCCTCAACTTGATCTACATCCATCCGAATTTGTCATTTATATGTACTTACTCAATGAAATGCCTAAAGATTATTGTAAAGTATTTTAGCACTAAGAAAATTACGATCACCTTATTATATATGCAAGTATGTGTTGTAAATACCTAATTTTTTACCAAACCTAAGTGTTTTTTCGCCATCTTAGGGTTCAATTTTTTTTTTTAGGGTCTAAATTAGATATTTTAAGTTTATCTTATTTTTACTAAATTTGTTTTAAAATTTTTGAAAACTACAAAAATAGAGTCACATTTTTAAATAACTTTTATTTTATTTATTTATTTTTAGATAAAAAAAGGAAAAAAAAATTGTATTTGCTTTCTTCTTTTAAATTTTAAATAAATAACCTATTGATATTAATATTCTGTAATCATATTTTAAGACTATTAATTTTACTTATCTATATTTTAGTTTTAAATAAATTTTACCATTTTATTAATATCCTTAATAAAAAAAAGTCCTAATCCTAAACTACCAATCCAACCCACGTTTCCTACTTCCCCTCAATCTCTCCATGATCCCACAATTCACTCCTCCATGCACACACACATAACACAACTCCCTCACCCAACACTCCATATATTACACACACAGACAGAAACCGGAGGGGGGGGGGGGGGAGAGAAGCACATCTGCACAAAAAGAAAAGACCAAAAAACGTAGAGAAAACAGACCAGAAAAAAAGGAAACAACAAGAGAGAAAACAAGAAACACAAGGGGGAAAAACCAAAGCAAAAAACAAAAGGAAAAGGAGAAAAGTTAGAGTTTGAGTTCGGGGTTCTGTTTGAAGTTTACGATGACGGCATTAACTACTATTTTATATTTATAGACAAAAAATTATTTTATCATTAAATATCGTAAAATATTACAGGAAATATATCAGTCAAGTGCATACCCCTCACGGTTCTATTCTAAAATATCATGTACATTATTGCTATCTTTTCTTCTAAAATCTGAATACTTTTATTTTCTTATGTATTTGATTGTGATTAGTACAGTGATTATTTATGAGTATAGGGATTTGTAAATGATATTAATAAAGTTTGAATATTTTAGTTAAGGAGCATAAGTAGGTTATTGTTCACGAGACAGTGTCATTGGCATCTTAGATTAGAAGACGATTGGGTCTAAATATATAAGGTCCAAATATTTTAATACTAATAACGTGAGAAGAGCAAGACAGGTTATGAGTTTATCCAAGACCCATCGCAATAAAGAAAAGAATAGAGAAGAAAACCTATTTGTAAGGGAGCAATTCGTAAAAGAATGAGTTAGGTTCTTAACTTTTAAAAAAAAATTAAAATTTAATATAAGAAGAAATAACGATGGAGTTGGAAAGCCCTGCTACCGACCATTCGTTATAATAGAAATTAACATACCATTTGAAACCGATCTAATTGGGTTGGGTATATTCTAAACATGTTAGGTGCTTATTTAGACTAGAAAAATGGGGACGACTCATAAATGCCACAAAGGCACGAGAAGTATACCAAAACTCGTGGTAAGGACAAAAAGTACTACTATCGGTAAGCCACACATCAAGGCAGTTTTTAATAAATTCTTAATAAATAAAAGCGGGACAGAAATCATTTTTAGGCTAACGAATATTATATATCCAAGAGATTAATTTAACCCAGACGTAAGTCATTAAAGCGACCGTGCTAGAACCACGGGACCCGAGGGGTGCCAAACACCTTCCCCTCGGTCAACAGAATTCCTTATCCGGAATTGTAGTTCGCAGACCAAAAATTAAGAGTCGTTTCCTTTTGAATAGGGATTCAATAAGGCGACTTGGAACACCCAAACTCAATTCCAAGTGGCGACTCTGTAAAATAAATAATTCCTTCTCAAAACGTCACTTTAATTGGAACAACCCTTTTTTCTCTAAAACCAACTTCCCTAGTAGGGTCGGGGATGGTAAAAAATAGGGGTGTGACAGATGGCGACTCCGCTGGGGATATAACCAGAATTCGATCTTTTATATTGACTTGTTTGGCTTTATTTAATTTTGATATTGTGTATTGTTGGCCTAAATATGTTATTTGCCTACATGTTTAACTGCTTTGATTTATTTGAATTGCAATATAAACTGTTTTCCCTTACGCACCCATCTGAGTCTTCTGAGATACTTTATATTCGGAGATGCGGTATATGCTCTCGAGCTTGAGATATCAGAGATGCGGTAATGCTCCTGAGAAGGATTCTGTAGTCACCCATGATTTAGGATGGGAAGGGACCGACAGTGAGGCCAGAAAGCCCTGCTACCAGTAAAGTTGTTCCTTCCCGACTCGAGTTGTCCTCTCGTTTTACAGCCAGTCTAGATACCTAACTCCGCCAGGTTAAACCTAGTAGAACTGAAACTTAGACATGATTATCCCTATTATGCTCCACTTTATTTGCATAACGTGCATTTTTAACTTAGTGGAGGCTCGACAAAGTTTTGAATGTCTAAAAGTACCCTATTTTAAGACTATTCATTTTCTGTGTCACTAGTTGCATTAACTGTTAGGCTATTTTGAATGTTGTTGGGCTTTGGAATCTATTAGCGTAAGGGAGGCTGAAAATTTCTCTCTAAAACGTATTCTTTTTTGAAACCCAAATAAGGTGCGGGATTTGCTTTCACAATAAAAAATATATATTTTTAAAAATTGTTGAGTTTGCCCCAATTGCACGAATTACGCACACCTGATTCTCATATTAATGAGATATGTAGGAAACCTTTCTTAGGTTTGGTGATCTTCATTCAATTTGAAAAAAAAATTGTTATTGATTTAAAAAAAATAATTAAAAAATAAAAAAGGGTTGTTAGTCTCCTTCAAAAGAAATCCTTAGATTAAAAAAAAAAAGTGTTCAAAAATAGAAAAGATAAAAAGAAAAAGTTTTTCCTCCCTATTCAAAAAGAAAAAAAAAGTTTTTGCTTCATATTTTAAGCTTCCTGAACTACGCCTAACCTGATTCTTGTTTAACAAGATACGTAGGCAACTCTTCTTTTGAGTTCGGTTTCATCTAAAAAAAAATCTTGACTTAGTAATTTGTACTAACATATTTAAAATATGAATTAAAAAAAGTATTAAACTATAAGACATGATAGAGTGGACCAACTAGGTTGTGAACTGTAGATTCTTATGGTATCTCTAATTGTACTAAAGTTGCACTTGTAAACTTTTCCTTCTCTAAGTCAAGTTTAAAATAAATCTTACCTCATTGTTTCATGTGCATTATGGGGTGAGCTTTAGATTGAAAATTCAAAGGCATCGCTCTGTTGATCTAAACCTTGGCTTGAATGTTGGCTGAGGCAAAATTTTGAGATAAACTTGGTTTGGAAAAGGATTATAGGCCTTCTTTGATCCGATTGTGCATTCGAAAATCCACCGAATGACGTAATTCCTAGCACTTCACCCTTTGAGCTTGAAATCTTTTTCTTGGATAACCACATCTGAGTCTATACCTTTCGAGTGCTTATATGCACTATCCCTCTTTTGGCCTACCTCATTGAGCGCACTAACTACGTATAAGGTGCGAATGAATATTCAAGATAAAAGACGCCAAAGACAAAGAACGTATATCCCCGGGATGACCAAAACAAAAAACGATTTCAAAGAAGAAGGAGCAAGAATCCAATTAAAAAAGAAAGAAAGAAAGAAAGAAAAGAAAACTCCAACAAAGATGGAGAAGCTTCATAAAAAAAATAGTACTTTTATCAAAAATAAAAGGGGAAAATCCTCAGCATAAGATTCAAACAAAGTCGAAGCAAATACATGACAAGGGACAAAGAAGCACAATAAAGAAGATCGAACGTCAAACCGCAACAAATGGCAAAGGCATGAAAATAATGCAGTGCTCATTGAGGAATTAGTCACTTGACTCCCAAATATCGTCCTATCTGTTCCTAAGCCTACAATATCAACCAATGACAAGTCCTACATGATTTCATTTTGAGTGTTCTCACATTAGTGGATACTTACATGATTGTCAAGCTTATGGTATCTCATTGCATGCGTTGAACATCTTTCTGAGTGTGAGTGATTCTTGAACATCCTAAAATCCAAATTTTTTCAATATGAGTGAATTAGAATTTTAGTTGTGGCAAGGACACTTGAAACATAAGGATAAGAAGAATTTTAAATCCTTGATTTAGGCAAGATAAAGAGAACATGTCGAAACTTAAGTATATTCGAGGTACCATTTGAAACTATAAGAATCACTTCTAATGTTGATCTTAATTTTTACTCAAAAGTAATTAGAGATAATTCGACCATGATGCTAATTGTTGGTATCAATTGAAGTCAGGAAATAAATTGATTTCATTCTTTTCATTCTCCGAATCTTTACAAAGCACATACTTAAAAAAAATTCTTTCGTGAACTATGTTAGACCTGATTCTTGCTATGCAAGATACGTAGGCAATCCTACAATAGGGTTCGGTCTTGCTGAATAATTTTTTTTTTACATCCCTAAAAGGTATAATACTGGGGCATTTTCAAAAAGAAAAAAATATTAAAGTTCCTCACATTCAAAACAGACATATTTTTTTATATAAAAAATAAAAAAATCTCACTTACCTCAATAGGTAAAACATCTCCTGAGTACTCTTTAGGGAACGAAACTACCTAATTCTCATTCGTCTTCATAGGGCGTCATCCCCTAGTTGACATCTTATTTCATCTTCATGGGGCGCCATCCCCTAGTTGACATCTTATTTGTCTTCATAGGGCGCCATCCCCTAGTTGACAACTTATTCATCTTCATAGGGCGTCATCCCCTAGTTGACATCTTATTTATTTTCATAGGGCGCCATCCCCAAGTGGACATTTTATTTCGTCTTCATAGGGTGTCATCCCCTAGTTGACATTTTATTCGTCTTCATAGGGCGTCATCCCCTGGATGACATCTTATTCGTCTTCATAGGGCGCCATCTCCTAGTTAACA
The DNA here is from genome assembly GCA_030864225.1 of Capsicum baccatum var. pendulum. Classification (NCBI taxonomy): domain Eukaryota; kingdom Viridiplantae; phylum Streptophyta; class Magnoliopsida; order Solanales; family Solanaceae; genus Capsicum; species Capsicum baccatum. Next base: position 229,205,983 of record CM061556.1, read on the forward strand.
TCTTATTCGTCTTCATAGGGCGCCATCCCCTAGTGGACATCTTATTTCGTTTTCATAGGGCGCCATCCCCTAGTTGACATTTTATCTTGTCTTCATAGAGCGTTATCCCCTAGTTGAAATCTTATTCATCTTCATAGGGTGTTATCCCCTCGTGGACATCTTATTTCATCTTCATAGGGCGTCATCCCCTAGTTGACATCTTATCTCATCTTCATAGGGCGCCATCCCCTAGTTGACATCTTATTCGTCTTCATAGGGTGCTATCCCCTAGTTGACATCTTATTGGTCTTCATAGGGCGTCATCCCCTAGTTGGCATCTTATTCGTCTTCATAGGGAGTCGTCACCTAGTTGACATCTTATCTCGTCTTCATAGGGCGTCATCCCCTAGTTGACATCTTATTCGTCTTCATAGGGCGTCATCCCCTAGTTGACACACTACAAGAAAATAGTTAAATTGTGACGGAATATTTGAGATGAAACACCCCTGTCACAATTTGTGACAGAATTTTGATGCATTTATGATGAATTTTTTTGCATAAATATAAAATTTTTAATTTTTTTATTTTCACATAAATATTGAAAGAGTAACAGATTTGTGATAAATTTTTGACAGATTTAAATATAATTTTTGTGACAGAAATTTTTTTGTCACAAATTAAAGTTGATGAGAAAAAATAATAACTTTCTGTCACAAATCTGTCACTAAATTTGTGACAGATTGAATATTCCATCACAATTTTTTTTTCAAAAAAGTAATTAATGTTATAAAAAATTATGACTAATTTATTCCGTCACAACAAAAATTATAAAAAAAATTACTTGTGACAGATATATTTTCGTCAAAAATAAAATTGGGTTCCCTCTAAAATATTTTTCATTTTCCCTTTTTTTTTTACATCAACTTTTTTCCAATTAGAAGAACAGGGCATTCTAGTTAAGGGCTACAGTCAAAACCCTTAATTTTTCATCTCCTTTCTTCATAGGCATTCAATTTCTTCCACAAAGCAGTCGCATTCACTAAGAGAATTTGCATTTAATTTCTTCCGCAAGCACTTAGTTCATCTCAATTTCAATTCTTCTTCAACTTATTGAGGTAATTTATCTCAATTTCTATCCTTTTCAACTTATTGAGGTATGGATTAGGTCATTTTTTTGCTTGTTGAGGTATGGAATAGATTGATTCCAACAGAATTGCCCTTAACTAGTGATGTATCATGAGTTTTGTTGTTTGTTGGAACTATGGGGTTGTTTCTGGGTTAGAAGGCACTGATAGGGTTGTTCTTTGTCACAATTTGTTCTGTATCCATAGATGACAACGTTGGTCATCTCCCTATGCTTATTATGTCATCCATGCTATATTTTCTTAGTGTATTAATGATGTTATGGTTGCCTAATGTCTATGTCTTGCTTATAGCTAGACGTTTAGATGGGCTTGGAATTGAATTAGCATATAAACTTGAGACCTCGTAAGGGAGTAGGCCTTAGCAGCTGGCAGCACTCCTGTTATTCCCAGGTAAACGCACCTCCGCCAGCAAGATGAAGAGCAACTTCTTCATTCTTCTAACGAGCAAGTTCTGCTTTGTGCTGTGTGTGTGAATTATTTGCAGGAACCAGGGAGAGCTGAATTTGATTTTGGTCGCCTTGACGCCAAAACAGTAGTGAGAAATATATACATTCTTTTCTCCAGAAGTGAATTACCAATAGCCAATGAAAATCAGGAAATCATGGACATTGAAGTGAATTACCAAAACTCTTGTAAAAATTCAGGAAATAAACAATATACATAAAAGCAACCTATATAACTTTTGTTCAGGCTATCAGAATTTTCTGTTTTACTAATTACTCTCTGGTGAATTTTCTTTTGAAGTCAAATATAGATTATACCCTATTTAAGCAGCTCTTGTATTTGGTTCATGTAAAAGAGGAACAGAACTGAGCTTGTTCTTTAGCCGCAGCTATGGGTTTGCTATAGACAAGATCTTTTAAGTTTGCATCAGTTGTTCTTTAGCTGCAGCTTCACTTCTGATTGGTAACGTTCAGATTTGCAGGTAAAAGTTATCCTGCTACTTTCTAGCGGCCTCACTTTATTGAGCAGACCTTGTAAACTATCAGTGGAATTTTTTTTCACGCAACCAAAATGGACTGTGAACCAAATTCATGGGAGATATTTAAGAAGTTACACCAAAAAAAGGTTGGCCATTTTGTTGATATGAAGTCGAAGAGCATTAATGTAAGTTTGCTAATAAGCTTCTCATTCTTTAGTTCTTGAAATCAAGAAATCAATATTGATCTTGCACGTAGAGTGACTTGTTGTTTGTATCTTGAAGTACTGAAGCCATGTGGGGCCAATTTCGATTCACTACACTTGTTACAATTTATAATCTTAAAAATCTGGTTTTTGTTGAAATCTTGACGTCTAGTGAAGCCATGTGTGGCCTATTTCGATTCACTAGCATTGTCGTTGAAATCTTGTTGTTCTTGTTGTGGTTTGCTTCTTGTGTTTGAACTTGATCTTGTATCAATATTTATGTATGCGTGCAACATTTTCATGTAATGATTTTCTACTTCTATTTTATGTTTGTCTAAGTACCTAGGCCATCCATGTTTGCCTTGTTTAGCATAGATCTAGGCTAAGTTTGATTGGTGTTCCTCAACATTATTAAGCGTTGAATTATGCGACTTATGATCCTGTGTATATCTTTTAGGTGTTGTTAGTTAAGCAGAAAGATCAGAAATATCTTTTGCATTTCTTTTTAGGTTTGTTTTAATGGACTAATTTAAAGTTATTTGAAATGAATTATTCCTGGACCCCTTATTTCATTAACCGAGCTTCCTACACAATCTTATTTTTGTTAGCGATAAAGGCTTTTCTTTACTGGTGTGTCCATTCTTTCTCACTTAAATATAAATTTCTTGTGTATCTTATCATTCTGAATTACAAGGAATGTATGTATTCCTGCAGAATGTGTAATGTTATATGCAATTGTAGTAAAACATTAGTAGCTCGTCCATTTTGTTTTCAAGTTATTAGCATAAACTGTTCTTATACTTTATGTGTAATCCATTTCATAACAACTACATCACTCTTGTGAAAGATACTTAATGTACAACACGCTTTCTCCATTGTAGGAAGACTTTCTACTTATCCCATTGCGTTCCTTTCCGTCTTTCATCGGATCTTATAAATTTGAAACATGCTCCCAACCGTCTGATATGACAAGTGAAACGTACGCAATATATATCAAGTCAGATGTTGTAACCAAATTCCCCATATTTCAACATTGTTGTAGTACATCACCAAATTCCTCACTCTAAGTACGTTGTAACATCCCGTACTTTCGGGCTAGAATTTAGACCATCGTTCCTATGTGTATAGACCCGAACTAAATTATTCCTTGTTAATGTATGTGTGGTAATCACTCCTATAGTGTGGGAAAACCTTTGAATATGAATTGAGGTCACAAGAATCCCCTAACTCTAAGACGAGTTGAAAACAATTTCATCGATTAAGTTTTAGTGGACACTTCAACTTGGGTTAACTTTCGTTGACCATAACTTCTGTTATATAAATAACTGGGTGTCCTTCTATATATCAAATGAAAGGTCTTTGAGTATTCTTTCCAACTCAATTGATTTGGTCCAAATCCAATATGGGAGTAAAAAGTTATGCCCATTTTATTTCAGCATATCAGTCTGTCAACTGGCAGAAATTTCTGTAACTTTTTTTGTTTCTTTAGGATTATTTTGGTCTTTTCCTCACCCTAGAACCTACCCGTCACGAATATAAATCTAACCTAAGAAGTATAATACATGTTATATTAGTTTTCGACATACCAAACCCTCTCCACTCTCAAGAACAAGATCAAATTAGGGTCTTCATCAAAGATCAAGAATTCAAGCCTCTAAGTCCAAGAATTCCAAGAAATTGATTAAGATTCAGATTCCCTTTTTCTAACTACAAAATCTAAGGTATGTGGGGTTTTCCTAAACTACATGGGCTGGTTGAAAATACTTTGAATATGGTTTAAAGTGTAGAAATCATGAATTTATCAACCTGACCCTTCTTAATACTTAACTAAAAACAGAAACTTTAGCAATACTACTAGTAGCTCTTACAATTCCTTCTCTTATACTTTAACATCATTCAATAATACCTGTAGCATCTACCTTCTGCTTATTAATAAATAGTTTTAGCATTTTTTTTATTTCATACTGTTTTTGTTGGCTGATTATTTGTATTTTTTAGGATAAAATGAACTTTATCATCGCTACTGCTCTTTTGGGATCAACAAATAATTCATCAGAAGATCAAGAACTTGATATAAATCGCAAGTACTTTGATATTGTGGGTGGAGCAAATAAATGTGTGTATGGATTGGGATCTGAAGCTTCAACCTTGTATAAAGATATGACATGCAATTTGCCTATAGTGTCCGATCATGTTGCCGAAGAGCGCATCAAAATCTATGGAGGTGCAACAACGAATAGAGCAAGAAGTTTCCCATTTGAGGCAACAAAGTGATGATCGATTCAAATCTATGGAGGAGCAATGGTCTCGCATGATGAGCGACATGGCATTATCTTCTCGCTCATTTAGTAATCCTACTCTCCCAAATAGGGACTCATCTAATGCTTAAGTGTTTAATATTTTGAGATTTTAGTTAGTTGAAGTGTCGAAACATTGTCCCACTTTTTAAGATAGTTATATGCTTTAAATTTTAAACATTGGTAGACCTTTTCTTATTGAAGTTGTGATTTTGCACGTTTTAATAACTTTATACATTTTTTATTATAAATTTTGTATTATGTTTTATATATATAGTGTGTGAGAGAGAGAGAGCATAGTATTTCCTAATTATAATTTATTAAAATTAAAAATTCAAATAAAATTTGTGACAGATTTAATCTGTCACAATCTATCGTAAATTGTGACTAAATTAGTCTGTCACAAATTATTTATAACGAAATATATTGTCACAATTGTGGTGACTAGGTTTGAAAATTTGTTACAAAAATTATTTTGTCACTATTTTATAACGGAATAGTTTGTCAAAAATCTATCATAAATTTGTGGCGAAATATAAGCCAAATTTAAGGATTTATATTGTGACAGACGATCTGTCTCAGTTCCGTCACAATAATTTTGTGACGGAAATTAAATCTGTCACAATGATTTTATGACTAAAGGTTCTGAGACGCACAGTTTTCCGTCACTAATCTATCACAAACAGTGATTTGTGATAGATTTGTGACTAAAATCTCCATCACAATTTTGCCATTTTCTTGTAGTGACATCTTATTTGTCTTCATAGGGCGCCATCCCTAGTTGACATCTTATTCTTCTTTATAAGGCGTCATCCCCTAGTTGACATCTTTTTGTCTTCATAGGGCGTCATCCCCTAGTTGACATCTTATCTCGTCTTCATAGGGTGCCACCCCCTAGTTGACATCTTATTTGTCTTCATAGGGTGCCATCCCCTAATGGACATCTTATTTCGTCTTCATAGGGCGTCATCCCCTAGTTGACATCTTATTCGTCTTCATAGGGCGCCATCCTCTAGTTGACATCTTATCTCGTCTTCATAGGGTGTCATCCCCTAGTTGACATCTTATCTGGTCTTCATAGGGCGCCATTCCCTAGTTGACATCTTATCTCGTCTTCATAGGGTGTCATCCCCTAGTTGACATCTTATCTCGTCTTCATAGGGCGCCATCCCCTAGTTGACATCTTATTTGTCTTCATAGGGCGCCATCCCCTAGTTGACATCTTTGTCTTCATAGGGCGCCATCCCCTAGTTGACATCTTATTCGTCTTCATATGGCGTCATCCCCTAGTTGACATCTTATCTCGTCTTCATAGGGCATCATCCCCTAGTTGATATCTTATCTCGTCTTCATAGGGCGTCATTCCCTAGTTGACATCTTATTCGTCTTCATAGGGCATCATCCCCTAGTTTACATCTTATCTCGTCTTCATAGGGCACCATCCCCTATTGACATCTTATTCATCTTCATAGAGCATCATCCCCTAGTTGACATCTTATTCGCCTTCATAGGGCACCATCCCCTAGTTGACATCTTATTTGTCTTCATAGCGCGCCATCCCCTTGTTGACATCTTTGTCTTCATAGGGCACCATCCCTAGTTGACATTTTAGGAAATAGACCTTCCTATTTTTCTACTTTATGTCTTCATAGGGTATGACAATCCCTAGTCGAATTTTAAGAAGCAAAAATCCTAATTTTTCTTCATGCATTCACAAGGCATAACATCATTTAGTTGCATTATTGAGAACAAGAATATTATTTTATTACATACCTAGCTTTGATTTGTATCATTTTTATTTATTTTTAAATTATTGTGTAGTTTTTCTAATAACTCACAAAATTTTCCTAGTGCAAACTGGGGCAAAAAATAACAATTGTTTGTTTGTTTGTTTGTTTTTATGGCTTGCACGTTTTTCTGCAAAGCACATGTATATTCAAGAATGAAATCCTGTCTTCAGTCAGAATATAGAAGAATGATCAGTTTGAAGATAGTTAGAGTCAGTTTTGCATCCGTAGCGGTCAAACATCTCAAGAGACATCTTTTTAGCTTCTAATCAGGGGAACAAGCATCCAAAAGTATTCTATGAACCGTACTTTGATAGAGTGTCAATGACTCAATCCAAGTTTCAAATTCAAGTCTCAAATCCTAACTTCAAGATAAAATTTTAAGATCAAGGTACCCACCAAAAGAAGGGGAGGCGATAACTGAAAATCCAAGACGAAGATCTGAAGCAAGAGAATCAAGATAATTAGAATAGATAGGATATCTTTCATTTCTAGTTTCATTTTTCTGATGTAATAAAAGGAGTCACAGACCAAAAAATCGACGGAACCTCAACTCGACTCTCCAACTCATCTATTCATTCCTACACTTATTCGAACTACACATGTCCTGATTCTCTTATAACCCGAGATATGTAGGATGCCCAAAACCAGGACTCGGTCGCACCTTTTTTCTACTTATTGACATATTATTTTTAAATAAATGGTTGGGTCAAAAATTAGTCATGTTTACTTCTTTGCCTGAAAACTCTCCATATTTCCAAGCAAAGAGGAGCATTCTGTAAACACTTAATTCTTTACCAAACCTAAGTGTTTTTTCACCATCTTAGGGTTCAATTTATTTTTTAGGGTCTAAATTAGATATTTTAAGTTTATGTTATTTTTACTAAATTTGTTTTAAAAATTTTGAAAATTACAAAAATAGAGTCACATTTTTAAATATGTTTTTATTTTATTTATTTATTTATTTATTTTTATAGAAAAAAAAAGAAAAAAAATTGTATTTGCTTTCTTCTTTTAAATTTTAAATAAATAACCTAGTGATATTAATATTCCGTAATCGTGTTTTAAGACTATTTATTTAACTTATCTATATTTTAGTTTTAAATAAATTTTACCATTTTATTAATATCCTTAATAAAAAAGAAGTCCTAATCCTAAACTACCAACCCAACCCACGTTTCCTACTTCCCCTCAGTCTCTCCCCATGATCCCACAATTCACTCCTCCATGCACATACACGTAACACAACTCCCTGACCCAATACTCCATATATTACACACACAGACAGAAACCGGAGGAGGGGAGAGAATCACATCTGCACAAAAAGAAAAGACCAAAAAACGTAGAGAAAACAGACCAGAAAAAAAGGAAGCAACAAGAGAGAAAACAAGAAACAAAAGGGGGAAAAACCAAAGCAAAAAACAAAAGGAAAAGGAGAAAAGTTAGAGTTTGAGTTCGAGGTTCTGTTTGAAGTTTACGATGACGACATTCTCGTTTCGATATTCAATTTAATTTGTTGAACAGGTTCTCTTACTATTCTTGTACTTATTTTTTAATTATCTTGTTATAAATGAAAGCTTGATCAATACCATTTTAACGATGAAAATCTCATATATTTTTCTTCGGTAAATTCCTTCAAATGTTATCAATTTCTTTTAGAATGTTGATGTGAGTATTGTATGAAATTATTTGTTTCTGCTCAAATCTTATGACTAGTGAATTTTGTGTGTTCAAATATTTATTTTAGTTGTTAATATAAATACGATTAGATCAAATTTTGCTTTAAACGTACATCATATCACCTCCAATTTTAGGTTATGTTGAATTTTTTTTTTTTAACAAAAATAAAAATAATATAAAATAAAATATAGAAATGTGGAAAAGTGGTTTTGCTTCAGTGGTGTTACTTGAGAAAAGGTCATTTAAATAGCATTTATATTGACTTATTTTGGGATTTATTCAAATTATAAGATTTAAAAGAAGCTATAATCATGTGGTATTATAAAACAAGAAAGAATAAAGAAGAAGAGTAGAGAGAATAGAGAGAATAATTGTTATTTCTTCTCTTGCGGGATGATTTATAATGAAGGAAGTCCTTCTATTTATAGGGGAAATTTTCCCTAGTTTCACACTAAAAGACAAATACATCAAATCTTGATAGACATCAAATAGATCTTGATAGACATTCACTATAATTGATATATATCATAACACTCCCCCTTGAATGTCTAACAATACGCATATAGGCTGCCTCATTAAAAACCTTACAAGGAAAACCCAGTGGGATAAAACTTCGTAAGGGAAAAAGAGTATAGCGCGTATTAGCTCCCCCTAATAAGAACATCCTTGAACCTTTGCATTTCGATATTGTGCACCATCTTCTTGAAAGTTGCAGTTGGAAGAGACTTGGTGAATAAATCAGCCACATTGTTACTTGAACAAATTTGTTGTACGTCAATATCACCATACTTTTGAAGCTCATGTGTATAGAATATCTTTGGCGAAATGTGTTTTATTCTATCTCCTTTTATGAATCCACCTTTCAGTTGTGCTATGCATGTTGCATTATCTTCATATAAAATTGTGGGTACTTTGTCACATTTCAAGCCACATTTTTCTTGAATGAGACGTATTATGGACCTCAACCACACACACTCTCGGCTTGTTTCATGAATAGCTATAATCTCAGCGTGATTCGATGAAGTGGCTACGATAGACTGCTTTATTTATCTCTAAGATATGGAAGTACCCCTACATATAAATACATAGCCTATTTTATACCGAGCTTTATGTGGGTCGGATAAGTATCCAGCATCAGCATAACCAACAAGATCGAAATTGCAATATTTAGAATAAAATAAGCCCATATCGGTAGTCCCTTTTAGATACTGTAATATGTGTTTGATCCCATTCCAATGTCTCCTAGTAGGATCAGAACTATACCTTGCTAGAAAATTTTCTGAAAAGGCAATATCAGGCCTTGTAGTATTTGCAAGATACATTAGTACACCAATTGCACTAAGATATGATATTTCAGGACCAAGGAGTTCCTCATTCTTTTCTTGAGGTCGAAATGGATCCTTATTCACATCAAGTGATCGAATAACCATCGGAGTACTTAATGGATGTGCTCCATCTATATAGAATCATTTCAACACCTTTTCTGTATAGGCAGATTGATGGACAAAGATACCGTTTGTCAAATGCTCAATTTTCAAACCAAGGCATAACTTTGTCTTTCCGAGATCTTTCATCTCAAACTCTTTCTTTAGGTAATTAATTGCCATTTAAGCTCTATTGGCGTTCCAATAAGGTTTATATCATCGACATAGACAGCAAGTCTAATCAACTCCGATGTTGTTTTCTGTATGAAAAAACATGGGCAAATTTCATCATTCATATAACCTTCTTTAGATAAATATTCATTAAGACGGTTATACCACATGAGTCTAGATTGCTTCAAACCATACTATGATCATTGCAATCTAATGGAATATATTTCCCGAGGCTTTGAACTATATGCATTCGGCATTTTAAATCCTTCGAGAATTTTCATGTATATCTCATTATCAAGTGATCCATATAGATAGACTGTTACCATATCCATCAAATGCATTTCAAGTCTCTCATGGATCGTGAAACTAATAAGATAACACAATGGTATTGTATCCATAACTGGTGAATATGTCTCTTCATAATCAACACCAAGCCATTGTGAAAATTCTTGTGCATCTAGGCGTGCTTTATATCTTTGTATTTCATTTTTTCATTTTTTTCGCACAAAGACCCATTTATATCCAACAGGCTTAACACCATTAGGTGTTTGAGCTATGGGTCCAAAAACTTCACGTTTGGCGAGCGAATTCAATTTAGATTGAATTACTTCTTGCCATTTTGGCCAGTCATTTCTTTGTCAACATTCTGTGATAGATCGAGGTTCAAGACCCTCACTATCTTGTATGATTTTCGTTGCAACATCATATGCAAAGACATAATCCACTACTATTTCAGATCGATTCAGATTAGTTTCAACATCACTTGAATTTATGGATAGTTCCTCATTTTCTTGAGTCTCAGGCTCATTGATTCCTTTAGGGATATCAACATTGCTCAAATCTTCAACTTCCGTATGTGGATCTTTCGTAGTGTCATCTTGATCACTTCTTTTTCTTTTTCTTTTTCTAGGATTTCGATCCTTAGAACCTAATAGTCTGCCACGCTTTAAGCGTGCTTTAGATTCATTAGCTATGACACTAGTGGATAGTCCTTTAGGGACACTAATTAGAATTAGGACATTCTCTACATGAATATGTGATTTATTGATTCTTTTTAAATCTGTAAATATGTCTGACATTTGATTTGGAATTCTCTGCAGATGAATAATCTTTTGTACTTCTTGCTCACAAATAGAAGCATTTGGATCAAGATGAGATAGTGATGAATTTTTCCACAAAATTTCTCTTTTGATGTCACTATCTTCTTCCCCTAATTTTGGGAAAAGTATCTCATCAAACCGACAATATTCAAATCGAGCAGTGAACATATCTCCCGTTAATGGTTCAAGATAGTGAATAATCGAGGGTGATTCAAACCCAACATAAATTCCTAACCTTCTTTGGAGGCCCATCTTGGTGCGGTTTGGTGGTGCTATCGGCGCATAAAAACCGCACCCAAAAATTCTCAGATGAGATATATTAGGCTCTTGACCCAGAACCAATTGCAACAGAGAAAATTTATGATAATTTGTCAGTCTAAGACGAATAAGTGTTGCAGCATGCAAAATTGCATGACCCCAAACATAAGTGGGCAACTTAGTTTTCATTATTAACGGTCTTGCTATCAACTGCAGATGTTTAATTAATGACTCAGTAAGGCCATTTTGAGTGTGAACATGGGGTACAGGATATTCCGCTCTTATCCCGATCGGTAAGAAATAGTCATTAAATGCTTGGGATGAAAATTCTGCAGCATTATCAAGGTGAATAGACTTGATTTGATTATCAGGAAATTGTGCCCGTAATCGTATTATTTGTGCCAATAATTTTGCAAATGCCAAGTTGCGAGATGATAAAAGGTACACATGAGACCATCTAGAAGAATCATCTATTAGGACCATGAAGTATCTAAACGACCCACTTGGTGGGTGAATTGGTCCACAAATGTCCCTATATATGCGTTCCAAGAACGCGGGGGACTCAATCCCAACTTTTGTTGGCGATGGACTCACAATCAACTTTCCTTGATAACAAGCATTACATGAAAATTCACCATTCGAAAGAACCTTCAAGTTCTTTAATGGATGCCCATTTGAATTTTCTATTATTCATCTCATTATTATTGATCCTGGATGTCCCAGATGATCATGCCAAAGTACGGAAATATTGGAATCAGTAAACTTCCGGTTTACTATGGAATGTGCCTCAATTGCACAAATCTTTGTCCAATACAGTCCAGAAGATAAAGCAGGGAACTTTTCAACAACACATGTCTCCTCAAAGACATTCTTGGCGATACTAAGATATTCACGATTCATCTCATCAAATGTCTTGATATGATAACCATTTTAACGGATATATTTAAAACTCATCAAGTTTTTTCAAGACTTGGGAGAGAACATAGCATTATTTATGATGAGTTTAGATCTATTGGGCAAGATTATAATGGCTTTATCGAAGCCTTCAATCAAATCAGCACTACCAGAAATTGTAGTAGCATTAATCTTGTCCATGTTTAGATGAGAGAAATATTTCTTGTCTTTGAATATCGTATGTGTAGTGTCAGAATCAATCAAACAAATATCTTCTTGAAAATTATCCATATCTTTAAATAAAATAACATGCACCAAATAAAATATATATTAAATCTTTGTACAAAGTGAAAACTTATTATATAAAAAAATTATTAATCACACTTTAACTAATAAATTAAAAAGAAATATATTCAATTAGTACGAGATGCAATTGTATTACGAAATGAGAATATAAAAATATTATTTTATTACATAATCATATGAGAATATTATTATATTAAAGAATGTTAATACAAAAAAAAATACATTACACAATGCAATATTAATCATATTGTTTGCACAACATTGTAATGAATGCAAAGCAAGCACTCCACGTATTGTTTTCATGCAAAAAGTAAACCTTTGTACTATTATCTTTTTTTTTTCTGAATAAATAATGATAAAATTAAAATTCAATTCAATCAATAATAAACTACAATAATATAATTGAACTAATCAATATTAATCAAAAACTAATACTCATGCAAACAACTACTTTTACATGATTCTTTATTCACTAACTATTATCAATAAAAATAAAACTAAATCATTCATTCTTTCATGTTTACGGAACCATCACCAATCAAGTGATCAATTTTTCCTTCAGGGTGCTCGAAAAAATCTGCTACATCTAAACATGTTATGTCAACATTATTTTCAGAGAGAAAGTTAGCCTCGAGATTTCTCTCTTTCTTCTTTAGTGATGCTTGATAAAGATCAATCAAGTGCTTGAGAGCACGACAATCATGTGAGTAATGTCCTTTTCCTCCACATCGAAAACAAGTAACTGCTTCATGTTTCTCATCTTTTCTCTTTTTGCTTGATGAATTATTAACACCCAGAACAGGGTTTCTTTCTTGGTCATCATGACCACGACCAGGTCCACGACCAGGGCCGCGACCTTTTTCACGCCTAGCATGGTGAGCATGCACATAATTCACCTTAGGGAATGGTGCAGATCCAGTTGGTCGGTTCTCATGATTTTTCATCAACAAATCATTATTTTGTTCATCCACGAGAAGATGAGAACTCAGTTCAGTATATTTCTTGAAATCTTTTTCTCGATATTGTTGTTGTAAGAGCACATTCGAGGCATGAAAAGTGGAGAGCGTCTTTTCCATCATATCATTATCATTGATTGCCTCTCCACAAAGTTTTAATTGAGAAGAAATTCTGAAAATGGCAGAATTGTATTCATGAACAAACTTGTAGTCTTGAAATCTTAGATGCATCCACTCATATCGTGCTTTCGGGAGGATGACCATCTTTAAGTGGTCAAACCTTTCTTTTAGGCTATTCCACAATATGAATGGATCCTTAGTAGTAAGGTACTCAATTTTTAGAACTTCGTCAAGATGATGACGCAAGAAATCATAGCCTTAACATGATTTTAACTAGATGTTGTATTTTCATTCTTAATGGCATCTCCAAGACCGATAGCATCTAGGTGAATTTCAGTATCCAACACCCATGAAATATAGTTCTTGCCCGGACTTTGAAGGGCAACGAACTTACACTTCGTAAGATTGTTAGCCATATGGAAAAAGGAAGAAATAAAAAAAAATAATACCTTAGCCTTAGCCTTCAAATTTGAGACGGTAGAGTCTCGTGCTGATAACGTGTTATAAAACAATAAAGAGTAAAGAAGAAGAGTAGAGAGAATAGAGAGAGTAATTATTATTTCTTCTCTTGAGGGATGATTTACAATGAAGGAAGCCCTTCTATTTATAGGGGGAATTTGCCCTAGTTTCACACTAAAAGACAAATACATCAAATCCTGATAGACATCAAATAGATCTTGATAGACATTCACTATAATTGATATATATCATAACATGTGGGAATTTATAACTTTATTTTGTGTTTTTTTCCTCTCAACGCCATTTTGCCACGGTTTAGTTTAGGTTCTTAACTTTTAAAAAAAAAAAAATTAATATAAGAAGAAATAACGATGGAGTTGAAAAGCCCTGCTACAGACCATTCGTTATAATAGAAATTAACATACCATTTGAAGCCGATCTAATTGGGTTGGGTATATTCTAAACATGTTAGGTGTTTATTTAGACTAGAAAAATGGGCACGACTCATAAATGCCACAAAGGCACGAGAAGTATACCAAAACTCGTGGTAAGGCTGAAAAGTACTACTATCGATAAGTCACGCATCAAGGTAGTTTTTAATAAATTCTCAATAAATAAAAGCGGGACATAAATCACTTTTAGGCTAATGAATATTATATATCCAAGAGATTAATTTAAGCCAGACATAATAATGAATGATTTACATAGTTCTTACTTACTAATATTTTACACGTTTTTCAAACTTTACGTCCTATTCTTATCTTTACAAAAAGTCTAAACACTAGACTAAAAAGTCTTTATCTACCTAACCTAATTATTATACTTTACAAAAAAGTCTTCTAAAGTATAAAAAGGACAAAAACTAAAACTTTACAATAATTACAAGTTAAGTAGAAAATTGTGAAAGTTTGTTACATGTCGTTTTCACAATTTAATAGCTTATCTGAAAAACAAGAAGTAATTAATAAAGAAAATCTAGAACTAATAAATACAGAAGTAAAACTCTAGATAAATAACATATTCTTCGGTCACTATTAGCATGGTAATCTGGATACTTTTCCCTTAAACAACACCTCTACTCTAGCTATTCCCCTATCACGGTTTCTTGCCTCATCGGTTTCACCTTTAGGATGGCATAGTTCTTAGGAATTTTAATCAACATGGATCTGATACCAATTGTAAGGGGTGTGGATAACTTTAATAAATTTATTATAACTATGGATCTACTTTTATTTGTGCGTAGATATTTCTTAACTTCTCTAAATATTTTTATTTTATTTATGTTCATATCTTGGGGGGTGATTAAATGGTATTTAATTAAATGTTTTACTGTAGTATTCTTTAGTTTTTTCTCTTAGTCTTTGTAATTCTTCTATATTATTTTTGAGGTATTCTAAATATTCTATATTTTTTGTTCTAAAATATTCGATTAAATTTTCTTTCATAAGCATTTCTTCTGATCTTATTTCTTCCATATCTTGTGTCCAATATTTTAAATACTCATAGTTTATCATTTTATTCTAAAGTAGTTGCTTGTTTACTAATTTCCGTGTAATAATCTATTCTAATTGTACTATAATTTATATCTGAATTAAGGTTATTAATGCTATTAATTATCTCTCTTTCTTCTTCTCTTAATGAGTTTTTTATGTTATATAAACTATTATCTGTACTTTTTTCTAAATTTTTTAAGGTTTCTTTTATCCATATTAATTTTTCTTTTAGATTTTTCATTATTTCTTTAAGTCGGTTTCTATAATTAATTTCTTCATATAGGTCACTTTGGTTTTCTCTAATTTTTCTAATATATTCTAACATTTTAGTCTGAGTAATATCCATCTAGGTAATTATCTAGGTATAGTTGTTCTATCCAATTTATAATTTCAATTTCATAGTCTAATATTTTTTCTAATATTATTCTCTTAATATCTATATTTTCTATATTTCTAAGTATTTATAAGATTGATATTTTAAGATTATCTGTCATTTAAAATTGGTTAAATACTTTATTATAATATTTCATAGTTGTTTGTTTTAATCTTATTAATTCCTCTATATTGTCATTAAGAAATTCTATATATTTTATATCTTTAGTTCTCATATATTCTTCTAAATTTGTTTTCATTAGTTTTTCTATTAATTGTATATTTTTCATATCCATTTTCCAAAATTCTAAATATACATAATTGATCATGGTTGATTTGTAGGTTTGGTATATAAGCATTTGTAAGAGTAGTTAGGTAAGTGTGGTATATAATTAATTCTAGTCATAAAAGATCTATCAAATACTTTTTCCAATATGATTTTTCTTATATCTACTATTTCTATATCCTTGTACATATAAAATAAGTATTTTAAATTTATCTACCATTTCGTCAGATAAATAAGTATTCATTTTTCATATGATGTTTTTTTAAAATATTCCCCTCAATCAAATACATAACAAAATATGATCATTTTAGATTACTATATACTAGATTATTCTTAAATAGCATATTCTTCGGTCACTATTAGATTGGTAATCTGGATATTTTTCCCTTAAACAGCGCCTCTATTCTGGCTACTCCCCTATCATGGCTTTCTTGCTTCACTGGTTTCACCTTTAGGATGGCATAGTCCTTAGGAATTTTTCTCCTTTTCCACTTTGCTAATAAACTTCTTAACATGCTATTTTTTGAATAATTCTACTATAAAGCAACTAACATGAACATATTTTATCATATCATGATTGTTAGGAATTTATGAATTTAGCTATTCATAATCATAAATAAATATACATGTTCTGGTAGGTTTGATAATTCTAAGATTTGTTCATCCATAGCTTTTTCCATTGAAATATACTTGTTTGTAATAAATGTTTTAAAAGTTTACTGTGAAAGAAAAGTGTTTTCTTCAACGCATGAAGGCTTATCTTTTTCTGCCTTCGATGCCTTCATTTATAACGAATGATTTACATAGTTCTTACTTACTAATGTTTTACACGTTTTTCAAACTTTACGTCCTATTCTTATCTTTACAAAAAGTCTAAAACTAGACTAAAAAGTCTTTATCTACCTAACCTAATTATTATACTTTACAAAAAAGTCTTCTAAAGTATAAAAACTAAAACTTTACAATAATTTACAAGTTAGGTAGAAAATTGTGAAAGTTTGTTACATGTCGCTTTCACAATTTAATAGCTTATCTTTTATCTCCATTATTGCTTCCATTAATATTTTCTTCTTGTCATATCTGTTGCTTTTCTATCTTCTTTCTTTCTAGCCGGCATGCTTATTTTCTTGATTCTTTTATTCTAGGCGGACTTCTAGGATAATAGTATCTTCTCCATTATATCTCGAACATTGATGGTCTGGATATTTGTGTCCAATTATCTTGCAATATCTTGTTAATAATCCGTCTGAAATAAATCCTTTCTTAATTGCTTTTGCAGTAGATTGTTTTTCTGGGTTAAGTAACGTCATTATCCATTATCTAACATCTTTCATATCTGCTTGTCGTAGTTCTTTTGAATTTGAATAAATCATCTGATAGTCTCTTGAATAATAGCTCTATATTGGGTTTCCATTGGTATAATTATTTACTAATTCTTGAATAATTGTAGCTAGTCCAATGAGTCGTTTATTTGCGTAGAAATCAGGTATCTCAATTCTGGGTATCTCTGGCTGCTGCACAATATCTTTCGGTATAATCATATCTCTGGTTAATCCTATTTTTACAGCTTGTATAACTGGTTTGATCTCGTTGTGTAATATCTCTGCTGGTGCAGTATACCACTTTATATAAAATAGATTTCCTTTGGTTATTCTTTTATAGGTGGTGAATATTTTATGTAATTCTTCCATAGCTGTTAGTTCTTCTCCGTCTTGGGTATATATGGTATTTAATAATCCATAGTCAAAACAAGTTTTTATTAAGCTTGGGTTGATTTTGGGTAGTGCGATTAGCTTGTTGTAACCTTGTAATTTTTGGGTTATATAGTTTATGTTTGGTCCTTGGGTATCTGTAGCTCTGGGGTTAAGGTTTAGAAAAGTTTGTACTTTGTAGATATTTTCTATGTATTCTCGGGTTATATAGTTATAAGCTTTTTTATCTTGGTTCAGACTATCTCGGTATGTGGTAATTTGTGCAGGTGGAAATAAGGGGTCTTTTTGTGTTTTTGGTATAAATGGTTTCTCAAATATCTTATTCATGTTCATGTTCTGGTATCTTTATCTACTAACTCCTTTGTTTGTACCTGCAATTGTAGATTGATAAACGTTATGGGTTTTATGGAGTGTCCCAACTTCTCCTTTTAGCTCTAAAATTTTAATGTCTTCCGATCGACATATCTCTGCACATTGCTGAGTTAGCTGATTTGCAGCTTTAGACTTCAGTTTAACTTCATTAGTCTTTAGCTTTTCTATTTCATTACTCGTACTATCCACTTTCATTGAAAGTGTAGTTAGGGTTTTGAGTATCTTTTCTAAAGCATCATCTTCTATTATATCAGTTTGTGTAGCTTTGTCTTGATATGTAATCTGCAATAACTTTTTTGTTAGTACTAATTACTTCAATTGTAAATGTAAAATTTAATATATTCAATACTAGTCTCCGGATCTCTTTTGTCGTAACTGAATTTTGTATTTTCTTTATTAGCCACCATCGAACCTGGGTATTATCTGTTCTCACAATAAATTTATTATATACAATATATGGTTCAAATGCTAATAAACATTTATATAATGAACATAATTCTTTTCTATTTATTTTCTATTTTATTTCAGTTTCATTAAATGTTCCTGAATAATATCTGCAATGATGTTCTATTTTTTTATTTTCGTACCTATATTTAAGTACTCCTCTATAACTACATTCACTAGCATCTGCTTCTACTATATATATAAACTTTCTATTTTCATCTGAAAATTGTAATTTTTGTAATTCTTTACAAAGTATTTTTATTTTTTGGACTTGTTTTTAATCTTCTTCGTTGTAATTATATTCTACATCCTTTTTAAATTTTTTTTGTAAAGGCTTTAGGTTTTCTGCTAATTTTGGTATATATTCTCTTACTTGGTTTACTAATCCTAAAAATGATTGTAATTTCTTTTTTATATCTAATTCTTCTTTTGAATTTATTATTTTTTGTGCTATATGTTGTTGCATTTTTACTCCACTTTTATCTATTTGTATTCCTAAAAATTCTATCTGATTTTTCATAATTTCGGCTTTCTTTTCACTTAAACTTATTCCTGATTTTTCTATTATATCTGTAAATTGTCCTAATAATTTTAAATGTTCTTCTTTAGTTTTTGTATATAATAGTATATCATCTATGTATACTATACAATTAGGTAATTGTTTAAAATAACTATCCATAAAGTGTTGATATCTACCTGGTGCATTTTTATATCCAAATGGTAATACGTTTCATTCATAAAATCCTTGTGGTACTGTAAATGTAGTTAATTCCTTAGATTCTTCTTTCAACTTTAAGTGGTAAAATCCTGATTTACAGTAAAATTTACTAAAATAGTTATATCCTTGTATTTGTCTTATTTTAATATCTTATTTGGTATTGGATAATTATATATCATAGTTTTTGTATTTAAATTTGTATAATCAATAACCATTCTACTTTTACCTCTTTTTTGTTTACTATGTTTATTTACTATAAATGCTGGATTATTATGTTTATTATTACTTTTTTGTATATATTATTTCTCTAATAATTCATCTATATGCATTTTGAATTCTTTTAAATCGTCAAAATTATATGTTAATGGTTTTTGAGTTATTATGCTATTTTTATCTATTAATTCAATTTTTATAGTAGTTTTATGTTTTTCCCATCCTTTTAATGGATCTTCACTATATAGTCTTTCTAATTTGTTCTTAATTATTTCTATCTTATTTACCGAAAATATAGTTATTTCTTTTTTATTTATTGAAAATACGAATAGTTCTATTGTGTCTTCAGTATTTTTTTTATATTTTCTAACTTTTGTGTAATTTTTTCACTTTCTTCTATCCAATCAGTTTTCTTTCTTATTTTGTTAGTAACACTTTTTGCTCTTACTTTTTGTTTACATGTTGTTGTAAACCACCAATCTGTTTTAGTTATTATATGTGGGTATAATTTATCTAAAAACGGCATTCCTAAAAGCATATCTTTTGATGTTAGTTTATAATTATAGATTTCTTCTATTGTTATTATTTTATCCTATATCTGTATTTTTACATTTTTAGCTTTATATGTAATTAAGCTTCCTTCATTATTAAATCCTTTGACTACTATTGGTGTTTTTAATTTATTCCATTTATTTTCTGGTAAACAGTTGTACCTACATAAGTTTGCTTCTGCTCCTGCTCCTGCTCCTGTATCTATCATAGGTGTATAATACCTATTATAATATCCTTTTACTATTATTTTTACAAGTACATATATTTTCATATCATGTTAAAGTTTATTTTATGAAAAATCTTTCTTTATTATATGTTATAGATAATTGTTTATGTTCTATATTGTATGGTTTTACTTGTTCTAACCATTTTATTCCTAATATTATGTTTCTTTTTTGCATTTCTTCCTTTATTTCAAATTCTATTTTTATTTTTCTAATTCCTATTATTATTTCTTTTTCTGTCGTATCCTTAATGCCTAATAGGCTCCTTGGTAATCTGGGCATATATTACTATTAGATTTTATTTCATCATTTTTTACTAGATATTTTGCTATATAATTTTCTTCTTGTCCTGTGTTTAGGAGTATTAAATACTCTTTTTCATTTATTGTTCCTGTTATATAATATTGATTTAAATTAACTGTTGAAGTTGTTATATAACTTGTTCTTTTTGATGAACTTGATGATTCAGGTTTTTCGTGAGCTATTCTTTTTGATGTACTTATCCTATCATTTATTATTTCAAAATCTTCTTCTATATCTATATTCTTGTAAATATAGTTATTATTATCAATTATTTTTACGAATTGTTCAAAAGGACTTTCTATTTGTATTTTATTAATTTTATTTTTTTCTGATATTTTATGTTTTGTTGTTAGTACATATAGATTTTTACATCTTGCTGTAAATATTTTACTTCTTAGGGTCAGTTCTATTCCTGATATTTTTTAATATAATATTAATAATTTTTCTATATTTTTATCTGTTATTGCTATTGAATAATTCACACTTATTATAAATTTAAATTTTTGGTATATTAAATTTCCTTTTATAGTGGTTATTATATTTTTTCCTATAGGTTTTATAATTCTATCATCTGCTAAATATAATTCTATTGGTGTATCTATTCCTTCTCTAAAACATTATTTTATTAATATCTCTGTTCCTCCAAGGTGTACATATTTTATTGGGTCTTTACTTTTTATATCGTTTATTTCTTTATTAAGTATTCTTTTTGTTACTAGTGGTATGCTAGCTCTTCCTTTTGCATATCTACAATCTATTATATGTTCCTTTTGACTTACTACGTAGAATTCTTCCTTTTTTCTACTAAATATATTTTTTATTGTTGGTATTTTAAATATTTTTTGTACACTTAAGTCTAACTCTTTTCCTTTTATTTCGTCAAATATATTACTGTCAAATATTATTTTTTGATCTGTTCCTTCTTCATTTAAATATTATTCCTTTGTCATTATTTTTATATCTTCTTCAGTTATTTGGTTCATTTTTATATCTTCTTCAGTCATTTGATTCATCTAATTCTCTATCTATTCCATTATCTAATATATAGTTGAAAAGAATATATATTCTGGTGTATTTGTTGTATCTATTTTATTATCTAATAATTATTTTTGACATGTATCCTACCCATAGTTGTATTGTTTTATTTGTGTCTATTACACAGTCTAAATCTAAAAAGTTATAATTAGTTATTTGTCTTGGTGTCCATTTATTATATTCATCCTTTGGATTGTATCCTTTAAACTTACTTTTGTAATTATAGGTTGGTTTTCTTATATCTGATGTACTAGGTATTATATTTTTATCTAGAGTATTTACATCTGTATTTGTTAGTTCTAGATCTTCTTTATTAATTACTTCTTGTTTTTCATTAATTTCTAGTTTTCCTATGTTTTCTAGAATTTCTGTATATGTTTCACTATCTTCCGAATCATAATTATCTGTTTCTTCAGCATCTATTATATTTATTTCTAATTCACTGGTTTCTGGTTCTTTATTTTTTATTTCTAATTTTTCTTTAAATTGATTTATCTCAATTAATATTGTTTGTTCTTTATCTTTTTCTTCTTTTTCTTTCTGTCTCTTTTCATATAAATCTTTTAGCATTTGTAGTTCTTTTTCTAATTCAGCAATCCTACTATTTTTAGTTTTTTCTATTTTTCGTATTTCTTCTATAGTTTGTTGTTTTATTTCATCTATTTTCTTTTTTCTATCTATCTCTTCGTTTTCTCTTTCTATTCTTACCATGACTGCCAACTTATCTTCTAATTTTAATTCTTTTTTTTCTAACATTAAATATAGATGTTCACCGATTTTCTTATACCTTCTTCCCAGATTAGAAAATACTATTTTTACTTTTAATCCTTCATAGTTTTCATATGTTTTTTCATCTATTATAAATTCTTCTTTGTTCATTTTATTTAAATGTATATAAGTTATGTTGATATATATATATTCTAGACTATCTTTTGTTGATCCTAAATTTGATATTTCTTCTTTTTGTACATTTATTGAGTTTTTACTAACTCCGACAATTATGTTATACTATAGTCTTTCTATCCTTATTTTTAATTCTTTATGTTTTTCAGATATTATTTTTTTTAGTTCTTTATATTGTTGTGATTTTTGTACGTTATCCATCTAAACAAATAAAATATTGTTTTGGTAAATATGTAAATTTAATTATTTCAAAATCAAATAAATTAATCAAATAAATCCAAATATATACTACATCTGTAACTTTAAACAATATAGGCTCTGATATCAATTGTAGGGGGTGCGGATAACTTTAATAGATCCATTGTATCCTTTTCTTAGAAGAAAAGAATTTGAAATTATATAAATTGATTATTATTCCTTTCACATCAACATAGAGATATTATTCTCCTAATATTACAGTTTTCTTTATATCAGGCATATGTAAATTTAATTTAGTACAAATTATGTTTTTATAATTTCTCTTTGTTTTCATTGTTTAAGATTTCTTTGTTTCTTGATGATATAAAGAAAAATTAAATAATAAATATTTGTATTATTCTTCATCTTTCTCTATTTTCTTTTTTCTATTTTATCTTGTGGGAATATGCATTTCAACAGCTTATAATCAGGTATTTCAGTTATATTTTCTATAAATTTTGCACTGTTAGGCTATCACTTTATGATTTTTTATAATTTATGATTAAAAAATTTTAAATATTGATTTTGTCGTTCAAGATTTTTTTTGTTTCTTGATGATGTAAATAAAAATTAAAGAATAAATATGTGTATTATTTTTCATCTTTCTCGATTTTTCTATTGATAATAAATGTCTTTCTTCCTTTTTTTTCTATTTGGGTTGCAAGAATATGTAGCTTCTCAAAGTTTATATCCAAATATTTTTTCATGTATATTTTCTATAAATTTTATATTGTTAGACTATGACTTTATGATTTTTCTCTATGATTAATAATTGAAGAATCCTAAAATATATGATAGTAGGAAAATAATTACTTTGGCTCAGAAAAATAAAATTGTTATTTTCATAATTTATTTGTGCACGGAAAAGGGGTATTACTAATTCCATAACACGTATTGTAAAATTAATTATAATAGAACACACAAATTAAAAAAAAGCAGCATAGGGAAAGTCTTAAATAATAAAGATGACAAAAAATAAAATGGAATGAACTAAAATTGTATTATAATTACTTTAAAATATTTAGTCACATCAATAGTTTAGAATTAAGTGTTAATTTTTTCATAATTTGGTGTCTTTCTTTGAAGGAAAATTTTTTGAATTTGAATTTTTATAAATTGAGAATCATTCCTTTTTGGTGACAATATGATACGAAATAAAAATAGGTTAAAGTGATTTTTGAGAAAAAATATGGTGATGAGTTATCATATTTTTCTTTAAGTATAGTTTTTATCTTAAAATTTTTTATGTTATTTTTTAAAAAAGTTATTTACTTAGTACTCTAACATACACACAATAATTTATTTTTTATAAAAAAATATTATTAATTAACACGAGACACACGTGCAAAGCACGTATATTTGACTAGTTAAAAATAAAAAAGTAAACAAACATGTAAGCCTTAAAACTTCTTAAAAGAATCTTTATCCTAGTATTGTGACATTATTGCAATCACGAAACTATGGCTATTACCAATATTAGTCAAATCTTTAAAATCTTCAAAATTTATTCATAAGGTACAATATTTGTAAAATTATTAGAATAATTCTAAACTCAAAAATTTAGGTCGAATAGGTGTAAGACAGATTCAAAAATTCAAAAGTATGAAGATATGAACATATCTTAAGAGATAGTTTGACCATGAATTTTTTCCCCACTTTTTTGAAAAAAGATTTAATTTATATCAAATAAGTTGATGTTTGACAATGAGAATTTCAAATACAATTTGGAGTTGTATTAGGGAAAGGAGTTGTATTAGAGAAAATGAAAAATAAGAAAAAAATTGTTTTCACTTTAATTCATCTTCTTTCTCTTACAAAAATTCAAAAACAACTCCAAATATATTCATGAACAAACATAACTCCACAACTTCTACTTCTACTTCAACATCGACTCTAACTCCAACTTCAAAAATTTTAATTTTCACGATCAAACCCCTACTAAATATAAAACCTAAAAAAAAAAGTTAATTAACAAAATATTGTATATAACAAAATTTTAAATTAAATAAAAAAGTGAGATAGACAGTGGAAGGGGAGGGGGCGACAGGAGAGATGCCGGGTATTTAGGTTGTTTGTATGTGGGAAAGGGGAGGTTATGCAATTGGTTTAAAAATTTTGGAGGAAATTTTTAGGTTATATAATTTTTAATTTTGGGGTGAATTTTTGGGGTTTGAGTAAAGGGCAGAGGAAGTGGCGGCTAAAGATTTTTTTGGCTAATTGCATCTTGTCTTCTTTTTATGAATGTATAATTTATTTTTTTTTAATTTCGTCGTGTATAAATACTATAATAATGAAAAAATATAATAAAGAAAGAATAATAATAATAATAATAATAATAATAATAATAATAATAAATATATCTTTTACTTTAAGTTAATAATAAAAGTCAATTAGTTATAAAAATAAATATTATTCTAATATATATATATATATATATATATATATATATATATATTCTAATAA
This sequence comes from Capsicum baccatum var. pendulum, assembly GCA_030864225.1. NCBI lineage: Eukaryota > Viridiplantae > Streptophyta > Magnoliopsida > Solanales > Solanaceae > Capsicum > Capsicum baccatum. The sequence goes on from CM061556.1 coordinate 229,231,011, forward strand.
ATATTTTTTTTATCCTCTATGATATTTATATGTGTTCTTATATATCTTCTTATTTTAATAAATTCTTAAATAATAGTGTTGAACTAAATTTATGACAATTATAAGGTCATTAAAATAATATTGGATCATTGCATGAATAACTTTAATACAAATTTAAATTATATATAATTATTGATTAATGGAAATATGATATGATAAAATTGATAAATATACTAATTTGAAAGATTATATACGGTCAAATAACAATTCTTTATTCGGAAGATTATATACGATCAAATAACAATTCTTTAAACACTTGTTTAGGATGAAGTTTGAATGAGATTTATTAAAGTTTTGCTAAAATCTAATATAACTTGTTAATTTAAGTAAATATAATTATATATTTATTAAAATTCATAAATATGTCTGTAATTGAACGATTAACACCTTCAACTACACTAAACCAATAAAGAAATTGTTCCAATGAAACAAATTTTACGTAATAATAATAATTCTGAAAGTACTCAATCATGATGAAGCATCAATGATCTCAATAAAATTATGTTTTAGTTCGATACAATTAGTTAATCAAAAGTATATAGATATGAACACCTCTTTATAAAGTTTACAAATACATCAGTGAATCGAATAAAATATAATTGAAAGATTAGCACCCTCAATTACATTAGATCGATAAAGATATTATTTCGAGAAATCAATTTTGAGTCAAATAACGATTTTGGAAGGGATCTAATTTATCAAATTTCCTTGCACATTATGGTGATAAAAATCGATGAAAATATAACTCATCCAAGCTTTCCAAGTTTGGATACTTCGTTCATTTATAAACTCAGTTTATTTCAATCCAACGCATAAAAATTGGACAAATATGTAATTAAATTGATCCATGAAAAATTTGTTAAATTATTTTAATTTTTTTTCTATTGGACATATTATATATAACGTATAATAAAGAATAAAATAGTTCTGTTAGGTATCAAACGTTTAAAAAGAACAGATAAAGCAATTAAAACTTTGTAAAAATTAAGTAGATTATATTATGACTCATTTTACCCTAATCAATTTCAGCCCAATAACTTTTGAGTGTGTTAATGATTTTACTATTTATTAACTTAATTCATTTTAGTCTGCCTAAATAAGGCACAACCCACCCATTTGACATATCAACTCACCCAAGTAATGTTAAGGAGAGTTATAACATTTTCAGTCAAACTTCTAAAAATGAACTTATTTTTAAAGTATTTTTCAAAATAGTAATTATGGTGAGAAACAATTTATATTTGAGCAATAAATTTTAAAAGAATACGTTGAAGTAGCAATTAGTGTGCTTGACTGAACTTATTTAAAAATTCTTCTAAGTATAATTTTTTTTCTCAAAAATATTTTTGGAAAAAAATTTGCTTATTTTAACTTTTCAAAAACAACTTCTGCTGCTGCTGCTCAAAACTATATAATTTCCCTCTAAATTTAGTCAAACACCCCATTAATAGTTATAATGAATCTATTTATTACCCTAGTTATCCGCACCCCCCTACAAATGGTATCAGAGCCTAGTAATTTAAAAAGCATGGAAGTGAGCTATATGTTAGAGTTAGTAATAGAACTAGTTAGATTTGAATTAGTTAGTAATTAAATTAATTATGAGAAGACCATTTAAAAATAGAGAAGCTTTTAGAAAAATTAAAGAATCTTTAGTTGGTAATTATTCAAAATATATAAGTTTAAATAAAACAAAAGAAAATCCAGAAAGATTAGCTTACCTAATTACATTAATATCTAGTATTGAAGCAAAACTAATAATTCATTTAAAATCTAGAAGAATGAGACACATACCATCTAATTATGATAAAATTAGATTTAGATATCCACCAAGGTATTATAAATATAATTTAAATGAATAAAGAGCAAAAATACAAAGAATTAAAACAATTTATCTCTAAAAAACGTAAAGAATTAAAAATAAGAAAAGAAAGACTACATTATAATATATTTGCCGGAGTCAGTAAAAATTCAATAAATACACAAAAAGATGAAATATCAAAATTAGAATCACAAATACATAGTTTAGAATATATATACCAACATGAATTATTCACGATAAAATGAACAAAGAGGAATTTATAATAGATGAAAAAATATACGAAAATCACGAAGGATCAAAAATAAAAATAGTATTTTCTAATCTAGGAAGAAGATATAAGAAAATAGGAGAACATTTATATCTAATGTTAGAAAAAGAAGAATTAAAATTAGAAGATAAATTAACAGCAATGGTAAGAATAGAAAAAGAAAATGAAGAAATAGATAGAAAAAAGGAAATAGAAAAAATCAAACAACAAACTACGGAAGAAATACGAAAAATAGAAGAAACTAAAAATAGTAGAATTGCTGAATTAGAAAAAGAACTACAAATGTTAAAAGATCTGTACGAACAAAGACAAAAAGAAAAAGAAGAAAAAGATAAAGAACAAAAATTAATAAACGAGATAAATCAATTTAAAAAAAAATTAGAAATAAATAATATAGAGGTTGAAGAGTCAGATAATTATGACTCAGAAGATAGTGAAACATATACAGAAATTTTAACAAATATAAAAAATTTAGAAATTAACGAAAAACAAGAAATAATTAATGACGAAAACTTAAAAAATACCAACACAGAAATAAATACTCTTGATAAAAAGAAGATGAAACCATAATACCTAATACATCAGAAATAAGAAAACCAATATATTATAAAAATAAATTTAAAAAATATAATAAATATGACAAATGGACACCAAAACAAATAGTTAATAAAAATTATAACTTTTTAGACCTAGACTGTGTAATAGATACAGAAAAAACAATACAATTATGGATAGGATATATGACAAAACAATTATTAGATAATAATATAAACATAACAGATGCACCAGAATATATAGAAAAAACATTAATAGGATCAGTAAAACTATGATTTTCAAACTTAACCGAAAATAGTAAGAAAGTATTAAGAACTAATAAACCTATGGAAGGAACATCATCAACAACAACTAAACTAACACCTATAGAATTATTGAAAAAAATGAAACAGCTATAAAAGATGAATTTGGTAGTATGACAACATTAGAAGAAGAACAAGATGAAGAAAAAGATACAAATAGGAATTTAATGATAAAATTAACAATATGTAATATGTGTTATATAGATGAATATACTTGCGCATTTAAAGAATATTATTATAAAGGAGCATATAGTATAGAAGAAAGTAAAGAAATAAGAAAATTATATTTTAATAAATTACCCGAACCATTTAGTTCAAAAATAATAAAAAGTTGGGAAGAAGCAAAAATAGTAGATACGTTAAGAGCTAGAATAAAGTTTTTACAACAATGGTATAGAAACTTATGTGAAAAATATAGAGAAAAATTAAAAATGGAAAAAACATTAATAAGAAATTTAGCATGTTGCAAAAATAAAATAGCACCCCAATTTGGATGCAAAGAAAGATATTATAAGAAAAGAAAAAGACATAAGAAATATAAAAAATCAAAATATAAATACAAAAAACCATGAAAAAGATATTATGTAAAAAATTACAAAAATAAAAGACCATATAGAACGAAAAAATCTATAAAAGAATGTACATGTTATAATTGTGGAAAGTTAGGACATTTAGCTAGAGATTGTAAATTACCTAAAAATCCAAAAAATAAACAAATATCAGAAATAAAAATAGAAAATACAGAATATATGCAAATAGATTATATAGATTATGAATTAGAAAGTGAAGATAGTATATACGAAATTTCAGAAAACGAAACAAATACTGAAATAGATGAATCAAATGACTGAAGAAGATATAAAAATAATAACAAAGGAAGAATATTTAAATGATGAAGGAACAGAACAAAAAATAATATTTGACAGTAATATATTTGATGAAATAAAAGGAAAAGAGTTAGATTTAAGTGTAGAAAAAATATTTAAAATACAAACAATAAAAAATATGTTTACTAGGAAAAAAGATGAATATTACGTAGTATGCCAAAAAGAACATATAATAGACTGTAGATATGCAAAAGGTAAAGCTAGTATACCACTAGTAACAAAAAGGATAATTAACAAAGAAATAAATGATATAAAAAGTAGAGGAGATCCAATAAAATATGTACACCTTGGAGGTACAGAAATATTAATAAAAGCATGTTTTAGAGAAGGAATAGATACACCAATAGAACTATATTTAGCAGATGATAGAATTATAAAACCTATAGAAAAAAGCATAATAACTGCCGTAAAAGGAAATTTAATATACCAAAAATTTAAATTTATAATAAGTGCAAATTATTCAGTAGCGGTAACAGATAGAAATATAGATAAATCACTAGTATTATATTGGAAGATATCAGGTATAGAATTAATCCCAGGAAGTAAAATATTTACAGCAAGATGTAAAAATTTATATGTATTAACAACAAAACATAAAATAACAGGGAAAAATAAGATTAACAAAATACAAATAGATAGCCCATTTGAACAAATTGTAAAAACAATAGATTATAATGATTATAGCTATAGAGACATAGATATAGAAGAAAATTTAGAAATAGTAAATGATAGAATAAGTACAACAAAAAGAATAGCTAATGAAAAACCAGAATCATCAAGCTCATCAAAAAGAACAAGTTATGAAACAAATTCAATAAGTAATCTAAATCAATATTACATAACAGGAAAAATAAATGAAAAAGAATATTTAATACTCTTAAATACAGGACAAGAAGAAAATTATATAACAAAATATCTAGTAAAAGATGAAGAAATAAAAATTGATAATGATATATGCCCAGACCTACCAAGAAGTTTAATAAATAGCAAAAATATAGCAGAAAAAGAAATAATAATCGGAGTTAGAAAAATAAAAATAGAATTTGAAGTAAAGGAAGAAATGCAAAAAGCAGATATAATATTAGGAATAAAATGGTTAGAACAAGTAAAACCATATAATATAGAACATACACAATTAACTATAACATATAATAGAGAGAAATTATTCTTAAAAAGAGCCTTAACATAAAATGAAAATATATGTATTAATGAAGATAGTAGTGGAAGGATATTACAGTAGATATTATACGCCTATGATAGATACAGGAGCAGAAGCTAATTTATGTAGATATAATTGCTTACCGGAAAGTAAATGGGATAAATTAAAAATACCAATAGTAGTTAAAGGATTTAATAATGAAGGAAGCTTAATTACTTATAAAGCTAGGAATGTAAAAGCACAAATATGGGATAAGATATTGACAATAGAAGAAATTTATAATTATGAATTAACGTCAAAAGATATACTTTTAGGAATGCCATTTTTAGATAAGTTATACCCACACATAATAACTAGAAACGATTGGTGGTTTACAACACCATGTAAACAAAAAGTAAGAGCAAAAAGAGTTAATAATAAAATAAGAAAGAAAACTGATTGGATAAAAGGAAGTGAAAAAATTACACAAAAGTTAGAAAATATAAAAAACGCTGAAGATACAATAGAATTAGTAGTATTTTCGATAAATAAAACAGAAATAACTATATTTTCAATAAATAAGATAGAAATAGTTAAGAAAAAATTAAAACAATTATATAGTGAAGATCCATTAAAAGGATGGAAAAAACATAAAACTACCATAAAAATTGAATTAATAGATAAAAATAGTATAATAACTCAAAAACCATTAACATATAATTTTGACGATTTAAAAGAATTTAAAATGCATATAGATGAATTATTAGAAAAACAATATATACAAAAAAGTAATAGTAAACATAATAGTCCAGCATTTATAGTAAATAAACATAGTGAACAAAAAAGAGGAAAAAGTAGATGGTTATTGATTATAGAAATTTAAATGCAAAAACTATAACATATAATTATCCAATACCAAATAAGATATTAAAAATAAGACAAATCCAAGGATATAATTATTTTAGCAAATTTGATTGTAAATCAGGATTTTACCATCTAAAGTTAGAAGAAGAATCTAAAGAATTAACTGCATTTACGGTACCACAAGGATTTTATGAGTGGAATGTATTACCATTTGGATATAAAAATACACCAGGTAGATATCAAAATTTTATGGATAATTATTTTAAATAATTACCTAATTGCATAGTATACATAGATGATATATTATTATATACAAAAACTAAAGAAGAACATATAAAATTATTGGAACAATTTACGGATATAATAGAAAAATCAGGAATAAGTCTAAGTGAAAAGAAAGCCGAAATTATGAAAAATCAGATAGAATTTTTAGGAATACAAATAGATAAAAGTGGAGTAAAAATGCAACAACATATAGTACAAAAAAATAATAAACTCAAAAGAAGAATTAGATACAAAAAAGAAATTACAATCATTTTTAGGATTAGTAAACCAAGTAAGAGAATATATTCCAAAATTAGCAGAAAACTTAAAACCACTACAGAAAAAATTAAAAAAGGATATAGAATATAATTATAATGAAGAAGACAAAAAAACATGTTTAAAAAAATAAAATTACTTTGCAAGGAATTACCAAAATTATAATTTCCGGATGGAAATAGAAAATTTACATATATAGTAGAAGCAGATGCCAGTGAATATAGTTACGGAGGAGTACTTAAATATAGATATGAGGCAGAAAAAATAGAACACCATAGTAGATACTACTCAGGTACGTTCAACGAGACAGAAATAAAATGGGAAATAAATAGAAAAGAATTATGTTCATTATATAAATGTTTGTTAGCATTTGAGCCATATATTGTACATAACAAATTTATTGTGCGAACAGATAATACACAGGTACGCTGGTGGCTAACAAAGAAAATACAAAATTCAGTTACAACAAAAGAGATTCGGAGACTAGTTTTAAACATACTAAATTTTACATTTGTAATAGAAGTAATCAGTACTAACAAAAATGTTATTGCAGATTACATATCAAGACAAAGCTACACAAACTGAAATGATAGAAGAAAATATACATGAAAATATACTCAACGCCCTAACTACGCTTTCATTGAAAGTGGACAGTATGGGTACTGAGATAGTAAAGATGAGTACTGAGATAGAAACGCTAAAGCTAAAGACTAGTGAAGATAAACTGAAGTCTATAGCTATGAATCAGCTAACTCAGCAATGCGCAGAGCTATGTCGATCGGAAGACAGTAAAATTCCAGAGCTAGAAGGAGATGTTGGGATACTCCATAAAACCCATAACGTTTATCAATCTACTTCTGCAGGTACAAGCAAAGGAGTTAGAAAAAATATGAACCTAAACAAGCTATTTGATAAACCATATACACCAAATACATCAAAAGATCCCATGTTTATACCCCCACAAGTTACCACATACCGAGAAAGTCTAAACCAAGACAAAAAGACTTACAACTACACAGCCCGTACATACATAGAAAATATCTACAATGTACAAATCTTTTTAAATAGCAACCCCAAAGCTACAAATATCCAAGAACCAGATACAAACTATATAACCCAGAGATTGACCAGATACAATAAGCTAATTGCATTACCTAAAACCAAACCAAGCTTAGTCAAAACCTGCTACGAATATGGACTACTTAGTACTGTATATACCACAGACGGAATTGAGATATCCACTATACCAGAGATATATGAAGCATTTATCACTTTTAAAAGAATAACCAAAGGTACTTTATTTTTTATAAAAATTTACACGGCACCAGCAGAGATATTATTTGATGAAGTTAAAAAATCCATACAAGTTGTAAAGATAGGAATGACACGAGATATGATTATACCACAAGATATAAGTTCACATCCAGATATACCCAGAATCAAGATACCAAAATTTTATGCGAACAAAAGAATTATCGGACTATCTACAATTTTACAAGAGCTAGCAAATACATATTGCAACCAAAATCCTATATGGAGCTACTATTCAAGAAATCATGTATTAATATATTCAAATTCAAAAGAGTTACGAGAAACAGATATGGAAACTATTAGGCAATGGATTATCACGTTGCTTAAACCAGAAACAGAACCTATCGCCAGAGCTATCAGAGAAAAATTTATTTCAGAGGAATTATTGACCAGATATTGCAAGACTATTGGACACAAATATCCAGACCACAAATGTTCAAAATGTAATGGAGGAGATAATGACGTCCCAACAGTTCAGCTAGAATAAAAGAAGATAAGAACGCCAGCTGAAAAGATAAGACCAGAGCAATAATGGAGATACAACAGATATGACAAAATAGACGGAAGACTTATTGTAAATTTGTTTACGTAAAGTTAATAGTTGGTAGCATCATTTAATGTAAATTTAATGTAAAATTTGAATTCTTAGTCTTATAGGCTTAGGGTAGGTAAAAGGGAAGACTTTTAAGTCTTTCTTTAATAGTTTTGTTTGTTTTTTAGCGGACAGATGTAAAACAATGTAAAGAGATATTCTTTCTATAAATAAAAGCTCAGAAGGCATTGCAGAGGGCAAGCCTTCTCACATTAGCCAAAAATCTCTCTCCATTCCGTTTAAAAATATTTAGCCCAGTTAATTAAATATATACACTGCAATGGAAAAAGCTATGGAGCAACAAACCTCAGAAATATCAAAGCTACCGGAACAGGTATATCTATTTATAATTATGAATAGCTAAATTCATAATTCCCAACAATCATGATATGATAAAATAAATTCATATTAGTTACTTTATAGTAGAATTATTCGAAGAATAATATGTTAAGAAGTTTATTAGCAAAGTGGAAACGGAGAAAAATCCCAAAGAACTATGCCATCCTAAAGGTGAAACCAATGAGGCAAGAAGCCGTGGCGGGGAGTAACCAAAGTCGAGGCGCTGTTTAAGGGAAAAAGTATCTGAATTACCATGCTAATAGTGACCGAAAAACATGTTATTTAAGAATAATCTAGTATATAGTAATCTGAGATGACTATATTTTATTATGTACATGGTTGAAGGGAATATTTTGAAAAAAACAATTTTATGATAATGAATGACAATTTATCTGATGTCATGGTAGATAAATTTAAGATACTTATTTTGTATGCACTTAGAGATATAAATGTTGCAGATATAAGAAAAATTATATTAGAAAAAGCATTTGGAGAATATTATATGGATAGAATAAATTATATACCATACATACCTAACTACTCTTATAAATACTTACTATGTTAAAATCACAGTAGAATTTTTAAGGATATACGAAATATACAGTTACTAGAAAAACAGATAAAAATAAATATAGACAGATACATGGAAAATAAAAAATATATAAAATCTCTTAATATAAATATACAAAAATTACTAAGACAAAAACAAATAACTATAAAATATCAATTTTAGAAAATAGCTCATTTAGACTACCTTAGAGTTTTAATCTTATATATACTTAAAGATATAGAAATAATAGACATTAAGAAAATGATATTAGAAGAAGTAATAAACTACGAAATTGAAATGATAAATGCCTTAGAACAAATATACGAAGACATTTACCCAGAAGGATATTATTCAGATCAAGATTGTGGATGTTAGAATATATTAGAAAAACTAGAGAAAACCAAGATAATCTAAATAACGAAATTAATTATAGAAATCGAATTAGAAAAATAATGGAAGATCTACAAGAAAAGCTAATATGGATAGAAAAAACCTTAGAAAATTTAGAAAAAAACACATGTGACAGTTTATATAATATAAAAAACTCACTACGAGAAGAACAACACAAGATAATAAATGACATAGAAAATCTAGAATTAGATATATACTACAGTACAGATAGAATAAATTATTACACAGAAATTTGTAACTCAGCAGTTACTACAGGATAAAATAATATATCAAATAAATTAATAAATACATCTTTCAAAAAGAATAATTTATTAAAACAAAATCTAAAAAATATCCACGCATTAAAAAGAATAGATTCATTAGTTATAATAAATCTATTTATTACCCTAGTTATCCGCACCCCCCTACAAATACAATTGGCCACACAAAAAATTGGCCAAACAAGTTATTAGACTTAAGTTACATAATTTTTATCGAAATTAATTTCGTCGAACTTATTCAAAACACGTCCTGTTGATGTAAACTGTCATTGTTTCTATGTGACATTACAACAACAACAACAACAACAAACCCAGTGTATTCCCACCTGGTGGGGTCTGGGGGGGGTAAGATGTACGCAGTCCATACCTCTACCTCTAAAGAAGTAGAAAGGCTGTTTCCGATAGACCCCCGGCTCAAGATACAAGATACCACACAATTACAAAGCAAAACACCAAACGGGGTTACAAAAATATATAACATAAATACGGCAGGCAAAAGTAAAAGGGAAAGGGAAAGTGAAAGTGAAAGTGAAAGTAAAAGTAAAAGAAAAGTAAAAGAAAAAGAAAAGTAAAAGAAAAGTAAAAGAAAAGTAAAAGAAAACAAAGGAGAGCACCCAGATTCGTACTAAAACAAGGGACGCGGAAACATAACCAGGATACTACCCCCAGCAAGTAATTCCCTACACAAGCGACCCATACGGGCCCTAGTCCTCTAGTCCTCTAGTCCTCTGCCCTAATTCGCATCCTCCAGACTTTTCTATCTAGGGTCATGTCCTCGGTGAGCTGTAACTGCTCCATATCCCGCCTAATCACCTCACCCCAGTACTTCTTCGGCCTACCCCTACCCCTCCTAAAACCATCCATCGCTAGCCTCTCACACCTACGAACCGGGGCATCCATGCCCCTCCTCTTCACGTGACCGAACCAGCTCAATCGGACTTCCCGCATCTTGCACTCCACCGGGGTCACACCAGCCTTCTCCCTGATAGTCTGGTTCCGAACTCTATCCCCTCTAGTCAGCCCACACATCCAGCGCAACATCTGCATCTCTGCCACCTTCATTTTTTGGATGTGGGACTTCTTAACTGGCCAACACTCCGCTCCATACAACATGGCCGGACGGACTACCACCCTGTAGAATTTGCCTTTAAGCTTGGGCGGCACCTTCTTATCGCACAGCACCCCCGACGCGAGCTTCCACTTCATCCATCCCGCCCCAATACGGTGCGAGACATCCTCGTCAATGTCCCCGTTTCCCTGGATCACGGACCCGAGATACTTGAAACTATCCCTCGTACATACCACCTGTGATTCCAACTTCACTACCACCTCATCCTCCAGCCTCACGTCATTAAACTTGCATTCCAAATACTCTGTCTTGCTTCTGCTCAACCTGAACCCTTTAGACTCAAGAGTTTGTCTCCACACCTCTAATTTATCGTTCACACCCCCTCGAGTCTCATCAATCAGAACTATATCGTCTGCGAATAGCATACACCAAGGGACCTCCCCTTGAATCCGCCGCGTCAACACATCCATCACCAAGGCAAACAAAAAGGGGCTAAGAGTAGATCCCTGATGCAATCCTGTCAAGATGGTGAAATGCTCTGAGTCTCCTCCCGCCGTCGTCACCTGAGTTTTCGCTCCCTCATACATGTCCTTAATTGCTCTGATATAAGCCTGCGGAACTCCACTCACCTCCAAGCACCTCCAAAGCACCTCCCTGGGGACTTTATCATATGCCTTCTCCAGGTCGATAAACACCATGTGCAGGTCCTTCTTCCTTTCCCTATAGAATAATTTTCTTCATGTCTGGCGCGTAAGTATTTGCGCTTATTTACAAAATATGTCAAGTCAGTTTTTGTGTCCAATAGGAACAAACTTGCGAATAGTTTTGTGTTCAATTGGAACAAAGCAAAGTTCAAGTATCTAAATAAATTTTTTGGATAAATTTAAAGGGCCACATATGTGTATAACCTTAAATATTTAAATGTATGTGCTAGTGCGATGCATTTAAACTTTAGAATCAAATCTTTATTATTGGACTTAATAAAATAATTAATTTAATTATTTTATTCCTCTCATTGGTTTTGACTAATATACTTTAAATTATTTTACTATGAATATATTTTTCTGATTAAAGGTTAAAAAAATTGTTCTCCACCCAAATGTCACGTATCCTATAATACCTGTACATAATATTAATCAGGAGATTTAACCACACAATTTTTTTGACATTTTAGATGAATAGCAATTAACTACAAATCTATTGTTTAATCCAAAATACTACAAAAACTACACTCTGTTAAATAATAGCAAAACTTATAATTGTCACTTAATGTAATCTACAATAATGTAGCATTATCTGTCTGATTTTTCATCATGAAAATTGTGTAGCAAAACTTCAAAACTTCAAATATTTAACATCGGCTTACTATCTTAGCCACATAACTTCATTATATTAAAATAAAGAACAATCAATCATCATGAAAACACTTTTTCAGTAATATCTAATTTCTTAGATGAAAAAACTTATTTAAATATAATAATTTTATAATGAAGAGCATAATTTCAAATTTTTATTATTCAAAGATTTCAATATCTCACCACATGTCACATCAATTTATACCAATAAATAATATTGGTGAAAAGTAATGTGACCACATAAAAAAGTTTCTACTTTTAGATGGATTACATTGAACACAATTTTATAGCTTAACGAAAAATACTAACAAAATATCATTGTTCTTTTTGGGATATTATTAAATCTTGTAATTGTAATCAGATGTAACCTAGAGTAATATAGTATAATCTAAAATAGTTAATTTTTTATTAAGAAAATGTATAAATAAAATTTTAAAATTCAAAATATTCAATGTCATCTAAGTTTTCTGTCGACATGACTTCAGTACATCTCAAATTTGCAAACATATATAAATTAGAAAAGTTTTAATAGATACAAATGAAAAATAATCAATCATTATATAAGTGGTGCACTGTGAGTAATATATTTTTTTAATTAATATTATTTCAAGACGAAAAACATACTTATATGTAATAAATTTACGATGGCAATTTCATTGCACAATTTAGATATATGTTTATGGATACAAATATATTTGCTTGTGTTGTGTATGTTAATTTTAAATTTTAAAATTTGTGCTCATTAATGAATTTCAAAATGTGCACACATGTCAACTAATTTTGAAACCATTTTAAAATTATACTCTTTTTTGCATATCAACCAAGTTTTGTTGATATCTTATATAGTCTAAACATACGATATACATCATTAAATAATCTAAACATAAGATATACATCAACAACATTTTCTTTTCTCAATTCATTTTGTTGCTTCTTTAATTCTAAAACTTTTGTGTGTGTGGTAGTTCTTTTAAGACCTACAAAGGTAGACAAAGATGAATTCAAAAATCTTTTTTTTTTTTTTTATCTAAACTATTAATTGAATTTTTCTTTTTATAGATCTACTGAGAATTTTGATTTTTTTCCTCAGAAAACTTTATTCTTGCAGAGAATGGAGCATGTCCTAGCTATTTTTTGGTCTTTTTTATTTGCGAAACTTAAAATCTTAGGCCCATTACTTATTCTTCAAGGGCAATTTCGTCCTTTCCTTTTTACCTTTACTTCAAGTAAATAAAACCTTTTCAATTATCAGCTGTCATACGTTCTTTTCCTACATAACGTTATTTTCCCAGCGAAATAACATTCCTCTAGTTTCCATCAGTTATATGCATTAAAATAAGTCCCTATGTTTTTGTCCAATTCACACGATAAAATGCCTTTCCTTTTTACCTTTACTCCAAGTAAATAAAACCTTTTTAATTATCAGTTGTCATACGTTCTTTTTCTACAGAATGTTATTTTCCCAACCAAATAAAATTTCTATAGTTTCCATCAGTTATAAGCATTGAAATAAGTCCGTATGTTTTCCTCCAATTCATACGATAAAAAACCTCACTTTTCCCATCAGTTTTTCAGAAGTTTCCCATCAGCTAATATCCCTTTTTTTTCTCTCAATCACAGCTCCTAAGAAACAAAAAAGCATTGGTGAGAATCACGTTCGAATTTCTTCTTCCAATCTCAAGTTCTTTCAATGTTTAAAAATGTATGTAGAGCCGTCTCTTGCTCACGTTTTTGAATGTTCTTTTTCCTATTGGGTAATCTCTTTCTGATACAAGTCAAATGAGCATCAACACTTTCGATCACACAACTAGAGGCCAACATAAGGAGGTTTAAGCCTTGGTCGCCCTTAGAATCTAAGAATGTGCTCCTGAGGCCCTTCTTCGAGCTCCTAATCAAGCAATATCGTGTTTGGAAGATAACTTGGAGCTGAGAACAACCATGGAGTAAGGAATAGAGAGAGCCCTTATGGGTTATTTCTGAAATAACCACTTTTGGAATATTTTTGTAATAGGCTTGTTGTGCAAAGACAACTACTATAAATAGGCACTTTAGACATTTCATCAGTTAGTTTTTGTTTAACGATGATGATGAATTCATGAAAAATCCACTGGGAGTGTTGAGTGCTTGGAAAAGCCAATGTTGAACCTTGTTTAGAAACGGTGGTTTTAAGGGAGATTCGATCCCCCTTTCGGTGAACGTAAGAGCTAGGTGCTCGTATGTAATCAATAAGAGATGTCTTTGGGTTTGATACACCCTTTTGTTATTTTCTTGTGCCTATCTTTCTATCATCTATCATTTTAATCCTTTTACTTTCCGTTTGTCAATTTTGTTGTTTCTTTATTGTTTGTTTTTGTTATCGTCATCATAGAATACTCTCATACCATTTGGTATTAGATCCGAGCTTGATTTTTTTCCTATGAAGTCAATCTTGGGTTTGTTATCTTGAAAATCAACAAAAAAGGTGGTGTCAAAAATAAAAAATCACCAAAAAGTCGCTATTCACATTTTTTTTCTTAGGCCAAATTTTGAGTTTTTGATTTTGTGTTTTTCTTGTGTTTATAGTATTATATTTGTGTTCTCTAACACTGTACAAAACTATAAATTAAATTTGAGCCAAATCAGAGCTTATTTGAGTGTTCTATCCTTGTTGAAAGTTTGGATTGAAGATTTTGAAGTTGGTCACAAGATTTGAAGTGTCGGGTGAATAATTTGGACAAAGTGAAGTTGAGAATGAGTTTATATCATTTAAAAGTGCTTACGTTCAAAATTTCAACTTATTCTGAGCCACAGAGAAAAAGTTGGCGTTCTTGGTGTTCTTGAGGACATTCAAATCTTCAAGTTGAATCTTCATCAATAGTTGTTGTTTCATACGAAAGGAAGAAATAAAATTAGTGAATAAGTTTTGTCCTAAAGAATTCAAGAAGATTCCAAGTATATCCCAAGGAAGAGTACAAAAGGGGACCATTTAGAGGGCAAAAGGACTATTTCAAGAGAGAGGGGAGGGTGACCAGCCTTGCACCTGCGCCTAAGGTGCATTTGATCTGCTCCAACAGGTCAGCAACACCCCAAAATAGTGAGAAAAGGAAGCATCTATGTCCAAGATGTGCCCCACATGCTGCAACAACACCTCTAATGCAGAACACCTTAATTTGAACAAAATCAGCTCCAACACACCCCAAACGCATATCAACACTTCTCCAACATCAATTCAAGTTCTAAAACATATCTTAACACTTTAAAAACTTCATTTCTAAAGGTTTAATTCTTTAGTTTCATTTTTGTAATTCCTAATCTCTTTTTTTGATTCTTAAACCAATCATCAACTAGTAATTCGTCTACTAAGTTGATCAATTAATTCTTGAGTCCAAATTATTTCCTCATCCTAATTATTTTGAACTTTAGTTTTCATTTTGTTTTATATTTTTGATTCAAGTCCATAAATAGTTTTTATTTCTTTGAGTTATTCAAATAAGTATCCACTCTGTTCGCACGTAGAGATTGATACCTTATTATCCACCGGAGTATAAGCAACCTTTAGCATTCCCCACTCCAATTGTGAGGATCACAAAGGTGAATTCATACGAGTATTGGTGAGGTGCTTTACTACTAATCTTGTTTGTTCATTTTGTAGGTACAAGGGTATATAAAGAGAACATGTCTTTGATAGTCTCAGATAATTATGATTACTAAATAGGAGACTATGATTGTGGTGAAAGATGTTATGGCTATGAAGATGATGGAGAGTATTGGGGATATAAATATAGCCATGATCATGAGATGGATGAGAATGAGGGCCACTATTCCAAAGAAGAATATAAGATGAATAATGACCCTGATTATTATAGTGAATATGGAGATGATGAAGAGCCTTGTGATGGATCTTATGAATAAGATAAAGCAAGTGAGGAGTCTTATACCTCCCACTCTGTATATTAAGGCAATATAAAGTATAACCTTCTCTCTTATGCACCTTCTACGAGTTATGGTGAGGGTGAACATGTGGAGTTTGAAGATTAATATTCCTCACCTTGTAGCATTTCTTATCAAAGTCGAAGTGATGTGAATGGTTATACTAACTATAGTAGAGGTTTCTCCATAGGACCAAACAAATGTGCATCTCCTAAGCATAGGGGTACCATATCTTTTTCTTCTTACTCCAGTGCCCAAACATATGGAAACGAGAACCAAATTAAAAATAGAGGGTATAGTAGGATTCATCGTCTTTCTAATAAATCTATCTTTAAATGAGAATGGGATCCCAAAGTCTACCTTGATTGGGAATGGAAATGTGAAAGGACCTTCGAGGATTATGTTATGAGCGAAGCCAAACAAACTACATATGCCCTTAAGTATATTCAAGGTTCGACCTTAGGATGGTGTCACTTGCAAGGAGTCCTACTCAAATATGGGGTGCCTTGAAAGAGTTCTTGAGGTCAATCTATGTACCGAGGGGTTACACAAAGCTTTATAATAGAGATCCAAGAAGACAAATTTGTTCAAGATGGGTAGAGATTTGTGGAGTTCTGAGATGTGTTCTTATCCTTGATGATTGCTGTAATGAAAATTACATCATAACTTCTTTGGTTGAATATCTAGGGATACCTCAAAAATCCTTATCCTTCCCATATTACTGGGATGGCCATAGGGTTTCTAAGCGAGTGAAGGTTTTCTTTACCTAAGATAGATACTCTCAAGGAAAGATACCCACTTACTCTAAGTCTTATGAAAATGAGAGACAAAAGATTGAGAGTAGTAAGGGAATGCAAGGTGAAAACCTAAGAGATGAAAAATAAGAGGTAGTAAGGAGTAGAGTGATGGGGTTTCCACCAACCAGAGCTAACATTATTTGTCTTTTAATAAGGACATTTATGTAGGTACCAACCTGGCAAGTGGAGGAAAACAAGTGTAAGAAAAAATATTCCGTTTGAAGATTTGATGAGGGGTAATCTTAGATGCTTCCAAAGCTTGTAGAGGACCTTCACACCAAGGCGAAGAAGAATATGCTAAAGAAATTCAAGGTAAAATGGCTAACTCTTACACTTTTGTGCATGATAATGATGATTGTGTGGCTAGTAGCCCATTGCGTATGAGTAGTGGCTTACCTACATGTGATTCTAATGATTCTTTACCTCTTGATAATTATGTACATGTTGTGAGTGTGGATACACTAGTCAATCCTATTGACGACTAAATTGACTCTTCTTGTAAGATCAATTTGTGTCCACTTAGTGTTGAAGCCATTGTGTTGAATGATAGTACATCATCTTGTGAAAATAATGTTGATAAACTTATGTGTGATGTGATTAATGACCCTCAAGTGAGTGATGATGTTGAAAACATTGATTAAGTGAATAGGAGTAACCCTTTGAGCATGTCCTCTGGTGAATATCTTAATGTTAGTTTGGTTCATGGGAATAATCATATGTTTTAAACATCTTTGATTCTTAATAATTGTCTTTTAGATAGTGAACTTGTATATTCTACATCCTCTTTGTGGATAAACCCTTTTTTCTTTAAGAACAATATCTTATTTGAAGATCACGAAATCACCCCTAATGAATTACCTAGTGGAGTGGATAGAATTGATGATGTAGCTCATCTTGAGGGTTATATCTTATATGACAACCCACTATGGTGTAACAACATTCCTCCTAGAGATGAAAATCTCTTCTTGGAAAATAAGATTACTCTTACGGGAAAGGAATGTGAAGTCTTGAAAAGGAATAACCAATTGGGTGATGAGAACTTTGATTTTCTTGAATATTTGAGAAACCCAATTAATGATGGTTCCTATGAAAATGCACGTGGTTGTGATCCTTTGTACGACACCCCACCTTTGTTTGATAATTATGATGATGAATTTATTACTTCTTGTGAAGACTTAAGCATTACTTCCTTTGAAGTTTGTGGTGGTATATGTCTACTTTAGGATTCTTCCATTGAAGGAGAAAGTATCAATTATTTAAAAATCATTTCTTTTTATACTTTGTATGATCCTATTACTGATAATATTCATGACGATGATCTTGAATCTAATAGTGAGTCCATACATGAGGATACCTTAGTTGAAGTTAACTTGAGTGATACCTTTCTCTACTCCCCCTTTATTTTTGATGATGCTTATGCTAATATAGAGAGTATATCTTTTTGTTTGGGTGAAGCCTATGGGGAAAAAGAGTGCTGTCTAGACCCGTGTCTATGGCCACTCTATCCATTTGACCTCGGTGCCAAATTTGGATATGGTGATTTTGGCACACCCAACTTATTGCTTGGTCTCTGTGACAAGCAAAATTTGAGTGAGCATGTTGGTATCCTTCCCTATGATGAAAAGTCTTTCTTGGGGATTTATGGTCCACTTGATGGACCAACATTGTGAAAGGAAAAGATCTCTAACAAAGAAGAGAAATTTTTAAAGAAGAAAAGTAGTGAAAAGCTCCAAAAGAGTTCACCATTGTTTGTTTCCACTCTTGACCAAGGTTCCACTACTTGTAGGTCAAGAAGATAGTCTTCTCTTCAAACTACTTTGGATGAATTCCCTTCATGTGGATACCTTTCTTCAATACTTGAGTGGAATTTATGACCTCCTTCTCAAAGGTGGTATCATTCTTGAGAATCCGAGGGAAAATATGTCATTGTCTCCTTTGGGTATTTCTTATAAACTTGTATCCTTGCTTGACACACTTGTGTAACTCCCAACTTATGGATGCCAAGTTGATTATTTGGTTGAAAGAAAGAAGTCCTATGGGATTAAGTGTCCTGACTCCATCCTTGTGCATATCATATGCTAAGTATCTTGAGCCAAATGGCATTCTCATAGATAATATAACCTTGGATAATGTTTTTACATTTGATTCCTTTCTATAATACCTCTTTCCCTATGATGATATCCATGCTAGTCTTGGATATGTTTTATGTAGAGGTAGAAAAATTGTTGGTTTCTCCACTTGTTTGAGTGACAATACAATATAGATCTTGTGGACTTTTGAACCAATTGAGGCACCACCCTTGGTGTGGTCTCTTACAGAGATAATGAAGCAATTGTGTATTACGGCTCATAAGGTGAAGGTAGTTCTACCTTTTATTATTTAATGCCATTAGGACCATTTTAGTTTCCTTATCTCTTGATGATTTCCCGAACCAAATTCCTTGTGCATTTTTAATGAGTTTCTAATATTTAACATGAAGGATCCTTGGTTATATTTTATATGTGTGCAACCTTGGCAAGATGCTATGATTCATTGTGCTAACTCTAACCCTCATGCCATGAGGATATCACATTTTTTGTCTATTCTTTGGTTTGCAAAGTTTGGATTCGAAGTCGAATCCTTTTCAAGAAGGGTAGGATGATACAAGTCAAATAGGCATCAATGCTTTTGATCACAGAACTCGAGATACCAACATAAGGAGGTCTAAGCCTTGATCGCCCTAAGGATCCAAGAATGTGCTTGGAGGCCCTTAATTGAGCTCCTAATCAAGTAATGTCATATTTAGAAGATATCTTGGAGCCGAGAAAAGCCATGGCGCAAGGAATAAAGAGAGCCCTTGTGGGTAATTTCCGAAATAGCTACGTTTGGACTATTTTTGTAATAGGCTAGTTGTGTAAAGGCAACTACTATAAATAGGTGCCTTAGATATTTGATTGGTTATTTTTTGCTTAATGATGAGGATGAATTCATAAAAATTCCATTGGGAGTGTTGCGTGCTTGGAAAAGCCAATGTTAAACCTTGTTTAGAAACGGTGGTTGTAAGGGAGATACGATCCCCCTTTCGGTCAACGTAAGAGCTAGGTGCCTGTAGGTAATCAATAAGAGAGGTCTTTGGGTTTGATGCACCCTTTGGTTGCCCTTTTGTTATCTTCTTATGTCTATCTTTCTATCATCTATCCTTTTAATCCTTTTACTTTATGTTTGTCAATTTTGTTATTTCTTTAGTGTTTGTGTTTGTTCTCATCATCGTAGAATACTCTGGTATAACCTCCTGCACATAGTCTGCTGTTTATTAACTTTATTCGTGCCTGCTACTCTAGATAATTCTGAGAAATCTAAAATTTAATTCTTCTAGAAAAGTCAAAGCCTATGTTGATACTCTCTGTAAAACACAGTTGTTGTCCATGTTGGAAAGTCTCTGTAAAAACACAATTACTGTGATCGATATGATTTCAAAAGTCCTCAGTTATTGCAATCTAATTACCTTGATGCTAAGAAATATTGTCTTATGTTGGGTTTTCTCTATGAAGTATGCAAAATTTAAGTAAGGCTACTGAACTACAAGATACTGATTTACATTACACTGTTTTTATTTGATGTCTTAATTTGGTGATATATTTTTTGGTTGATGCTCTACAATAAATTGTGTTGGCTCGTTATTCTTATTTATGATATACATCTACTGGTTATAGTGGTTCAATTAGAATTAACATTTGCAAGCGTGATTCCCTCTCTGTAATTGTGTTTTAGTTGAGTACTACAAAGTTGCGAAGCACTCATTATATTCTCAATAATTACAGCAATGCTCCATAGAGTTTTTTCCTAAACTCCATTTAGGATCTTATTTAATACTAAAAGATCTATTTCTGGACAGATTTAGTTATCCCAATCATTACACAGTGGGTAAATTGCTACCTTCCCAGTAACTCATAAACATAGGTCCCTTAGGAGGTGTAGAAGTCATGCTCTCAGTAGTAATAAGTCTTTCATTAAGGTCCTCCAACATATGTTTTTGCTCTACAAATAATCTACTTGAGTCAACTAACTGTTTTCTATTGGCTTACAATAAATGCTATACTTCTTTGAGTTATTCATGATATGATATGGAAGCTGACCACTCAGATCTTCCATTCCTACAAGACAAAGTAAAGTGAAACCCTTAACAAAATGATTCTTAACTCTTCCAGAAAGCTACAATAGCAAATGAAAATTTTATGAAATCAAAGTAATTGAATTCCCAACATGAGACTAAAAAGGCTAAATTATGACATGAGCCCAAAAAGGATAAACCACGAGCATGAGCCTAATATGGCTTGTGTCCCGAAAATGGCTAACCAGGGATACTTGCTAACAAATTATATCATGTCATTTCCTATAACAGAAAAGGTATAGGATTGTCTAGCTGATTGGGCCTAGATTAGACTCTATGCACTCACATGGTGGTGTATGATGATTCACCATTTTTGATGTGTGAGCATACGCTAAACATTTGAGGCTTTTACTGAGAATAATTGCAAAGTCTTAAGAAACTTTTGTCATTTTTGATTGTTTAATCTTTGATTTTGTAGTAAAAGCCAAGATGCATGAGAACCAACAAGGATGGAAGAAAAAGAGTTGAAATCGAAAGCAAATAGAAGAGAAGTGTGGATGACGACACTCCTGATAAGTAATCATCCCTATGATAAGTTATTAGCTTCATCGTCAGCCTTATACAGAGAATGGAGCTCATCTGAAAGTTGTGACGACATTTCCTGATAATCCATCAAAGAGTTGATAGGACGTCAAAGTTGCCGTCAGCCTAAGGCAGAACATGGGAGCTGAGGTAGAGAAGTGATGACATCATGATAATTCATCAAATATCTGATAGGTCATCACATTTTGTCATCAGCCTTAAGCAGGAAGTGCTAAAATTGAAGAAGGAGCAGACGACATTTGTGATAAGTCATCAGGCTCCTGATAAGTTGTCATGAATGTTGTCACCTAATTCGAGGAATTATTAAACTTTGTGATTTTGTTTCCTTATTTAGGATAAACTATTTAAATTCTTGTTGAGGGTTTTCTAAGGGGTTTCAAAAAACCTAAGTTTGAGACACGTATTTTGTTACTTTTCTCTCTAGTTTCTTGTCTTGAAAAACAATTAACTTTGAAGAGATTTTCATCAATAATTTGGGGATTTTCATTGTGATCGAATTGGAGAATCACTAGATATTATTCATCTTGTGGTAATTTTATCTTTCCAATCATGAATACAACTAGTTTTTTTGATTTTTGCATTATGAGTGGCTAAATCCCTTTAACCCGAATTATGGGATCTAGGGGTAAGTCTTGATAAGATGCTAAGTGTTCAAGATTCGAAAGGTAATAGGACTCCTTGATAATTATGAGGTTTTAATTATCGTCTATTGGTTGTAAACAATAGATAACACCTGCTTTGATTTGCTTGAGATAAGAAATCAATTACAGTAGGAAGTGAACTATCAATAGGGACTTGGAAGCACTAAAATCTTCCATTTAATAATTAACGCTGTAACAAGGTTGATTAACCTGAGGTAAAGTCTGGTCAGTGAATATAAATTTTCTAAGTCTGAGAGGATTAGGTAATTAAATTCTTAAGTAGGTCGAGAGACATTTAGCCATAACTTCAATAAAGATAATCTGTTGTCCTACCTACTGTGAGAATCTTAAATCGTTATTCGCATCTGTCAAGTACCAAAACCCCTAGTGAATATAATTCTGGTTTTTCCATAAACTCTTGATTACAAACACCGAAGCTAAAGTGACCAACAATTATTTGTTGAACTCAAAAACTCACCATCTTAGGAAATATCCAACTATCAGTTGATTAAATTGCAAACGACTTAAATTCACACCATATTCCCTGTGGGATTCGACCCCAACCTAGTTGGGTTATATATTGACAACGATCGCTTACATTCTCATTAGGGAGGTGTAGTTTGAGCGTTATAAAAAATGGCGCCGTTACTGAGGAATACGGTTGTAAATTAAAGTTTGTGTGCGCTAATTGACTATTTGTCAAGTTTCCTAGTTTTACGTTTATTTGTTGTTTTTTTTATTGCAGGATCTTTTTAGTGTATGCCAAGAATCAGAAGTTCCGAAGAATCATTATTACCACTTAATTCAGAACCGCAATGAATTGGAAGAATAGAAGGACAACTAGAGACTGACAGATTAGCAACCTTAGCTAGAGATCAGGTGAATATGCAGAATGTCGATTAGCAAGCACGACATCCAAATATCGAGGATGAAGATTTGGGAGATAAGGAGTTGCTAAATCCTGGTAACCCAAGGCGTGTAGAGAAAATAGCTTCACCAGTATAGCTTAATGCTAACAGGAACCATCTATTCCGAGGAAGGCAAGATTAACAGCCAGTCCAGTATGAACTCAATGATGATGATGATGGAATGGATGGAGCAGGTCCAATGGGTGCAATTATTCCTCCACCATTGGCACCTGGGGCAAAATTCAACATTACGAGTACTCTAATTCAACTCCTCAATCTGAAGGGGTTGTTTGGTGTCCTTCCTGGGGATGACCCAAACTTGCATCTGGTGAACTTTGTCATCATCTGTAAATCTTTTAATAACCCAGGAGTGGGTCAGAATACTATCCGGTTGAGGTTATTTCCTTTGTCTCTGTCTGGGGAGGAAACATTGTGGCTTAATGAGCTGACACCCGATTCTATAACCAACTTGAGGCATTTGAAAGAATCTTTCCTAGAAAGGTTCTTTCTGCCTTCCAGGAGGGTACAGTTGAGGGATGAGATCCGCAACTTTAGGCAGCTCCTGACTGAAGCCTTGCATGAAACCTGGGAGAGATTCGAGAAGAAACTGACACAGTGTCTGAACCATAATATGATGGACATACATTTGATGGAGACTTTGTACAGGGCTCTTAACTCTGTTACAAAACTAATTATAGATAATGCTGCTGGTGGTTCATTTGTTGATCTGAAATTCCTAGAGGCTTTAGAAATGCTAGAGAGAATGACCAAACAGAGTTGGGCATGGCATACTAGAGACTCTGTGGTAGTCAGCCCCACTATTGCTGTAGGTATTACTATGGAACAACATAGAAGATATAAGGAGCGTGACCAAGACATGACTCACCTAAAAATAGGTGGATCTGCTAACCAAGCACTTGCTATCAGACAAGACTGAGAAGGTGAAAGCTGTGGGATCTCAAGATAGAGTTGATGCTGATATAGAAGAAGAGGTGAACTATGTTAATAATCAGGGGGGTTTCCAAGGCAATAGCCAAGGGAATCAAGGTCAGAATTATTATGATAAACCTAGTTATAAAGATAGGGAGCAGGGAAATTGGAGAAACAATAATGATAGGAGCAGACTCTATATCCCTCCTGGAAATCGTGAGGCTGCTATAACAAGTTCTGAAAAGATATCCATAAAGGACATGATGGCTAAGTTTTTGAAGGGAGTAGAGGCTACCAACTCTAGTGTGACTACTATGAAGACAGATATGTCATCTATCAGTCAGTTGGTAAACTCACACTCCACTGCAATCAAACAGTTAGAGCAACAGATGAGCCAACTCTCCCAGCATTCAACCAGAGAAAAACCAAAATATTACCAACTGATACGATCCAGAATCTGCAGAATAGTGGCTCATGTATGGCGATTACCACTAGAAGTGGTAAGATATTACCTGACCCTTCTGTGGGAAAAAGTTTTAGTTGAAGATGTGACTGAGAAAAATGATGAATCTAAAAAAGAATGTCCAATGGAGTCTGAGAAGCTGGATAGTGGTGATGATGCTCCGGAAAAAGGGAAAGAGAAGGAGAAGGAGAAGGAGGTAGAGTTGAAAACTCTCCCAAGACCACCACCTCCCTTTCCTCAATAATTAAAGAAAAAAACTAATGATGCAAAATTCAACAAGTTTATGGAAATTCTCAAACAACTGACAATAAATGTACCTTTGGTGGAGGCACTCGAGAAAATGCCATGATATGCTAAGTTCATGTAGGACCTTGTGACCAAGAAAAGAGCGGTGAGATGTGATTTGTAGGATGATCTCTACCATTGTAGCGCTATCTCTATGAGGACCTTGGTGTAGAAGAAGCCAGATCCAGGAGCATTCACTATTCTCTGTACGATTGTGTCTATGGAATTTGCTAAGGCATTATGTGATTTGGGAGACAGTATAAACCTAATTCCACTTTCTGTGTACAAGAAACTGGGTTTAGGGGATCTTACCCCGACAAACATGTGGTTGGTGGTGACGGATAGGTATGTAAAGCAGCCAGTGGGCACATTACATTATTTATTGGTAAAGGTGGCTGAATTTATATTGCCTACTGATTTTATAGTCCTAAACTGTGAGGTGGACTTCGAAGTGCCTATCATCCTGGGTAGACCATTCCTCGCAACAGGGAGAGTGATAGTGGACATAAAGCTGAATAAGATGAAGTTCAGACTAAATAAAAAGGAATCAAGATTAAAAATACACTCATCCATGACACAGAAAAAGGAGATGAGTGTTTTCTCAATCGTGGATGTATTCTATGAAGATGGTAAAGAGGTATCAGCAGGTTGTCTTGGCGAAGTCTGAGTAGTCAAGATAACCAAGTCATGCCGCAACATTAAATTAGGTGCTACATGGGAGGCAACCCATGATCCTTATGCGTGATCTACTCCAGGTATATCCTAACCCTTAGTTCAAATTTTCTTTGATTTTAAGTTGAGGGTTTAGGGTAAATTGTTGTTGTAAAATCTTGTAGCCGACTAGGAGAAATACTAGTACTTGAGGTAGTTAACTTGTTTTTGTAATTCTTGAGCACCTCTCCAATGGAATGAGTAGTTACTTGAGTGAATTGAATCTAAGTGTGACCACTGTGCATCTTTGTATGGCATTAGTTCTAGTGATGAAATAATCAGTGCTAAATAGCTGCATGAACTGAATGAGTAGTAACTTGCGATATACTTGTGTGCCATATGCATGTGAGATCTTACTAAGTTCCCATTGTATGTTGAATCCATAACTTGTCCGGTTAGTCTTACCTAGGTTGAAGGATAGGGGTTAGGAAAGGATCATAGTCCGTTTTGATATAAGCTCACCTTTAGCCTAAATAACCTTCCCTATATGTTGTAATACCCCAAAAGTTCAGAAATTTTTTAGGATCATGCTTCGAACTCATGAGTAATAAATTTTAGTGCTTTGGTAGTACTATCATTAAGGTTGATGCATATTAATTCCTGAAAAGTGTCCTATCTAATGGGCGAATCAAAACATTTCCTTACCGATTGAATTCTTGAGAAGGATATTGGTATAGTCAGCTTCAAATGAGCATATACCTCATTATTCTATAAATCTTTGAGCTCATGACAAACCAACAGATACATAATTGAATTAGCATTCCAACTATATCAATTTTTCCTAAATCCAATATCGGAGCAAGGAGTTATGCCCATTTTACTCTGGCATGTCAGGCTGGGAAACTGAGTGACGACATTCATGATAAGCTATCACGCCCGTGATGGCCTATCACCAATGTCGTCAGCTCGGGGAAGATTTTCACCCCCAGTGATGACATTTTGTGATAAGGCCTATCACCAATGTCGTCAACCTTAACCAGAAAATAAAGGTTTTACCCTTTTGTGATGACAATTTGTGACGGCTTATCACCAGCTTGACAACTTGTCATGAATGTCGTCAGCTATTTTTCCCAACAATTGAGGGATATTTTAGTAAGGTATTTTGGTCTTTTTCCTTCACTTCCTATGACTTATAACCCTCAAGGAGTATATTATCGTCCATTCTCTTTAGTTAAACATCTCAAAAAGCTCTCTCATACACTCTCAACCACAAGATTAGGGTTTCCTCTCAAGATCATCTCTTCAAGAGCAAGCCTAAGGAATTCTTGAAGAACCTTCAGAAACATTAGATCTCTTTTAAGATTCAATCTCTAAGGTATACGTAGTGTTCATCCATGGGCCCCTTTCATCCATAGAGCTGACGAATCATATTTTAAATTATAAATTGTGATATCCTTGTCGTGTTATGACTATATTCATGTTGATGATTGTTGTTTGGATTCAAGGTTGTATCTTGATGTGTTCTCATGAAGCATATGAATAGGTTCGTTGAAACCCATAAATTTTGGATGGATTAAGATGGTCGAATTGATAAATATACCTATGCCTTAAAAGAGTGCATGCAAGGTGTTTGATAAAATGCCCAAGGAACTACAAATCATGCAATATAGCTAAATTGTGACTAAGTAAAGGATTCATGATATGCCCCTATGTTCCAATGACTTTTATATTGATAGTGTGCCTCGTAAATGTTGTTGGATTGTTCATGAACTAGCCTTACGAGATTATGCTATGCTTACTTGCAAATCCTACGTATGTACAAGATGTATGAAAATCATGTAATTCATGAAATTACCCTAGTTATGATATTATGAATTGTGAACTCCAATCTTGTGATCAAGTCAGTCATGTGTGTGTCAGTTTCCTTCTATCGAGTCCTGGGGGTATTCATACCCAAAAAATATAGCTGTGTGCCTAGAGCCATGTCATGTTTCACGTTATCCAAAATCAAGCCACGATTCAATAGAAATCAGTCAGTCATGTGACTCAGGAAAACCTCATTATCTCAGTCAGTTATCAGATATCAGTAGTATTCCATCAGTCAATGGAAATTTGATAAGTTCAGTTCACGTACAATTAGTTAAATCATGTTCAGTCTCTTCAGATGGGAGTAGGAGTTAGCACCGAGTGAACCCAAGGATGGGAACTCACATGTTATATGAGGGTATGATTCTTAGCAGTCATCCTTGTATTCCAGAACTATGTAGCTAGCATAGGTTGAGACATTGCAGCCTATTATATGAGGGTGGATGAGGTGGCTTAACCTGTTATATGAGGGTTCCCACCGTTCTGACTAGAGTTACCTGTTATATGAGGGTTGCTCACATGTTGTCCTTACTAGTGGAGCGGTATTGACACCCTTCTAGTTAGGGCAGATATTGGACCCCAACTTAGCCATAATGGCACATATGGGGCATGTCGATTAAGCAACTACCTCCCACAGTTTCAACATCAGTCTTAGTAAAAGAACTCAGATAGTTCTTCAGATTCAAATATACTAGAACTGTCAGATACAGTCAATTTAATTATAGTACGAAACTTAGATAGTTCCATCAGATTTAGGACTGTCAGATATAGTCACCCATGTTATCAGAACTGCAGTATCAGTCATGATTAGTTATTAGTAAACAATGTATTAGCGTACAGATTTATCTATCACGCATTCACGATATCAGTTACTATACATGTATGTTTGCACTCTCACGTTCATATCAGTCAGTCAGTTATCATTGCTCATGCATGTAAACCCTTTTGTATTTAGACTACCTCACTCGTATACTCAGTACATCCCCACGTACTGACGCATTTGGGCTATGGTGCTTTCTTTTTATGTTACACCATAGGTCCAGAGACACGAGCTTCAGATCCACAGTAGCAGTAGTATTCCAGTGTATAGAGTGGCAGTGAGTCCTCTTCATTCGAGGACGATATGATTTGATTCATTTATTATTTCAGTTAGATTTTAGTTTTACAGAGTTAGTTGGAGACATGTTCCTTCAACTCTTTTTCAGACAGTACTTAGAGGCTTTCAGATTTAGTTCAGATTTATATTTAGTTTTGGTTCAAATTTAGTTCTTTTGGATATTTGTTACCCCACATGGATGTTATGTTTTGAAAGATTCTTTATTCAGTTGAAACTTATGGCTTATTGTTCATGTTTTCCGCATTCTTCATGTATATTATGTAGTGTACAAGTATAGATATCAGTCATGGGTTAGCTTGTGGTCCTTCGTGGTCATAGGCACTGTGTAGCATTCTTGTTCAGAAAATTGGGTGCTACAAACTCTGATTAGAGCCCAAGGTTCAATAGAGTCCTAGGAAGTATGAAAGCCGCATCTAGTAGAGTCTTGTACATGGGTATGTTGTGCGCCACATTTGTGTGAAGGAGGCTATGAGATGTTTTAGGAACAGTTTCCCTTCTTTCAGTATTTATGTCATGCTAGTGAGCATAATCTCAAGTTAAACTCTCAATATAATCCATTCTTCTCTTATTTTAGAATATGCCTCTAAAGAAAGGAAACCAGCCAGCTCCTCAGCCCGAAGATCCTTTGGGCGAACATGTTTCTCATGCGGAGGTTAGAGCAGCATTCACCATACTTGCTCAGTCAGTGGCTGCCCAAAATGAATGGCCACCAGTTATTACGGCTAATCCAGTGGCCAACTCAACCGTAACTAGGATTGGGATTTCACCCGGATAAACCCTCCATCTTTCTTTGGGTATAAGTCTGATGAAGACGTCCAGAAGGTCATTGACATTATGGGTGTTACTTCTGTTGAGAGTGCTGAGTTAGACGCATATCAGTTGCAAGAGGTGGCTCATACTTGGTACAAATAGTAGAAGTCTGAGAGGGTAGAGGATGCAGGTCCTATTGAGTGGGAGGAATTTGTCACGACCTTCTTAGACAGATTCTTTCCCCAAGAGCTGAAGGAGTCCAAAGTTCTTGAGTTCATCAACCTCAGATAGGGAAATATGATGGTTAAGGAGTATTCTCTCAGATTTACTCAGTTAGCCAGATATGCCCCTCATGTGGTTGCAGACACCAGGGCTAAGATGAGAAACTTCATGTCAAGGGTGAATGATAGTGTGGTAAATGAGTATAGGTCTACGATGATGAACAGTGATATTACTTTAGCCAGACTCATGACCCATGCTTAGAAAATAGAGAAGAAGAAGGTTAGAACTAGGGAGAGGCAGAACAAGAGAGCAAGATCAGGCAGTTTCAGTTTTGCTCAACCCAAATCAGAGAGTGGAAATTGTTTGTAAATTCATCCTAAGTCAGCAGTTCTAGCCCCTTTCTCTGCCAGTGCCCCAGTGCCGAAATTCATAGACGGCAATAGAGATAGAGTACTAGGATCTAAATCTCAGGGCGGTGTTAGCAGTGCCCGCACTTATCCTCAATATCAGACTTAAAGTAAGTACCATCAGGGTGTGTGTAGAGTGGGTAGTGGCATTTGGTTTGGTTGTGGCAAGCCAGGCCACAAAGTTAGAGACTGTCCTCAGCCAGGTCCTCAGTGGTCAGCAGAATCGTTCCATAGCTTAGTCTGGTCGCCCGAACCAGCAGGGTGCCGCTTTCAGTGCTACTAGTGGGCAACGCCCAAATAGACTCTATGCTCTCCACAGCTGACAAGATCAGGAAAATTCTCTTGATGTCATTACTGGTACGTTACAAATCTTCCATGTTTATGTTTATGCTTTGCTAGACCCAGGTGCATCCTTGTCTTTTGTTACTCCATACATAGCAGGCAATTTTGAAATCAGTCCTAAAATTTTAGCAGAGCCTTTTTCAGTCTCTACCCCAGTGGGTAAAACCATCATACTCAGTGGGTATATAGGAACTGCCCGATTATGATATTTTAGAGATCCATATCAGAAAATTTAGTCAAATTAGAGATGACTGATTTTGATATCATTCATGGCATAGATTGGATTCAGTCTTGCTATGCCACAGTTGACTGCAAAAATAAGATATTTCAGTTTCAGTTCCTAGATAAACCTGTCTTAGAGTAGAGGGGTAATACTTCATCATTCAGGGGTCAGCTTGTTACCTACCTTCGGGCAAGGAAAATGATTTCTAAGGGGTGTGTGTATCATCTCGTACATGTTAAGGATTCCAGTTCCGAATCTCCTAGCTTGGAATCAGTCCTAGTGGTTAATGATTATTCAGATGTCTTTCCTGAAGATCTTCCAGGCATTCCTCCCAAAAGGGAAATAGACTTTGGAATTGATCTACTTCCAGACACTCAACCTATTTTTATTTTGCCATACAGAATGGTACCATAAGAACTAAAGAAACTAAAAGATAAGTTGAAGGATATCTTAGATAAGGGATTCATCAGGCCCAGTGTATCCCCATAGGGTGCACCAGTCTTATTCATGCGCAAGAAAGACTGTTCTCTCAGGATGTGTATTGATTACCATCAGCTCAATAAAGTCATGGTCAAGAACAAGTATCCTCTTCCTAGAATAGATGACTTGTTTGACCAACTTCAGGGTGCTAGTTATTTGTCCAAGATAGACCTCAGATCAGGCTATCATCAGCTCAGAGCTAGAGAATGTGACATCCTAAAGACAACTTTCTGTACTCGGTATGGTCACTTCAAATTTCTAGTTATGTCCTTTGGTCTTACCAATGCCCCAACCACTTTCATGGACTTGATGAACCGTGTGTTCAAGTATTACTTGGACATGTTCATTATAGTCTTCATAGATGATATCCTAGTCTATTCCCGCACAAAGTGTGATCATTCAGACCATCTCTGAATTGTTCTTTAGACTCTCAGAGATCACCAGCTATTCGCCAAATTTAGTAAGTACGAGTTTTGGCTAAGGTCAGTAGCATTCCTTGGTCATATTATTTCCGGTAATGGCATTAGAGTAGATTCTCAGAAGACCAAAGCGGTAAGAAACTGTCCTCGCCCTGTCTCTCTATTAGATATCAGGAGTTTCTTGGGTTTGGCTGGCTATTACAGGCGGTTTGTTGAGGGATTTTCTTCTATTGTATCCCCTATGTCTAGATTGACTCAAAAGAAGGTCAAGTTTCAGTGGTCAGATTCTTGCGAGAAGAGTTTCCAGGAGTTGAAGACTCGATTTACCTCAGCTCCAGTTCTAGCTCTTCCAGATAGTTTAGACAGTTTCATAGTGTATTGTGATGCATCCAGAGTTGGTCCAAGTTGTGTCCTCATGAAGCATGGTAAGGTCATAGCCTACGCCTCCAGACAGTTAAAGCCCCATGAGAAGAATTATCCTACTCATGATCTTGAGTTAGCAACCGTAGTATTTTCCTTAAAGATTTGGAGGCATTATCTATACGGAGTTCATGTAGATATCTTCACAGATAATAAGAGTCTCTAGTATGTCTTTTCTCAGAAAGATCTCAATCTTCGTCAGAGAAGGTGGTTAGAGCTCTTGAAGGATTATGACATGAGTGTCCTTTACCATCTGGGCAAGGCCAAAATTGTGGCCGATGCTCTTAGTAGACTCTCCATGGGTAGTATTTCTCATTTTGAGGATAGCAAGAAGAAGATAACTCAAGATATCCATCAGCTTGCTAGACTAGGCGTTCGCTTAGTCAACTCTTCAGAGGATGGTGTATGTGTTCAGAGTAGTTCAAAGTCATCTCTAGTTTTCGAGGTGAAAGAGTAGCAAGACAGGGATCCTAGCTTTTTCAAGCTAAAAGAGTCAGTTCAGAATTAAAAAGTAGAGGTTTTCTCCCAAGGGGGAGATGGTGTTCTTCATTGTCAGGGTCGTCTATGTATTCCAGGTGTAGATGACTTGAGGCAGTGAATTCTTACAGAAGCGCATGGTGCACAATATTCTATTCATCCAGGGGCCACTAAGATGTACCACGACTTGCGATAGATCTATTGGTGGAGTGGGATGAAGAGATATGTTGTGGAATTTAGGGCTAAGTTCTCTACATGTAAGCAGGTTAAGATAGAGAATTAGAAACCTAGTAGTTCAATGTAGGAGTATACCATTCCTACTTGGAAGTGGAAAGAAGTGAACATGGACTTCGTGATGGGTTTGCCTCATACTCATCATCAGCATGATTTAGTTTGGGTTATTATAGATAGAATAACCAAGTCAACTCACTTCCTTCCAGTTTGTTCTTCTTATTCAGTCGAGGATTATGCAAAACTCTATATTAGGGAGTTGGTCAGATTACACGGTGTTTCATTATCTATCATCTCAAAAAGAGGTACCCATTTAACCTCTCATTTGTGCAAAGCATTCCAAAAGGGTTTTGGTATCCAAGTCCA
Organism: Capsicum baccatum var. pendulum; assembly: GCA_030864225.1. Taxonomy (NCBI): domain Eukaryota; kingdom Viridiplantae; phylum Streptophyta; class Magnoliopsida; order Solanales; family Solanaceae; genus Capsicum; species Capsicum baccatum. The sequence goes on from CM061556.1 coordinate 229,263,910, forward strand.
TCTCAGTACAGCATTTTATCCTCAGACAGATAGTTAATCAGAAAGGACCATTCAGACTTTTAAAGATATGCTAAGGGCGTGTGCAGTTGATTTCAAGGGAAGTTAGGATGACCACTTGACTTTGATTGAGTTTTTATACAATAATAGCTATATTCCAATATTCAAATGGCTCCATTCGAAGCTCTCTATAGTAGGAGATGTAGATCTCCAATTGGTTGGTTCGAAGTTAGTGAGGCCTCATTCATAGGTCTTGACTTGGTATTCAATACCTTAGAGAAGGTTCAGTTGATCAGAGAGAGACTCTAGGATGCTCAGAGCCGACAAAATTCTTATGCATATGTTCATAGAAAGGATCTCAAATTTGAGGTCAATGATTACATCTATCTTAAGATCTCTACCATGAAGGGAGTGAAGAGGTTCGGCAAGAAAGGAAAACTCATTCCCCGATGTGTCGGTCCCTTCAGGATTCTCAGTCGCTTTGGCAAGGTAGCTTATGAGCTTGAATTACCTTCAGATCTAGCCTCAGTTCATCCAGTCTTCCATGTCTCTTTGCTCAAGAAGTGCACAGGTGACCCAACAGTTGTAGTCCCTATTCAGTGCATTGACATTCATAACAACCTCTCTTATGAGGAGATTCTAGTTGAAATCTTAGACTATCAGACTCATCATTTAAGGAACAAAGAAATCCCTCTAGTCAAGGTTCTTTATCGAAATCAGTCTCATGAGGGAGCTACTTGGGAAGAAGAAGTAGATATGCGTACCAAGTATCCTCACCTCTTCTCCGCCAATTCAGATCAAGCTCAAGGTAATAGCTCTCCTTAAGCTTATTCAGTTTTGTATTCATGTTACCATCATAAAAATTGGTACCTAATACCATTGCATACACAGTCATGAATTCATGTATCAGTTCAATTATAAGATCATGCATCAGCTACGCATTCTCATCTTGATAAACTCAGTATTTCAGATTACTCAGTTATGCATTCATGTATCAGTTATCCATGCATTAGATATGCATGAGTTCAGTATATTTATCATGTCAGTCATGAGATAAAATATTAGTTATTCAGGTTCAGTCATGTTCAGTTTGTCTTTTATCCCCTCTCAGTTAATTCTCATTCGAGGACGAATGTTCCCAAGGGGGAGATATTGTAATACCCCAAAAGTTTAGACATTGTTTAGGATTATGATTTGAACTCATGATTAATAAATTTATTTCTTTGGTAGTTATATAATCAAGTTTGATGCATATTAAGGCCTCAAAAGTGTCCTATATAAAAGACGAATCAAAACATTTCCTTACCGATTGAATTCTTGAGAAGGATATTGGTATAGTCAGATTCAAACGATAATATCCCTTGTTATTCTATTAATATATGATCTCATGACCCACCAACAGATAAATAATTGAATTATCTTTCCAACGCTATCAATTTTGCCTAAATTCGATATCGGAGCGAGGAGTTATGCCCATTTTACTCTGGCATGTCAGGATGGAAAACTGACTGACGACATTCATGATAAGCTGTCACGCCCGTGATGGTTTATCATCAATGTTGTCAGCCCAGGGCAGATTTTCGTCCCCAGTGACGACATTTTGTGATAATTCATCACACCCGTGATGGACTATCACCAATGTCGTCAATTTTAACCAGAAAATCAAGAATTTACCCTTGTGTGATGACAATTTGTGACGGCTTATCACCAGCTTGACGACTTGTCACGGATGTCATCAGCTATTTTGTCCAAAAATTAAGGGACATTTTAGTAAGGGTATTTTGGTCTTTTTCCTTCACTTCCCACGACTTATAACCCTCAAGGAGCGTATTATCTTCCATTCTCTTTAGTTAAACATCTCAAAAAGCTCTCTCATACACTCTCAACCACAAGATTGGGGTTTTCACTCAAGATCATCTCCTCAAGAGCAAGCCTAAGGAATTCTTCAAGAACTTTCAAAAACATTAGATCTTTTTCAAGATTCAATCACTACAAGATCATCTCCTCAAGAGCAAGCCTAAGGAATTTTTCAAGAACTTTCAAAAACATTAGATCTTTTTCAAGATTCAATCACTAAGGTATGCGTAGTGTTTATCCATGGGTCCCTTTCATCCATGGAGCTCAAGAATCATGTTTTAAATTATAAATTGTGATTTCCTTGTCGTGTTATGACTATATTCATGTTGATGATTGTTGTTTGGATTCAAGGTTGAATCTTGATGTGTTCTCATGAAGCATGTGAATAGGTTAGTTGAAACCCATAAACTTTGGATGGATTAAGATGGTAGAATTGATAAATATACCTATGCCTTAAAAGAGTGCATGCAAGGTGTTTGATAAAATGCCCAAGGAACTACAAAACATGAAATATAGCTAAATTGTGACTAAGTGAAGGATTCATGATATGCCCCTGTGTTCCAATGACTTTAACGTTGATAGTGTGCCTCGTAAATGTTGTTGGATTGTTCATGAACTAGCCTTATGAGATTATGCTATGCTTACTTAAAAATCCTACTTATGTACAAGATGTATGAAAATCATGTACTTCATGAAATTCCTCAAGTTATGATATTATGAATTGTGAACTCCAATCTTGTGATCAAGTCAGTCATGTGAGTGTTAGTTTCCTTCTATCGAGTCCTGGGGATATTATTACCCAAAAAATGTAGCTGTGTGCCTAGAGCTATGTTATGTTTCACGATATCCAAAATCAAGCCATGATTTAATAGAAATCAGTCAGTCATGTGACTCAAGAAAACCTCATGATCTCAGTCAGTTATCAGATATCAGTAGTATTTTGTCAGTCAACGCAAATTCAGTAAGTTTAGTTGACGTACAGTTAGTTAAATCATATTCAGTATCTTCAGATGGGAGTAGGAGTTAGCACCGAGTGAACCCAAGGATGGAAACTCACCTGTTATATAAGGGTATGATTCTTAGCAGTCATCATTGCATTCCAGAACTATGTAGCCAGCATAGGTTAAGACAACACAACCTGTTATATGAGGGTAGATAAGGTGGCCTAACCTATTATATAAGGGTTCATGATAACGCTCAATCTACAGCTCTCGTAGGAGTGTAAAGCGGTCGTTGTCAAATATATAACCCAACTGGGTTGGGTATCGATCCTACAGGGAATAGCTTGGTCAACAAGTAAGCAAAGGTTACTAGACTTTTGGTGCAAGTCTCGTAAAAAGGGGGGAGTCTTGTCGTGCAAGTAATGTAACCAAAGTAATAAGGAAAAAAACAGAAAATAGCACAGTAAAAAGGAAGAATGTTTAGTAAGCTGTAAAACAATGAGAATTTAGAAGTTGGGTTTATGTCCACCTTATGAGTTGTACGTCTCTATTGGCTATGAGTTGTGCGGAATTCAGACCTGCATGTGCTTATAGAGAATTGTATTCGATGGTAAATCCAAGCGTCTTTCGACCTCAACAAGGACTATTTCACTTTAACTCTTTCGAGCTTAAAGTGTATCTAACGGTACAAATTCTCCAAGAGGTTAATCCAGTTATGGCACTAACTTTTTAATAGGGGATGGGACCCTATTACCTTGACATTATCTCTTTTCCAGACATATAACTTTTCTTTCGAACAAGTTAATGCTATGCTGGCGTTATTCTATGCGTCTGCAGCCACAAGAATTTGCATTTAAGATGAAGAGAATAATGATATAAGCGACACACGTGTCACGAATTCACAAACTCATAGCAATAGATAGTAGCTCATATGGCTTCCATAACCCCAACAGAGAAGTTTAGTTACCCATGAGTGCGAAGGAAATCACAATCAACATTGTTATTATACCACAATAAAGATCTCGTGTAGTAAAGTGTGGTAGGCGTTAGGCGTGAACTCCTTTGGAAAGTAACGTTTCCCTTGTTGTGGAAAATAAGAATTGATTAGATAAAAAATAATGTCAACAATGAATTAATAAAGAGAATTGTTTTGATGGATGGATGAATGGTGGATGGATGGGAATTGGTGGAATGGGTGGATGGGTGCATGAATAAAAATCTCTAGCAAAATAGGGTATTTATAATACCCATATCCTATTCCTACTAAGCTAATGAAATACTTAACCAAATCCCACTAAGCTAATGAAATACTTAACCCAATTGTACTAGGTTAATGTATCATTATCCTAATCCTAATAAATTACTGCACTATTATCCTAATCCTAATAGGTTACTGCTAGTCCCCAAAGTCTTCAGAAATGCTGTTTTTGCCCGGGACAGGTTTTTCATGCATCACTTTTAGTCCATAGGCGTCCAAACGCTACTCTCCTTCTTTCCTGAAGCTTCCTTTGGCGTCAAGTTATCCATAAAATGCTGAATTCTGCATCATTTATACCTGAAACTTTGCTAATCATGTTCGTTAGCTCACTTACAGGAAAAAGGACTAAAAGTGCATGAAATATATAATTTGTTCTCAAAACTAGGCTAAAATATGGGTAAAATATAGCACTATAGGCGTGTAAATTCGCTTATCATCAACACCCCACACTTGAAGCTTTGTTCGTCCTCGAACAAACTATCATGTCCATCTAAACATCTACTTGGGATTTCACAGTAACAACACAAAATATTCATCAAGACAGGCACAACAATTACCAACAAAGAGTAGTTTTCTGATCATTAGTAGAAACAATTCAGCCTCCAACATAGACTCGTGATGGTGGTCAACTCATATTCAAAAGTCAAGGCACAAAGAATCATACACAACTATCCAAAACTCATCAACCATGTGTGTCTCACCATATATTACCCATAATCACTCACAGGTATTGTATATATTTCGAACATGGGTATACGATTATCCTTGCTCTCACTCTCACAAAGAATTAATATGTTGCAACTGATGACCATAGGCTTGCCCTTAGTGTAATGCTCCACTAAGTATTAGAATGCTAAGCTTAGGATCAAATAGGTCTCCTACAGGTTGTAATGTAGGCTAAGGGACGGGTAGGACTATTTTGGCCAGAAATAGTGACTATGTTCCTAAGCGCTTTAATACATCACATTGTATCATTAACACTTTTTCTTTCAAACAACCTTTCTACTTTCTTTTATTATACCACCCCTTTTCTCCTCTTTTGTTTTTCAATTTTGAACATAACCAACTTTTCAGTTTTATTTTTTCCTTTCTTTTTTCTTTTCATAACATACCCCTTATGATAGCACTTTTTTTTCATAACAAATTCAAGCACCAATACATTCTAAAGCATCATACTTACCCAATTTTCTCTTATTTTGTCACATGACTTTACACTTTAAAGCACTTAGGAATTTGGATCAAATTATGGTCTTGAAAAAAAAATGGATTAGGCTTACATATGAGGTTGTCAAAGAAAATAGGCTAAAGGCTCAAAAGGGGTTAACTAGGATGGTGTCCATGGATAGATAAAATGAAGGTAAACAATCATAGGTTGCCAAAGAAATGCCTAAATCATCTCCTAGACTTGCACTCTTTATTTTCGTTTTGCATACATACCAGGCAAGTTCTAGCATCAGCTACAAACATAGAATATACTATTAATCTAACACACACAAGGCACATGGTCACTTTATTGGGAGTAGTATAGACTCTTGACCCAACAAGTGAAGGAATTGAACCACACAATATCACATAATGAGTCACAATTAGAGCCTAAACGTCTCAATAGTCATGATGTTAGCACAAACTCTTGTTATAATCTCATGCTGCATATTAGAATAATTTCATGCGAAGCTAAGTAAAAAAATTACTACTAAAAAAACTTAACTTAAACTAAAAAAACACACACAAAAACGAAACAAATAAAACAAAGTGAAACAAAGTGAACAAACAAAGTGAACAAACATAGATGCGGTAGAGAAGTATAGCATGCAATACCGCCACCCCACACTTAAACGGGACACTGCCCTCAGTGGAAAGTAAATATGAAGAACCTGGTCAGTCGGACTCTTCCTCAATGTCGGGGGTCATACCCCCTTCGTCGGAATCATCATAAGAGTCGTCGTCAGAGTTTTCCTCCACGTCGGAATCTGGCAAGCGTCGATCATCATCGGTCGGCACATCATCGTCTAGAGGTTCCTCAAAGTATGTGCCTACTCCATACATCTCCCGTGCATGCATATTCATTGGATAGTCATGGTCCAGCTGTTGGAGCTCTGCAGAAGTTGGAACACGACCTCCACTCATCATTGTGAACCGTGTCATGCCATAAAGATGACGGAAGAAACTCTCATCTCGAGCATGTCTGTCTGCAGTAGTAAGGTTGACACCATGTGTTGTTTCAGCATCTTTGACCTTTGTGAGGTCAACCTTCTTCGGGTTATGTGGGAGTTTGTGATCAGCTGGTTCCTCTTTGATATCCTCCTTCCGCAAGATTGCTGTCAACAGATTACCAAAAGTGAAGTGGGACCTCTTATGTAGTCTGGCCTTCCGCATTGTAGAGCGAATGATTGCCCCAATGTTGATAGGGATATTTGTCATCAATGCATAGACCAAACACACTCTATCTCTTGTTATTTTGGTGTATTGAGTCCCAGGAATAAGGCATGAGTTGACGATGCGCAACCAGATTCTTGCTTTCCTATTCAAAGGAGCATAGGGGAATGTGTTGTGTCGTCCGGTGTCTTGGTGTCTGCTCTACCTTGCCATGGATATACTTCCACAAAGTGTGTGTCAAATTGCTCTATAAGGAGGTCTGCTGTACAGCTCTTTGAATGGTGCTGGATCGACCGAAGGTAAGCCAAGAAAGGAGTTGATCAAATCCGTGTTGAGCTGTAAAACTTGGCCCCGAATCTTGACTTCGCTTCCTGTGGTTTTCGGCGACCAGTTGGCGTAAAATTCTTTTGTCAAATCAAGATTACATTCTCCCATGTCGCGGAAGATGAAATCCAGATTCAATGCCATGATTTTTGCCAACATACGTGGTTCCTTCTTTGCTAAGCTGTCCTTGTTGATCAAGTCGACATGAACATATTTGCTTTCCTTGTTGTTCCTATACCATTATTTGGCTTCCTCCTCAAGAACCCATTTTATTCCAAACATTCGGCGGGGTAATTGCATTGAAGATAATTCTCCTTGGTCCTTGCGACCTCTCTTCTTGCCCTTTTGGGATGTGGTAGCCTTATCTTGTCTCGCTTTAGGTGCCATTGTTCGTGATTGAAGCCTTTGGAGATGTTTCTTGTGAATTGAAAGAGTAAAAAAAAAATTAAAAATTTTGAGATGATTTGGAGTGGATGTGCGGCGCCTTTAGGTCAAGTTTCAATGTGTTTATGTTTCAAGACTAAGTCCCCTTTATATAGGAAAAGAATGGATCGGGTTTTGACCCATTTAAAATCGGTTTTGGAGACAAAAAGGGACCATAGGCAGCGCCTTTAGCTTTGCCTAAGCATGGTATAGGCGGCGCCTAAAGCAAAGCATAAGCTAGCATAGGCGGCGCCTAGTGTAATGCATAAAGGGACCATAGGCGGCGCCTAGTGCATGGCATATGAGATTCCGAGACCAAATGCTTTTGCATAGGCGGCGCCTATCCTATGACATACTTGAGCATGGGCGGCGCCTATGCCTTTGCACACTAGAATCCGAGACCTTAGGCTATAGTATAGGCGTTGCCTTGTTCGTGGCCTAGTTTTACCTAGGCCTAGCCTTGCTCGATGCCTATTTTGTCATGAGCAATGCTCAGTCCATAGCCTTGTGCATCTTGATTCCAAACTTACCACCTTTACCATACACAACGTCCAAATCGTCATTTGAAACCAATCTCCTCGTTGAATACTTCTTGCACCTACATTTACTCAAAAACCAATGAAAACGATTAGTACGATGGGTTGCCTCCCATCTAGCGCCTTAGTTTTGGTCGTGGCATGACACTTATTTTTGGATTTTCATTAATTAAGAGCAAAACACATACTAAAAAAATGAAAGACGATAAACGATAAACGATAAACGATAAACGATGGGTTGCCTCCCATCTAGCACCTTATTTATTGTCGTGGCTCGACATAGTTACCTCGAGTACTTAGACTTCGTCGAGATAAGTGATGGCCAGATAATTCATCGAGTCAAGAGGACCGATATAAGGTTTAACACATTGGCCATTCACCTTGAAGACAACACCATTATTGTCTTCCAATTCAACTACTCCAGACGAGTAGACTTGGATAACTTTGTATGGACCAGACCACTTAGACTTTAACTTACCTGGGAAGAGCTTAAATCTTGAGTTGAAAAGAAGTACCATATCATCCTTTTGGAAGTTTCGTCGAACAATACGTTGATCATGATACTTTTTCATCCGCTCCTTGTATAGGTCTGACCTTTCATAAGCATGGAGACGGAACTCATCTAATTCGTTCAGCTGCTCCAACCTCAGATTCATCGCATCATCCCAATTCAAATTCAATTACTCAATGCCCACAATGCCTTATGTTCGAGCTCGATGGGTAAGTGACAAGCCTTCCCATAAACTAGTTGATAAGGAGACATGCCAATGGGTGTTTTGAATGCAGTCCTATACGCCCATAGAGCATCATCTAGATTTCGAGACCAATCCTTCCTATTAGCATTGACCGTCTTCGCAAGGATTTGCTTGATCTCCCGATTGGAAACCTCTACTTGTCCACTAGTTTGTGGGTGATAAGGCGTGGCTACCTTAAGTTGCTTGACACCATACTTGGCCAACACGAATTTGAATAGCTTATTGCAAAAGTGAGATCCTCCATCACTTATGATAGTACGTGGTACTCCAAAGCGAGAGAAGATATTCCTCTATAAGAACGCTACAACACGCTTTCCTTCATTGTCAGCCAACGCTACAGCTTCAACCCATTTCGAGACGTAATCTACAGCAACTAAGATGTACTTCATTCCAAACGAATTCACGAATGGACCCATGAAATCAATGCCCCACACATCAAAAAGTTCTACCTCAAGAATTTTCGACATGGGCATCTCATGGTGTTTCAAAATAGCACCTTGTCTTTGGCATTGGTCGCATCTTCTAACAAAGTCATAGGAATCTCTAACTATCGAAGGCCAATAGTAACCACTTTGCAATACTTTCCTTGCCGTCCGATTGCCTGCATGATGTCCTCCAACTTGGGAAGTGTGGCATGCTTCCAAAATATTAGGCACCTCTACATGGGATATACATCGTCGAATAATACTATCCGCACATCATCGAAACAAATATGGCTCATCCCAATAATAGTGTTGTACGTCATGCATAAACTTCCTCCTTTGGTGGTAAGATAAATTGGCAGGTATCACATTACTCACCACGAAATTTGCAAAGTCGGCATACCATGGTAATTTTTCCATTGTTGTCGCTAATATCTCCTCGTCAGGGAATGCATCATCAATCTGAATTTCAGGTTGCGCCACATGCTCATTCTCGAGTCTAGATAGGTGGTCGGCCACTTGGTTCTCGCAACCTCTTCTATCTTTGACCTCGAAATCGAACTCTTACAGCAGCAATACCCATCGAATTAATCTTGGTTTTGCATCCTTCTTTTTCATTAGATACCTAAGAGCTGCATGGTCTGTATGAACGATCACCTTAGTACCCAATAGATAGGCACGAAACTTCTCAAACGCATACACAACTGCTAGGAGCTCTTGTTCTATCACAGTGTAGTTCCTTTGGGCTTCATTCAGGACCTTTCTTGCATAGTAGATAGGATGAAATAGCTTCTCCTTTCTCTGACCAAGCACAACACCAACGGCTACACCACTAGCATCACACATGACTTCGAACGGGAGAGACCAATCTGGTGCTACCATGATAGGGGCTTCAATGAGTTTTCCTTTGAGGCATTCGAATGCCTTTAAGCAATCTTCATTAAAGTCAAACTTCGCATCTTTCTCCAAGAGTTTGCACAATGGACTAGCAATTTTGGAGAAGTCTTTGATGAACCGACGATAGAAACCTGCATGGCCGAGAAAACTACGAACTCCCTTCACCGAAATTGGAGGTGGTAGCTTCTCAATAACCTCTATTTTTGCTCGATCAACCTCAATCCCTCTTTTGGAGATCTTGTGCCCAAGAACGATACCTTCTTTTACCATGAAGTGGCACTTCTCCCAATTCAGCACTAGGTTGAATTCTACACATCTTTGCAATGCCATGCTTAGGTTTGCCAAGCATGCTTCAAAAGACTCACCAACAACTGAAAAATCGTCCATGAATACCTCTAAAGTGTCTTCAACCATATTAGAAAAAATAGACATCATACAACGTTGAAAGGTGGCTGGTGCGTTACATAGCCCGAATGGCATACGTTTGAAGGCAAACGTACCATATGGGCATGTAAACGTTGTCTTCTCTTGGTCTTCGGGGGCAATACAAATCTGATTGTAGCCTGAATAACCATCCAAGAAACAAAACCATCCTTTCCCCGCTAATCGATCAAGCATTTGGTCCATAAATGGCATTGGAAAGTGATCTTTGAGTGTCCAAGAATTTAACTTTCGGTAGTCCATGCATACTCTCCATCCAGTGACGGGTCTGAGTGGAATAAGCTCATTCTTCGCATTCGCGACCACCGTCATGCCTCCTTTCTTGGGAACACATTGCACCGGGCTTACCCATGTACTATCAGAGATTAGATATACAACTCCTGCGTCTAACCACTTGATAATTTCTTTCTTCACCACTTCTTGCATAGGTGGGTTTAGACGTCTTTGATGCTCAATGATGGGTGTGCAATTTTCTTCAAGCTGAATTTTATGTGTACAAATCCCAGGTGGAATACCTATAATATCCGCAATGGTCCATCCAATGGCTCTAATGTACTTTCGTAAAATAGCAATGAGAGCTGCAACTTGTTGCTCACCCAAATCTGCTGCTACAATGACTGGAAGTGTGTTTTCGCTTCCTAGGAATGCATACTTTAAATGCCTTGGCAGCTCCTTCAATTCTAATGTGGGTGGCTCTTCAATAGATGGCTTAGCTGGTGGTGTGGGTCGATTCTTGAGATCAAGGTCCAGCTTCTTGGGAGCAAAGCGATATGTCCCTAATCCCGATAGAGCACAAATAGCTTCTTCACAATTTTCAGCATCCTTAGTCTCTCCATTCATGAGCACAACCGCCAAAGGGTCATCAATAATTTGCTCTTCTTCAAGTAATTCTTTCTTATCATCAAACAAAACATCAGCCACCAAAAATACACTCAGATCTTTGGGTTGGTTCATTGATTTGCAAACATCAAAGCGAACTACCTCGTCATTTATTCAGAATGAAAGCTCATTAGCACTCAAATCAATGAGCACACTTCCTGTAGCAAGGAAAGGGCGCCCTAAGATTATGGGAACTTCTGAGTCTGCCTCACAATCCAAAATAACAAAGTCTGTCGGAAGGATGAATGAAGAAACCTTTACCAATACATCACATAGAATACCAACAGGTCGTTTTACCGACCTATCCGCCATGACAAGCCTCATGTTGGTTGGAGTAGGATCACCCAACCCCAACTTCTTATAGATTGATAATGGCATCAAATTGATGATGGCTCCTAAATCACATAATGCTTTGGTAAAATTCAAATATCCAACGGTGCAAGGAATAGTGAAAGCTCCGGGGTCGGCCTTCTTCTGAACTATCGTTCGGGTAGCGATTGTGCTGCAATGATGAACATCTTCTTTCAACTCATAACTTGCTGCCCACTTCTTTGTCAAAATATCCTTCATAAATTTCGCATACCCAGGCATTTGTTTAAGTGCCTCCACCAATGGAACATTAATGGTCAGCTGCTTTAACATAGTCATGAATTTGCTGAACTTTGTATCATCCGCCACCTTCTTTAATCTTTGGGGAAAAGGTGGTGATGGGTATGGAAGTGTTCTCTCCACGGCTTTCTTCTCCTCTTGCTTCCGTTTTTCCACTTTTTCAGGTTGTACGTTGCTGGGTGTGAGTCCTTGACGTCTTCCGCGGACTCCTCTCCTATTGCATTGTCATCCATGTCCGTAGCTTTGTCAACCACTTGCTTGCCTTTTGCTGAAGTTTCCAGCACCTTACCACTTCTGGTAGTGATGGCCATGCATGACCCATCATTCTTTGGGTTTTGCACAGTATCGCTAGGTAAAGTGCCGACCTTTCTTTGATTGAGTGCTGCTGAAAGTTGGCTCAATTGCTGCTCTATTTGCTTGATTGAAGTGGAATGTGAATCAAATAATTGTTTCATGGAGGACAAATCATTAATTACCTCCGTTACTCCCACGCTTGTTGCTTCCACTCCTTTCAATAATTTAGCCATCATGTCTTCCATACTTCCAGAATTAGATGTGGTGGTGTCACGTCTACCAGGGGGAACGTACAAACCACTATTTTCATTCTTGTTCCTCCAACTACCTTGGTCCTTGTTTCCAGATTTATCATAATAGTTACGACCTTGGTTTCCTTGGGTATTCCCACGGAAACCCCCCTGATTGTTCAAGTAGTTGGCCTCCTCTTCCGAATCAGATTCGTCTCTTCCTTTTGACGCAATAGCTTTCACTTTTTTGGTCTTCCCTGATAATAAATGCTTTGTAAGAAGATCCATTTGTGTTTTCATATGCGCCATATCTTGATCACGTTCTTCTTCTCTTCTTCTTTGGTCTGCAGTCATGCCAATAGATATAGTAGAGCTTGCTACCTCAGAATCCCTGGTATGCCAAGCTCTACTTTGCTTCGTCATACGATCTAGCATATTGCTTGCTTGACCAAAGGTTAGGTCCATAAAAGATCCTTCGGCTGCATTATCCACCACTGGTTTAGTTATTGAATTCAAGGCTCTTATAAGATCTCCATTTGGTGAACATTAGTCATATAATGGTTTGGGCATCTCCCTAGCTTTGTCTTGAACCTCACCCATGTTTCATGAAGGGCTTCAGTTGGAAGCTGACAAAAGTTGCTGATTTCATCTCGCAATTGTGCCCTTTTGGATGGCGGAAAGAATCTTTCTAGGAAAGTGTCTTTCAATTGCCTCCAATTTGTAATAGAATCAGGAGTCAGCCCATTTAACCATAGAGTTGCCTCCCCAGACAGAGACAATGGGAATAGACGTAATCGAATTGCATTCTGACCAACACCAGGATTGTCAAACGACTTGCATGTAGAAATAAAGTTGATGAGATGCATATTTGGATCATCGCCTACTAGTCCACCAAATAATCCCTTGAGTTGCAATAACTGAATCATGGTGCTTGTGATGTTGAACTTGGCTCCGGGCGCTAATGGTGGAGGAATTATGGCTCCAGTGGCTCTGGCACCATCAAGATCATCATCATCATCATCAAAGGGTGGTTGCATGGGTTGGCGATCATACCTAAACCGATCTTGACGACCTCTTCTATTGGCAAGTGTTGAGATTTCAGCATCATGCCTTGGGTTTAGTAACTCGTCATCACCTAAATCCTCATCGTCAGGATGTGTTGCTCGCCCTGGGTTATCAATGTTTTGTTGGTGTACTTGGGAGGCAGCAAGAGCAGCTAATCTCGCTTTCTCCTGTTGAGCAGCCATTCTTTCGATTTCCGTTTGTGCCTCCATTCTGCCAATACGTTGTGGTTCAGGATTAATAGGTAATAACGGTTGACCAGAACTTCGAGTATGGGGCATGAACTAAATAAAAACCTGCAGTAAACAAAAACAAAAACTAAAAGTAAAAGTACGAGAATCTTTGACCAAAGGGTCTAGTAATTTTCACAAACTTAATTGACACTCGTATTCCCCGGCAACGGCACCAATTTTTGATAACGCTCAATATATAGCTCTCATAGGAGTGTAAAGCGGTCGTTGTCAAATATATAACCCAACTGGGTTGGGTATCGATCCCACAGGGAATAGCTTGGTCAACAAGTAAGCAAAGGTTACTAGACTTTTGGTGCAAGTCTCGTAAAAAGGGGGGAGTCTTGTCGTGCAAGTAATGTAACCAAAGTAATAAGGAAAAAAACAGAAAATAGCAAAGTAAAAAGGAAGAATGTTTAGTAAGCTGTAAAACAATGAGAATTTAGAAGTTGGGTTTATGTCCACCTTATGAGTTGTACGTCTCTATTGGCTATGAGTTGTGCGGAATTCAGACCTGCATGTGCTTATAGAGAATTGTATTCGATGGTAAATCCAAGCATCTTTTGACCTCAACAAGGACTATTTCACTTTAACTCTTTCGAGCTTAAAGTGTATCTAACGGTACAAATTCTCCAAGAGGTTAATCCAGTTACGACACTAACTTTTTAATAGGGGATGGGACCCTATTACCTTGACATTATCTCTTTTCCAGACATATAACTTTTCTTTCGAACAAGTTAATGCTATACTGGCGTTATTCTATGCGTCTGCAGCCACAAGAATTTGCATTTAAGATGAAGAGAATAATGATATAAGCGACACACGTGTCACGAATTCACAAACTCATAGCAATAGATAGTAGCTCATATGGTTTCCATAACCCCAACAGAGAAGTTTAGTTACCCATGAGTGCGAAGGAAATCACAATCGACATTGTTATTATACCACAATAAAGATCTCGTGTAGTAAAGTGTGGTAGGCGTTAGGCGTGAACTCCTTTGGAAAGTAACGTTTCTCTTGTTGTGGAAAATAAGAATTGATTAGATGAAAAATAATGTCAACAATGAATTAATAAAGAGAATTGTTTTGATGGATGGATGAATGGTGGATGGATGGGAATTGATGGAATGGGTGGATAGGTGCATGAATAAAAATCTCTAGCAAAATAGGGTATTTATAATACCCATATCCTATTCCTACTAAGCTAATGAAATACTTAACCAAACCCCACTAAGCTAATGAAATACTTAACCCAATTGTACTAGGTTAATGTATCATTATCCTAATCCTAATAAATTACTACATTATTATCCTAATCCTAATAGGTTACTGCTAGTCCCCAAAGTCTTCAGAAATGCTGTTTTTGCCCGGGACAGGTTTTCCATGCATCACTTTCAGTCCATAGGCGTCCAAACGCTGCTCTCCTTCTTTTGTGAAGCTTCTTTTGGCATCAAGTTATCCATAAAATGCTGAATTCTGCATCATTTATACCTGAAACTTTGCTAATCATGTTCGTTAGCTCACTTACAGGAAAAAGGACTAAAAGTGCATGAAATATATAATTTGTTCTCAAAACTAGGCTAAAATATGGGTAAAATATAGCACTATAGGCGTGTAAATTCGCCTATCATCAGTTCACAGTGTTCTCACTAGAGTTACCTGTTATATGAGGGTTACTCACATGTTGTCCTTGCCAATGGCGTGGTATTGACACCCTTCCAGTCAGGGCAGAGATTGGACCTAAGCTTATCCATAATGGCACATATGGGGCATATCGATTTAACCACTACTTCCAACAGTTTCAATATCATTCTCAGTAAAAGAACTCAGATAGTTCTTCAGATTCCAGTATATTAGGACTGCCAGATACAGTCAATTTATTTATAGTACGAAACTCAGATAGTTTCATCAGATTTAGGACTGTCAGCTACAGTCACCCATGTTATCAGAACTACATTATCCGTCATGATTATTTTTTAGTAAACCATGTATTACCGTACAGATTTAACTATCATGCATTCACGATCCCAGTTACTATGCATGCATGTTTGCACTCTCACATTCATATCGTCAGTCGGTTAGCATTGCTCATACATGTAAATCCTTTTGTATTTAGCCTACCTCACTCGTATACTCAGTACATCCCCACGTACTGACACATTTATTCTATGGTACTTTCTTTTCATGTTACACCATAGGTCTAGAGACACGAGCTCCAGATCTACAGTAGCAGTAGCATTCCAGTATACAGAGTTGTAGTGAGTCCTCTTCATTCAAGGACGATATGATTTGATTCATTTATTATTTCAGTTAGCTTTTATTTTTACGAAGTTAGTTGGAGACATGTTCCTTTTACTCCTTATTCAGATAGTACTTAGAGGCTTTCAGATTTAGTTCAGATTTATATTTAGTTTTGATTCAGATTTAGTTGTTTTGGGTATTCATTAGCCCACATAAATGTTATGTTTTGATAGATTCTTTATTTAGTTGAACCTTATGGCCTATTGTTCATGTTTTCTACATTCTTCATGTATATTATGCAGTGTACAGGTACATATATCAGTCATGGGTTAGCTGGTGGTCCTTTGGGGTCATAGGCATCGTGTAACGTTTTGGTTCAGAAAATCGGGGCGTTACATATGTAGAATATCCCTTGATCCCTATTTTGAGCCTGAGTAGCCTATTTTTTTATGACACCTATCACCTTTCCATTTATATAAAAATAAACCTATTTTGGCCCTGGTCCTCCTTGGACACTGTGCACCTTGACTTAGGCAAATGGCCTAAGTTGAGGGTGGCTATCATAGGGGTGCGTGATGTAAAATGAGTAGGAAGAAAGGTAAAGTAAGAGAAAAGAATAAAAGTCGGGTGCGGTAGAAAAGATCAAGAAAAAGAAAAGTTGTGAAAAAGGAAAATTGATTGTAGAAAAGACCACACCCATCCTGAATAAGTGTGATCAAGAAAAGAGAAGAATAGAAAAAGGCTAATAATAAGTGAAACCCCCAAAAGCTAGTGTAGTGTCAAGGATGTTTAGTAACTTTAAATATCATCGAGTATCATACCAGCCCCTTACCTACATTATAAGCCAAAGAGAAAACCTATAGTGATCCTAGCTGACCTGTCTGAAGATCGGGGTAATGAAAATAAGGGTAAGCCTATGGTATTCGGTATACATTGATTGAAACTTCATTTTGAGAGTGAGTGTCTTGTGATTGTCCCCATAGTTATATATCTGATGTCTGATATGAGAAAAGGGGGATTTCTTTGTAGTGAGGGCACACTGGTTACGTTGCTAGTTGCTGACTTGTTTGGATAGTGTAAAATTGATACATGCACAGTTGTGTTGCTGAGTTGGTGCCATATCTTGATTCCTGTATGTTGCATTTTTTTTCTTCAATAATATTCACAGTTGTTCTTAAATTAACTAACCTTGGAGATGGTGAAGATGTTTTGAAATGATATAGATGATTGATTGCCAAATGTACTTTGTATTCTCTTAGTTGTGTTTGAGTTTCTTGAGGACAAGAAATTGATGTAAGTTGAGGGTGTTTATGTGTGAGCAGACGCTAACACATGTGAGGCTTTTAACCGAGAATAATTGCAAAGTCTTAAGCAACTTTTGTCGTTTTTGATTGTTTTATCTTTGATTTTGCAGTAGAAGCCAAGATGCATGAGAACCAACAAGGATGGAAGCAAAAGAGTTGAAATTAGAAGAAAATAGAATAAAAGTGTGGCTGACGACATTCCTGATAAGTCGTCAGCCTTGTGATAAGTTATCAGCTTCATTGTCAGCCTTAGACAGAGAATGGACCTCAGCTAAAAGTTGTGACTACATTTCCTGATAAGCCATGATAAGTCATTAAAGATCTGATAGGTCATCACATTTTGTTGTCATCCTTAAGCAGGAAGTGCTAATACTGAAGAAGGAGCAGACGACATTTGTGATAAGTCGTCAGGCTCCTGATAAGTTATCACGAATGTCGTCGCCTAATTCGAGGAATTATTAAACTTTGTGATTTTGTTTCCTTATTTAGGCTAAACTATTTAAAGTCTTGTTGAGGATTTTCTAAGGGGTTTCAAAAAACCTAAGTTGGAGACACGTATTTTATTACTTTTCTCTCTAGTTTCTTGGCTTGGAAAACAATTAACTTTGAAGAGATTTTCATTAATATTTTGGGGATTTTCATTATGATATAGTTGGAGAATCACTAGTTATTATTCATATTGTGGTAAGTTTATCTTTCACATCATGAATACAACTAGTTGTTTCAATTTTTGCATTATGAGTGGCTAAATCCCTTTAACCCGAATTATGGGATCTAGGGGTAAGTCTTGATAAGATGCTAAGTGTTCAAGATTCGAAAGATAATAGGACTCCTTGATAATTCCGAGGTTTTAATTATCATCTATTGGTTGTAAACAATAGATAACACCTACTTTGATTTGCTTGAGATAAGAAATCAATTATAGTAGGAAGTGAACTATCAACAGGGACTTGAAAGCACTAAAAACTTCCATTTAATAGTTGACGCTGTAACAAGGTTGATTAACCTGAGGTAAAGTCTGGTCAGTGATTATGAATTCTCTAAGTCCGAGAGGATTAGGTAATTAAATTCTTAAGTAGGTCGAGATACATTTAGGCATAACTTCGATAAAGATAATCTGTTGTCCTACCTATTGTGAGTATCTTGAATCACTATTCACATTTGTCAAGTACCAAAACCCCTAGTGAACATAATTCTACTTTTTTCATAAACTCTTGATTACAAACACTGAAGCTAAAGTGACCAACAATTATTTGTTAAAATCAAAAACCCCCCATTTCAGGAAACATCCAACTATCAGTTGATTAAATCTCAAGTTCACACCATATTCCCTGTAGGATTTGACCCCAACCTAGTTGGGTTACATATTGACAATGATCGCTTACATTCTCATTAGAGAGGTGTAGTTTGAGCGTTATCAATCTCTCGCACAAATAATAAAAAGAATTAAATCTACTGCACTTGGTCAATTATAAATTTATTTTATCTTCTTGTTCCTTTCAAGTTATCTTCAGTTACATTTTAATCTTATTGTCATTTCTAATCTCTTGATGTACTACCCTTCTGAAATGGTTTTGCGTATCAATACATTTTATATATTTACCGTCTTTTGCGCTAAATAATTTTATGATGTAGGTTATGGCTCTCAAGTTTTCAGTTAGACGCCTTATTAGGATCTCTATCTTCTGCCATTGGTGAGCCTCTTTCTTACAAGAAGGATGGATGAGATATGATGACTTCTTTATATTTTCTTTTCTTTCAGTATTGGTACTTATTAGAGGTTTCATAGGCTGGTGTAGTTTTCAAACAAATTTTGTAATTTCCATTCTTTATTTACCGTAAAAATTAGTTTTGTTAGACATCATGTGGTGCAAATAAACGTTTGTGAAGCTTTATCCCTTTAGGAATCCATAAATAAATTTTATATTTTTCTGCTTTATTCATTTGTATTTAAAGTATTCTTGGGGGATATTCTAGGACGTTCGCTCGTACTAGTGATAGTGTCGGATGCATGCCATGTCTAGGGCCCCAACTCGAATCATGAAAAATTTGGTATCAGATCCCAGAGTTCAAGTATGCTAGGGTATCTATGAAGCCGTGTCTAGTAGTCTACCTTTTATGGGAGTTAAGCATGCCAAACTTATAATTGGGAGGGAACAGGGCGTTTAGAAGATGTTTCTTATTCATTCATACTCTAGTTCATTCGATAAAGTTCAACTCTCTAAAATTGTTCTAATTCATGCTTGTCGCTTATTTTAGATCATCTCTCTAAGAATACCTGCTAGCTAGAGAGCTACTACTAATACTGGGGCTTCTTTCGGAGCCAACACTAGAAATATGCCCTCGACTCATGTGATGCATTCCAAAATAGAGCTCGAACTTTTGGGAAGAATGCTATTGCTAATGCACCTCCTATGATACCTAGTTCAGTAAGGGGACCCAAAATATCCTTTACACAACCTTCTCGCACTGATGCTGCCAATGCCGAGTTTAGACAGGCCATTCAGATGCTCACAAGGCTTGTAGCATCTCAGTCCAGTCCTGCTGACCCTTCCAGCTCCAACTCTCATGACTCTTCCAACACTACTAGGATCCAAGTATTCCTCGAGATGTCACATCTCTTTTTTTATCTTATGTCCGTGTATGTGTGTAATATAGTGTGTAGGGTGGGATGTTGAGGGAGATTGAGAGAAATTAGGGGGCGGTTGGGATAGTTATGTTTAGGATAATTTTTTTTTAAATTAAAAAAATATATAAAATAGAAAATAATAATAATAACAAAATAATATTAACTAATTAATTTTTATATTTAAGAAAAATATAATAAAATTTATAAAAAATATAAAAATAAATATAATTAAGAGAATAATAAAATCACTAGTCCATTTATTAAAATTAAAAGGAAAATATATATTTTTTGAATTTTCATATTATTTAAAAACAAAATAACAATACAAATTAAAATAAAAATATCCCAAAAAGTATCTTTACTTATTATTTTTATTTATTTTCAACTAAATTTACTAAAAATGAAATAAAAATTAAATAAATATTAGACAAAAATAAAAATATTTAATGCTGACAAATAGGTTAAAACTCGGGGAGGGTAAAAAATCACGTGTCTACATTTTGCCCCTATTTATTTGAAATCTTGAAGAGTTTTTATACAAAGTAGACAAAGATATGATTTTTGATCCTTCGATTATTCAAAAAGTGAGGATAAAATAAAATGAAATAAAAGATGTGACCGCGTCTTGATTTTTGGATTGCCTACATATCTCGGGTTATAAGGAAATCAAGTCACGTATAGTTTAAAGGTAAAAGGTAAGAGAACGAATTAGAGGTCAAGTGAGGTTCCATCGAGTTTCCGATTCACGATTTCTTCTTTTACATTCACATGAATAACAAAATAAAATTGAAGATACAAGTGAAAGAATCCTATCTATTCAACTTTTCTGGAATCTTGACTTGAATATTTATGACTTCTCAAGTAGTGAGATAGTCATTATTTTAAGTCAAGTCTTGAAAAATGTAATGTATCTCCATGTTGTCTTTTGGCATTGGAGAGGAGATTGACAATCTTCATTCTTCAGACTTTCCTCTGACTTAAACTTGAAAATCTTTACCCTATTCTTCAGGCGGCTCCTGAACTTGCACCTGATAATGTTCATCCTGTTCTTCAGGTGGGTTCCTGGTCTACTATTTCTTCACCCTTTTCTTCAGGAGGGCTCCTGACTTGTTATTTCTTCACTCTGTTCTTCAGGATGGCTCCTGACTTGTTATTTCTTCACCCTGTTCTTCAGGCGGGCTCCTGACTTGTTATTTCTTCACCCTGTTCTTCAGGAGGGCTCCTGACTTGTTATTTCTTCACCCTATTTTTAAGGCAAGCTCTTGACTTATTATTTCTTCACTCTTTTCTTTAGGAGGGCTCCTAAACTCAAAATAAAAGGTGAACGAGAAAAAAAAGTCCCGTTATCTAGGAAGGTCCTGAGAAAAAAGTAAAATTCAATAAACACGAATAAAATTTTTTCCCTAGTTTGTACTAGAAAATTTTGTTAGTGTCATTAGATCACAACTTTTGAAAATTAAAGTAAAGAGGGAGAATCAAGGCCCTGTTAAATAAATAGGTCTCTTCAGAGTAAAACTAATAACCGAAATTAGGAAGTGCGTCTTCTAACACATGAAACTAAAATTACCCAGACAAGGAAGTGCGTCTCCTAGGGGTTAAATGAAATGATTC
This sequence comes from Capsicum baccatum var. pendulum, assembly GCA_030864225.1. Classification (NCBI taxonomy): domain Eukaryota; kingdom Viridiplantae; phylum Streptophyta; class Magnoliopsida; order Solanales; family Solanaceae; genus Capsicum; species Capsicum baccatum. The sequence continues at coordinate 229,285,226 of CM061556.1, forward strand.
AACTAGAATGTATCTTCTAGGAGTGTAGGTTCAAGTTAAGAAGTGCATCACCTAACCAGATAAAACTTAAATTACCCATACAAGCAAGTGAGTCTCCTAGGGATTTAATGAAATGACTCAACTAGAAAGTACATCTACATCTTCTAGAAATCAAGGGGAATGACTCAACTAAAAGGTGTATTTTATAGGAATCAAGGAGATTGACTCAACTAGAAGGTACATCTTATTGGAATCAAGGAGAATAACTCAACTAAAAGGTACATCTTATAGGAATCAAGGGGAATGACTCGACTAAAAGGTACGTTTTATAGGAACCAAGGAGAATGACTCGACTAAAAGGTACGTCTTATAGAAATCAGGGGAAATGACTCGACTAAAAGGTACATCTTATAGGAATCAAGGGAAATGACTTGTCTAAATGGTACGTCTTGTAGGAATCAAGGGGAATGACTCGACTAAAAGGTACGTCTTATAGGAATCAAGGGGAATGACTCGACTAAAAGGTACGTCTTATTGGAATCAATGGGAATAAATCGACTAAAAGGTATGTATGCCTTATAGGAATCAAGGGGAATGACTTGACTAAAGGGTGTGTCTTATAGGAATCAAGGGGAATAACTCGACTAAAGGGTGTTTTATATAGGAATCAAGGGTAATGACTCGACTAAAATGTACATCTTATAAGAATCAAGGGGAATGACTCGACTAAAGGGTATGTCTTTTAGGAATCAAGGGAAATGACTCGACTAAAAGGTACATCTTCTAGGAATCAAGGTTCAATTTAAGAAGTAATTACCTAGCAATTGAAAACTAAAATACCTGGACAAAGAAGTATGCCTCTGAGGGATATAAGATGATGACGTTTTTTCATAATTTGACTATCAAACCTGTGCAGCAACATTGCTTCCCATATTTTTGGAAATGAGGCATTACAACCCTTGATATTTATGCTTTGAAGTCCTTGATTTGAAGGTAACATGTTTCCTATTTCATCAAAGAAAACTTGTGAGTTAAAAAACATGGTGGCGGGTTTATGGCTTAGCTTCCATGGAAATCACTCTTGTCCTCGTCACATTTAACCTTTCTTCCAACCATTAGCATGTATCACCGGCTTGCTGCATCATTGAACCAAACTCAAACTATTAGATGTGACTCTGAAACAAACACAGTATCTCTGCTTTGCCATGCTCCTCAAATAAACCCTTTGAACCTTGATATTTCTATGAGTTCCCAGACTTATCTATTGATAAATCTTTCTACATCCCTTATTTTGTCTCACAATCATGTCTCTTTTATGTGTTGGATTTTTATCTTGCTTTGTGCAATTGAAGAAGCTGGTAGCCAGTTTTGAAATCGTTTCTCACTTGTTATGAAATGGACTCGACTCAAAGACATGAGAAAAATGACAATGATGATTTTTTTGAATAACTGACTCAAGAAAACAAAGATATAAAGAAGAAATAATAGGAAAATGAATGTCCTTATTTGAAACAAAAAACAAAAAATTCATCTAAAAATGTCAGTCAACTCTAATAATTATGCCATGCATTTTTGTATTAAGCTGCCTGATCTTTTCATCCAAACTTTTCACCAATTGTTGTTAAGTTAATGGCCCAAAATTGAGTTGTTCCTTAGGTTAATTGCACTTATAGATCCCATTCAACTAGTGACACCTTGAAAGGTTTTCACCGACAAGCCTTTCTTATTTTCTTTCTCTCAGCTCACCATTGCCCTATGGTGTTTGTGAGGATTTTCACCAATGAGACTCTCTTATTCTCATTTTTCAACTCACAATTGTATTGTGGTGCCCGTGAGTGTTTTCACCAATAAGACTCTCTCATTTCCTTTTTCTGAACTCACCATCGTCTTACGATGCTCGTGAGGGTTTTAACTAATAAGACTCTCTCATTTTTATTTCTCTTCTAACTCCTTATGCTGAGGAAGTCATCATATGCATTGCATATGTAGCCTTAACATTCTCAAAAATTGATCTAAAGTCCTTTCTTTTGTTGTAACTTGGCTTTTGGATAAGGTTAGAAAAAAAGGATGGCATGAGGCTCAAATGACACTTGAAGTGGGGTGGGACTTACAACTTTTAGAATCAACTAAAATAATGAAAATTAACCCATGCCCCAGTTTCTTTAACTGAGTAATTCTAAATTGTTTATTTGATTTGATCGAGCCCAGAGTAAGGCAGCCTACGTATCTCACCCTCAAGAGGGGAGAATCAGGTCACACGTAGTTCCGATAACTTACTTTTTTGCTTGATTCTATTTTTTTCAGTTGTTATTGACTCTTTTTCTCTTTTCTTTCTTTTTGCCATATTTTTCTTCATTCTTTTTAAAACTTTTCTGACTCTAGTCTTTTTCTTGACACTTTTCTTTTGAGCTTTGCTGACTCTATCTTGATTCCAAAAGAGGGGTATGAAAGAAAATAACACTAAAGCTCAAAGGAGGTAAACAAAGGATGACACAATGTTTGGATAGCAGAATAAAATGCTTCATCATATCAATCCTTAAAAATGCAAGTATATAACATGAAATATGAAAGTGGGAGATGAATATTATGTGTGACACTTTAACAATACTAAGTTTAACTGAGCATGTGTGCCACTTTTTCTTTTACACTTTTCAAACCTATAACTCCACTTTGTTGTACATCCCTCATATCGAATGACTCATGCTTTCATGGAGCTGATTATCTTCCCGTTTCTCTTGAATAGGGATCTCGCATCCACTATTTAACCTAACTGAGACATGTCTTTCAATTAATGACCAAGTTATTCTGTAATTATCAAAATAATAACCTTAACTTTCAAACAAGGCTTCAACATGGTCACCAAATGTCTTAACATTCTACCTATTTCTCATATGTCTTTTTCTTCTAAATTTAGCCCTTTAATTCAATGTTTCATGATTAAATTAGATTTTAAGATCTGGCTGAAAATTCTGCTGGCATGTTATAGCACTAGAATCAACATAAAATGAATTTCATGAAAAAAGACAAACAAATAAACTTAAAATAATACAAAACAGCAAGGGACACCACATTTCATTGAAAGGAAAAATAAAAGGGTTTAAACAAAGACAACAAAGAAACAAAACAAGATAGATTCAAAACTACAATATTGAAATAATTCAGAAAATAGAAAGGAAAGAAAACAAACTACTAAACATTTATCCTAGCTAGGAGAGGAGTGACTTTCCAATTGTTGAGCTCGACATCTTAGCCACTGATTTGTATATTAGCATGACCAAATCTTTCCTCACTATTAATGTTCTGTACCATAATTGATTTATCTTGAATCATCTTTTCAGTTTCTCTTTTCAAATCCCGACATCTTCAATACTATGACCCTGAATATCAGAATGATATATACATCGTATATTAGGATCAAAATTTTTTGAACGCCGATTAGGAGTGTACCCAAGGAGAGGAGTGATCATGCCCCACTGTACCATTCACTCGAATAATTTGGTAAACGACTCTTCAATTAGTGTAAAACTATCTCTTGACTTCTGCCTTATTTCATTGTTTGGTTTGGATCTAAAATTAGGTCCTAGAAGGGCTTTAGTATATTTTTGGAATTGAAGGATGACTCTGAGGAGTTGGTGTGTGCTATTGTGGGTAAGATGGGGGTTAAACATGTGGTTGTATATTATATACTAGAGATGGAGGTGGTGGAATGAAGTATAATGGATTTTGGGAGTGATTATGTCGAGCTTGGGCATGAACTTGGGTTTGAGACTGAGGGTAATGGCGACGTGGTCTTCTTCAACGTGCACGTTTTTTTAGCTACAATAGCAACTACATCTTCCTCATTCTTCTTCCCTCCAAAATTTCCTGAACCTTTCTGAATTGGTTGAATAGGCACTTTCAATGTTGTAAAACTCATAATGCGACCAGTCTTATGGAGGTAACAAGTGTTGATAGTATATTTCATCCTGCGTTTGAATAAACACCTCTACTATCTTACTTTCTTTCATTGGCGGTTTCACCCTAGAAGTTTGTTCATGCCATCTAATCGCATACTCCCTGAAATTTTCATTATTGTTCTTCTTCATATTAGTGAGGGATTTCTCATTAGGAATCAACTCCACATTGTACTAAAATTGTTGCACAAATTCGTTAGCCAAGTCATCCCAACTACTTCACTTTTCTATGTCCTAATCCACAAACCACTTTGAGACTAGACTTGAAAGGCTCTCACCAAAATAATCCATGAGTAATTTTTCTTTACCTCTGGCACCTCTTAATTGGTTACAATAATGCCTCAAGTGTGCCACTGGATCACCGTACCCTTCATACTTGTCAAACTTTGGCATTGTTAACCCCAACTGTAAGTGAACTTCAAGAAACATACATAAATGTTGGTATGAAATACTTTTTGGTCCTCCTAATCCCTACAAATTTCTCATACTCTGCTCTAAGCTCCTTACTTTCCTGGCAATCTCTTCCTGTTATTCACTTTTAACAATCTTCTCAATCATGATAGTAGAATCATTTTGATGAGCATAATAATATGAATTTAGGGGGTTTGAAAGTCATTTCAGGAGGATACAATTGATCATAGCTTGGTTCACCCATATTTTTTTATACTGTCAATTAAGGACCCGCAGTAGCTGGTGCTACAAGAGTGAAAAATGGGTTGTATGAGATAGATGAATTTGGTAGATATTTGGTAGAAGTACCAGCAGTACCAGACATATTAACATATGGGTTGAATCCAGGTGGGTAAAATGGATCGCCAGTTTGAGGTTGAGTGGAATTTGGATCATTCATATTCGAAAGTCCAGGGATTGAGAAAGGTAGGATTTGTCCATTCTACCAAGCTTGGTATATCTTCTCTATCTGTTATTTGAATAACATATTTTCTTTCATTCATGCTAATTCTTGTGAAATCAACTGATCCTCACTGTTAGACTTCACACTCTCTTTGCGGGTCATCTTTCTCTTTTCTTTGAACCTCTGTTGCATGGATTGAAAAGCCAACTTAGCCACAAACCAATCACCTTAATACTATTTTGATTTTGGAGAAAACTAATGTGTCACAGTTCAATTTTTTTTAAGAACACTGAATCCATGAAGGATGCCTACGTATCTCATTAAAGATGAGAACAGGTGTGTGTTGTTCTTAAAATATATGTCGTTACAAAACTCAGTCTCAAGACCCCTAAAGGTTCAGGGTTGTTAAAAGTTATATATATATTTTTTATTTTGTAAAAACTTAGCCTCATGATCTCTAAAGATTTAGGGCTATTAATATATATAAAAATTGGACTAGAGGATTAGAAAAATAATTCTGAAAGTAATCATATTTTCAAAATATTCCCCAATAAATTTATGACTAATCTTTCAAAAGATAGGGTCGTATCCTAGGAAGGACTTCCTATGTATCCCACTAAAGAGTGAGAATCAGACCCTCGTAGTTCATAAAGCCCTTTAAAAAAATTGTGTCTATTTTTAATTTCTTCGAAAAATGATTTATTAAATTTGAGGACAATATACTCTCTTGCATTTTACCAAGTGACCTAAAAGCCTGTCAATAATCAAATAGACTTCCAAATAAATGTCAAAGAGCATGTAGGATACACATGTTGGTCATTAGAAAAAGGGACACCAGTCCTAGACAGACCCGACCCCTGTGCCGAGTCCCGCTAAATCAAATGCATATGATACAAATAAAGAAGAACGTAATAGGGATAACCTGATTTTAAGTTTCAGTTTTACTAAGTTTAGCCTATTAGGGATAGGTGTCTAGACAGGCTTACCCAAGTGGACACTCGAGTTGGGGAGGAACAACTTATTCGTTAGCAGTGCTATTCCAACTTCTTTGTTGATCCGAACCCCACCTAACATGTGTGACTAATAATCATTCATTAGGTGTCTTGACACTCTGGCTATCTAAAAAAAAAGGTAGGATGCATGCTCCGCATTCCTTCCATCCTATTTCAGAGACTTAGAAGGGTGCACAAAAGAAGACAATTTGTAATATAGTTCAACAATATCAAAACAGTAAATGAGCGACAAGTAATACATAAGGCCAATCCAATATCAAAATAATTAAAGAAAGTCATATTAAAAGCTTAAATTCTGGTTATCCCCAGCGGAGTCACCAGAGATGTCACACCCTTTTTTTCTCTTGTGTCTGTGTATGTATAGTGTGTAGGTTGGGAAGTTGAGGGAGGTTGAGAGAAATTAGGGGATGGTTGGGATAGTTATGTTTAGGATAATTTTTTTTAAATTAAAAAAATATAATAGAAAATAATAATAATAATAATAAAATAATATTAATTAATTAATTTTTATATTTAAGAAAAATATAATAAAATTTATAAAAAATATAAAAATAAATATAATTAATAGAATAATAAAACCACTAGTCTATTTATTAAAATTAAAAGGAAAAAATATATTTTTTGAATTTTCATATTATTTAAAAACAAAATAAAAATACAACTAAAAATAAAAATATCCCAAAAAATAACTTTACTTATTTTTTTCAGCAAAACTTATTAAAAATGAAATAAAAACTAAAATAAGTATTGGACAAAAATAAAAATATTTAATGCCAACAAATAGGTTAAAACTCGGGGAGGGTAAAAAATCATGTGTCTATAAAGATGATTCCACCTACGTTCACAAGATCTAAGGTCGATGAGGATCCCCAAAATTTTATTGAGGAAGTTCAAAAGATCTTAAGTATTATGCATGCTAATGATACCGAGGGAGTTGAACTTGTGTCCTACCATCTCAATGATATTTCTAGTATCTAGTGTAATCAGTCGGAGTTTGCTCATGTCAAAGATGCACCTCCTACAATATGGGATGATTTTATAGATTCTTTTCTTGACCATTTCTTTCATAAGAGCTAAGAGAGACCACAGTTCAAGAGTTTGTGAATTTCAAACAAAAAAAGATGAGTGTAAGGGAGTATGGTCTCAAGTTCACTAAATTGTCTCGGTATGCTCCGGAGATGGTATCTACAATGAGGGCTAGGATGTTGAAATTTGTGTCCATACTTGTAAAATATATAAAGAAAGAGTGAAAAACAGCATTGTTGGTTAGTGACATGGATATTTCCAGGTTGATGATTTATGCTCAACAGGTTGAGGAGGAAAAACAAAAAAGATAGGGAGGAATTGCAAAATAAGAGGGCCAAATAAGCAGGTAATGAATCTACTCAACAGCTTTCAGGAAATAGAAATAAAAATTTCTTTCACAAAAGGTTATCTGGACCTACCTCTTTCTCAACTAGTTCACCTATACCAAGGCCTAGGATTGACAAACGTGTTCATACAAATCAAAATCTTAGGGTTTAAGGTTCTCTTTCACAGATAAATAGAAGTCGATTTGTTCTATTACATCCTGTTTGTGTTATTTATGGAAAGAATCACCAAAGTGAGTGTCGTTATAGAAAAGGTAGATGTTATGGGCGTGGTCAGGGGGGTCATATGAAAAAGGATTGTCCATCAACAAAGAAATTTAATGGGAACAACAGATTCTAATCTTCATCTTCAGTTGCTCTAGCAGGATAGAGCACTTCTTCGAGGATTGGTAGAGTTCAAAATTGTCTGTATGCACTAGGAAATCTCTAGGATCTGAAGGATTCTTCTGATGTTGTTACTGGTATGTTAAAATTATTTTCTCATGATGTTTATGTGCTACTTGATCCGAATTCTTCTTTGTCCTCTGTGATTCCATATGTAGCCATGATGTTTGGTACTTTCCCTGAATAAATCCTAGAGCTATTTTATATACTCACTTCTATTGGCGAGTCAATTATTGAAAGACAGATTTATGAAGATTGTGTAAGTACCATTCTTCATAAAGACACCACAATCAACTAGTTGAGTTGGATATGGTGGACTTTGATTTTATGTTGGGTATGGACTAGTTGTATTCATGTTATGCTTCCATAGATTGTATAACGAGGGTAGTCAAGTTTTAGTTTCCCAAGGAATTAGTTCTTGAATGGATAGGTAGTTTTCGTGCCTAAAGGAAAGCTCATATAATATCTTAAAGCCCAAAAAATGATATTAAATGGGTGTATTTATGGAACACCCTGGACTTTAGCCCTTTAAAATTTCTTGATCTTTGAGCTCACTGCCTTGGTTAAGACTTGACCCCATGAGTAGTAGGGTGTCTTAACGGGTAATATGACCCAATCTAAGGTGTCCAATGAATGTTGTTGAATTTTTATCTTGGGTGCGACTTAGGGTACATGAGTCATAAAGACTCATGATGAGTCATAACCAAATCATGTAAGTTGGTGGATTTATTCTGTTTTGAGTACGAGTGGCTCACTATGAGCCGTAAGACTCGCTATGAGTCATAATGATCAAATCGTATGATACCTAGGGTCATGTTACGAGTTGGTTAGTTTAGTTGAAAGGATGATAGTGTTAGAGGTTCTGGAGATTGCCATGGTTATGACTCGTGGTGACGAGTCATAAGGTGATGTTATGAGTAGATGGATGACTCATAACCAAGGACGATACTTTTTCAGCTTTTAAGTTGGGGAAACTTTAGACATTTACCACTTAAAACCCTTTAGACCCCACATCCATAAAATACTTTTGGGGCATTCATTCAACACTTTAACGGATTAAACACTCTCTTTACTCTCTCTAAATTCTCTCAAGAAAGTTAAGCTAGCGTTTCATAAATTTTGTCAGCTAAGGGCTCAAGGGTTGATTTCTCTTATAAATCTTCATAGTTCATGCATTTTACTCTCCCCTCCTTGTAAATTTTGTAATAGCATGATTTAAAATATTGTTCATGAGATATTGATGTTGGGTTTCGAACTATCGATTGAGGGTTCTTAATATAAATTGTTTATATGCATTTTCCATGATATTTATAAAACTATTATGCATAAACTAATGGTTGGTAAATACATTGGGGTGCATGGGTGTAAGACCCTGCAAAATCCTCATCGTCGAAGTCCTTTAAAGCATGCCAAAAAAAGTCCCAGACTTAGAAAATTTTCAGCTAAGTGTTAGGACTTAGTCTTTTCTAAAGCCCTCAAATTTTGAGGAATTTTTTACGACCTTCTAGACCTTCAAAAGTTGATTTTTCAGTTTATTCATAATCGGGGGAGTCAATAGTATATCTCGGGTGAGTTTTAAAATTTTCGGACAAGCGTAAGGGCATGTATGAAAATCCAAAATAGCAGCTCAAGGTGATTAGCCCATGGCACCTTGCTCAGTCCGGTGCTAGGTGAAGCCCGTGATGGAGACCGTGGCACCTCGGCCAGAGCAGCGCTCTAGAGCCCATGGCGTCCTGGCTAGTCTGACCCGTATTATTTTTGCAGTTCTGTTTCATGTTTTTAAGGGTAAATGAGTCATTTTCTTCACCCACATCTCCATAACACGAGATTAAAGCCCCAAATAGCCAAATCCCTTATATTTTTCACAAATTCATCTAAAGAACAAACCCTAGCTTCAACAAATTCAAGAAACAAACCTCAATAATTCACCCCACTTTCTTCGAAATTGACTATTAAGGTATGTTAGGTGTTAATCCAAGGGTTTCTTTCCACCCTTGGAGTTCAAGAACCCATTTAATTACAAGATTTATGATTTCAAGATTTATATGTTTGAATTCAATTGTGTTCATGTATGTGTTGATGTTGGGAGATCAAATTCAAGATTTAATTGTTAGTTTCATGAATATAAAGTAACATGTGTGTGGTGGAAATTTCCCGATCAAGAATCTTTGAATTGTAAATTGATTGTTGTAACCATGATATATTAGCACGTCATTCTTGACCAAATACAAGATTATGCCTTTTAGGTGTTTGAAAAAATAATTAATTGAGTTAGTTGTGCATTTGGGGTCTCTTGGTGATCCTAGTGTTGAACTCATGTCATTACAATGTGTTAAATTTCTAAACATGCTAAAGTTATGCCTTGTAAGTGTTTGATGGAATGTCCATGAGAATGAAATAGTGAAATTGTGACATGACAACATGTATTCCCCATTCATATATAAGTATATGCCTTACAAGTGTTTGATTGAATGCCTCTATGAATGAATCATGGACAAGTATGCATTGTTATGAATTTCAAGATTTTACTATGTTTTACTTTTCATGCTATCGAATCCTGGGGGTATTTAATACCCAACAATTTAGCTGTTCACCTAGAGCTAGTATCAGTTATAGAATAGTATTAGTCATGTCACAATTAGTAGTACTCTCAGTCGGTCACAAAACTCAGTAGAATTCAGTTAGTCCCTTTGCTTAGGAAAACTCAATAAGCTCAGAATCAGTCTAGTATTCAGTTTGGAACTCATTAGTATTCAGTTCAGAGCCTAGTGAGCTCAGCCAGTTCATAGAATTCAGTCAGTAATCAGTTTAGTACTCAGTATCAGTTTAGTCCAGTTTAGTGTCTTTCAATTAGAAGTAAGATTCAGCACCGAGTGAACCTAAGGATAGGGGCTCACCTGACAGTAGAGGGCGTGATCTTTATAAGCAATCCTTGATTTCTAGAACTACGTAGCCAGTGTAGGTTGAGATATCAAACCTACCAGTTGAGGGTTGATGAGGTGTTTTAACCTGTCAGATGTGGGTTCCACCATTCTCATTTCTGTACCTACCAGATGAGGGTAACATTTTAATGTCTTTACCCTTGGCATGGTACTGACACCTTTCCAATTGAGGTAACAGGTTGGATCCCAACTCAGCTATTTTATTTGGGGCATGTCGGTTTGATGACTACCTCCTACATTCTTAGTTTCAGTTCCAGTCTCAGTATAGAACTCAGTTCAGTTCTACAGAAATTAGGACTGTCAGATATAGTCACTTGGTTATTAGTAATACTATATCAATAAACTCAGATATCATTAAACCAGTGATTCAGAACTCAGTATTTAGTGTTACCATGATCTCAGTTACAATTAAAGCATTCATGCATGCACTTTCATTTAGATATATTTTTGTTATTCAGCCAGTTATTATTCATGCATATGACCCATGACCATCAGCCTACCCCACTTAGCATACCAATACATTCAAAGTAATAACACATACTTTTCTCTTGCTCTATGATGTCTTATATCATGGTTCAGAAGTATGGGCTCCCAATCGCACTTAGCAGTCCAATCCATTAGTAGCAGAGTTAGTGGTGAGTCCTCATAGTCTACGGACAGATTTATCATTTTATTTATATCAGTACTCAGTTTACTTCAGTAGTTAGAGTTAGTTGAGGACTTGTCCCATCAGCTCCTTGTTCAGATAGTAGGGGCTTTTCAGACTAGAGTATTTCACATAGATGTATCAGTATTTAGTTCTAAGTATTGATATTCAGTATTTATTTCAGATTTAAACCTTCTGGCCAATTTTCGCCTAATTTTCACATAATTACAGTATTGTTATTCAGTTATTACAGCAGGTACTAGTAATGGGTTAGCTTATGGTCCTTCGGGATTATGAGCACTAAGTAGCATCTGGGGTACAGACTCAAGGCGTTACATTCAATCATGATTTAGTTCGTAGGTGCCCCATGCATCGTCTCATGCATTTCCTTAGTGTCTTAGCCAAGCCAGTATTCTTCAGGGGACATAATGTCCCAAAAGGGAGATGTACTATAATTCCCTGAGCTTTCATGAACTAAACCTTTCATCTTCTCTTCACGTACCGAATCTAGTTTGGATTAGTGGGTACTCATAGGTGGACCCTCAAGTTCCAATATCAGTAGTAAGCCATGTATTTAGGGGCTCAGTTCAGTTCATGATGTTCAATTAATATGTTACTTTTCAGATTCAGTTATGTTCACATGTTACCGTTAATGTATGCTTAATAAATGATCTCAGGTTCGTTAGTACTCTCAGCTTAAGGTAACAGTCTTCCTTAGACTGGCTTAGTTTTATGTTCAGTTACAGTTACAAACTTGGTATCTATTACCGTTGTATATTCAGTCATACATCCACGAATCAGTTCCATTATGTAATGATGCATAAGATATGCATGTTCAGTGTGAGAAACTCATCTTTTCAGCAATCCTAGTCATGCCTTCATACATCAGCTCAGTCGTTTATTCATGCATCAGATATGCATGTTCAGTATAAAATTTGAGTTTGTTAGTAGTGTCAATCATGTAATCATGCTTCAGTTGTGCATTTCAGTGTGTAAGCTCAGTATAGCAATAGTCTCAGTTCAGTTAGCCTTATTTGAGGATGAATGTTCCCAAAGGAGAGATATTATAAGACCTTGCAAAATCCTCATTGTCAAAATTCTTTAAAGCATGCCAAAAGAGGTCCCAGACTTAGAAAATTCTTAGCTAAGTGCTAGGACTTAGTCTTTTATAAAGCCCTCAAATTTTGGGGAATTTATTTACGACCTTCCGACCTCCGAAAGTTGATTCATGATTAGGGGAGTCAATAGTACATCTTAGGTGAGTTTTAAAATTTTTGGACAAGCATAAGAACGTGTTTGAAACTCCAAAACAGCAACTCAAGGCGATTAGCCCGCGACGCCTCGCTCAGTCTGATGCTAGGTGATGCCCATGATGGAGACCGCAATGCCTCGCCCAGAGCAACACTCCAGAGTCGCGGCGCCCTGGGTAGTCTGGCCCGTATATTTTTTATAGCTTTGTTCGATATTCTTAAGGGCAAATGAGCCATTTTCCTTCACCCACAGCTCCATAACACGGGATTAAAGCCCCAAATATCCAAATCCATCATATTTCTTTATAAAATCATCTCAAGAACAAACCCTAGCTTCAACAAGTTCAAGAAACAAACCTCAAGAATTCACCTCACTCTCCATGAAATTGACTATTAAGGTATGTTAGGTGTTCATCCAAGGGTTTCCTTCCACCCTTGCAGTTAAAGAACCCCTTTTAATTACAAGATTTGGGATTTCAAGATTTACGTATTTGAATTCAACTGTGTTCATGTATGTGTTGATATTGGGAGATCAAATTCAAGATTTAATCTCTAGTTTCATGAAAATAAAGTAACATGTGTGTGGTGATAATTTCCCCATCAAGAATCTTTGAATTGTAAATTGATTATTGTAGCCAAGATATATTAGCATGTCATTCATTCCCAAGTACAAGATTATGCCTCTTAGGTATTTGACAAAATACTTAATTGAATTAGTTGTGCATTTGTGGTCTCTTGGTGATGCTAGCGTTGAACTCATGTCATTACAATGTGTTAAATTTCTAAACATGCTAAAGTTATGTCTTGTAAGTGTATAAAGGAATGTCCATGAGAATGAAATAGTGAATTTGTGACATGATAGCATGTATTCCCCATTCCTTACAAGTGTTTGATTGAATGCCTTTATGAATGAATCATGGAAAAGTATGCATTGTTATGATTTTCAAGATTATACTATGTTTTACTTTTCATACTATCGAGTCCTGGGGGTATTTAATACCCGACAATTTAGCTATTTTCCTAGAGCTAGTGTCAGTTACAGAATAGTATTAGTCATGTCATGATCAGTAGTACTGTCAGTCAGTCACGAAACTCAGTAGAGCTCAGTCAGTCCTAAAGCTTAAGAAAATTCAGTATGGTCAGAATCAGTCCAGTATTTAATTTAGAACTCAGTAGTATTTAGTTTAGAGCCCAGTAATTTCAGTTAGTTCATAGAATTTAGTTAGTAATCAGTTCAGTACTCAACCTCAGTTTAGTTCAGTTCAGTATAATCAGTTCAGTGTCTTTCAGTTGGGAGTAAGATTCAACACCGATTAAACCCAAGGATGGGGGCTCACCTGATAGCAGAGGGTGTGATCCTTAGAAGCAATCCTTGAGTTCCAGAACTACGTAGCCAGTGTAGGTTGAGACATCAAACCTGCCAATTGAGGGTTGATGAGGTGTTTTAATATGTTAGATGAGAGTTCCACTGTTCTCATTTGAGTACCTGCCTGATAAGGGTAACTCTTCAGTGTCTTTACTCGCAGCCCGGTACTGACACCCTTCCAACTGGGGTCACAGGTTGGAACCCAACTCAGCTATTTTATTTGGGGCATGTCGGTTAGATGATTACCTCCCACAGTCTTAGTTTTAGTTCAAGTCTTAGATAGAACTCAGTTCAGTTCTACAAAAATCAGGACTGTTAGATACAATCACTCAGTTATCAGTAATATAGTATCAGTAAACTCAGATATCAGTAAACCAGTGATTCAGAACTCAGTATTCTGTGTTACCATGATCTCAGTTATAGTTTATGCATTCATACATGTACTCTTGTTCATATATATATTCATGTTATTTAGTCAGTTATTGTTCATGCACATCAGCCTACCCCACTTAGCACACCAGTATATTCAAAGTACTAACGAATACTTTTTTCTTGCACTATGATGTCTTCTATCATAGGTTCAGATGCATGGGTTTTCGACTGCTCTTAGAAGCCCAATCCATCAGCAGTAAAGTTAGTGGTGAGTCCTCATAGTTTGAGGATAGATTTATCATTTCAGATATATCAGTACTCAGTTTACTTCAGTAGTCGGAGTTAGTTAGGGACTTGTCTCATCAGCTCCTTGTTCAGACAGTAGAGGCATTTTAGACTAGAGTATTTTAGACAGATGTATCAGTATTTAGTTCTCAGTATTGATATTCAATATTTATTTCAGATTTGAACGTTATGGTAGATTTCCGCCTAATTTTTGTATAATTATAGTATTATTATTCAGTTATTGCCGCAGGTACCACTCATGGGTTAGCTTGTGGTCCTTTGTGATTATGAGCACCGTATAGCATCCGGGGTACAGACTCGGGGTGTTACAATGGGAATGATGGATGGAAATAGAGGTACAAAGTAATCCCTAAGTTAATTGGATTGGTATAGAAATTGGTAATAATATCAACCCACTTACATAATTGATTTTGGTTTGCGTATTATCACTTAGCCTGACTTGTTTCTTGAAGCTAATGCATGGTATAAATGGTTAAATGGGTAAGGATCATTTTAAAAACCATGTAGGGTACACAGGAATCCTTCAAGTGGTTTTTATAATGGAGTCTGTGGGATACATCATAATTCCCTAAGTGTTGGTTAATGAAATTACTTGAAAGCTATGGTTGGTATAACGATACTACTGAATTATACCTTAATATTTGACTCCTGAAATTAGTGGTTGGATTATGTGTTAAATATTTTAATTGGAAAAATTGGGAGTTGTGTTAGTTAGTCGTGAAGGTGTGAGTCCAAAGGACTGATACTGGAAACTCATATTTGCCGACATGAGGGTTGGTCTTGATAACCATGTACTTGTGGGGTACAAGGGAATCCCCCAAGTGTATATTCATATATATGTAACATGGAGGGCGAAGGGTACAAGGAAATCCCCAGGCATTTATGATATCTTTGCTTCATACGCTAACACACACTGGGCCCGTTCAGGGGATAACACTGGACCCTTATAGCCTGTGGGTAGATTTGTGATGGTAAAGATACTCAAACTAATGTTAAGATTATAAAGTTCATGCTAATCCCGAGTAACGCCCCGAGAGTACACCCTGGATGCCACATGGTTCTTATGGTCACAGGTGACCATAAGATAACCTATGAGCTGGTACCCGCTGTGAGCACTGAATAAAACTAATAACAATGACATGTGCAAAAATTATCTGAAAAACACCATAAGGTTTTAAGTTCTGAAAACTATACAACTAAATCCACAAAACTGGAACATACGTGGAAATATTGAAATTTGAATAATAGAACTGACAAACTAACTGACTATCTGAAATATTTGTAAGCCTCTAAACTAACTGAGGAGTTTATAGGACAATACCCCAACTAACTCCAAATGATTAGCTAAAATGAAATACTTAAATAAACATAATAGGTCCTCAAAATATAAGGACTCACCACTGCTGCTGCTAATAAGATGAACTGTATAAGTGCGCTCAGGAAACTGTGCATCTAAACCTATGATATTAAATATCTTAGCGTAAGAAACGAGTATGCGGTCAATACTTTGAATGTACTAGTATGCAAGATGGGGTTAGAGTATAAGATGACTGATGCATAAAATTTGTGAAAGTTGTAAAATCTGAGAATGCATGACCAAGCATATACCATGATTCTAAAATAGTCTGTAAACTGAAATACTAAAATATTGATAGCTCAATAACTAATGACTATATTCTATGGTCAAAAAAACCTGAAACTGAATTCTATACGGAATACTGAACTGAGACTGAAACTTTGGGAGATATCATCTAACTGACATGCCCTATTCTAAGTTAATTGGGGTCCAACCCTCTGATCCCAGTTAGAAGGGTGTTAGTGTAGTGCCATAGGTATAATAATGGCTGTGTGGATCTACTAAGATACTGATGAACCAGGGTATCAAGCCTAAACTGACAAGTGATTCCTGGGAGGAGTCAATCCTAACTGACGGGTGACCCTTGCAAGGTAGTCAAGCCTAAAATGGCGGGTCACTCCTCATAAACCATGCTGGCTATGTAGTTCTAGAATACAGGGACTGCTACTAACGACTTCATCTAGCTGACGGGGAAGCCATCATCCCGCATTCACTCAGTGCTAAATCCTACTCCCAACTGAACTGACTTCGATTACTGAACTGATCTAAGTTTGACTGATATGATAACTGAATGAACTAATAATGCTCATATGAATCTAAAACCACACTGACTGTACTGAGACTAAGTAAACAACTATGTTTCGGGTATTCATAACTCTCCAGGACTCAATGGAAACATCAATATGAACATGCAAGCTCTAACAACCATAATAGGGAATCATTACTTTAAAACCATCACTTTGGCATTTTATCAAATAGATGGAGATCAATACTTTAACATGGGGATGCTTTTAAACACGATGAGATAGCACGATCACATGACAAAATCATAAACTGAGAATTTATTTTGAATCACATGAACATGTTACGGAAACTATAACATTTAAAACATACTATAACCCATCCTGCGTGGAAACAATTATAATCATGACTTGAAATCAAATTACCAAGATATTGATGAACATATTTCAACTTTCAAATGTGTAAAGGCTCTTTCTATCAAAACTCTTGGAAACATAATACATGATCAAAATTCATAAGAATTTTATGGAGATAATTCATAATATCATGTAAAACCATAATTTAAATCTTTAAAAATAATGGATTTTTGGACTCCATGGGTGAAAAGGATCCATGAATGAACATCACACATACCTTAATTGTTGAATATGTGAAGGTTCTTGATCATTTTCTTGAAAACTAAGCTTGACTTTCCTTGATTTTTTTGAGGAGGCTAGGGTTTGTACTTGAGAGAGGATGCCTTCTTTTGAGAGGATTTAGTTAAATAGGATAGCAAATTATGCTTTTGGGACCCTAAAGCTTGTGTTATTGACCGAATGGGTGAAGGTAAAAGACCCAAATGCCCTTGAAAAAATGTGACTGAAAGCTGAAATTTAAGGAGCGGGCAATAAGCCGGGCGCCGCGGGCTCTGTATCGGCGGTCTAAGCCCCGCACCGCGGGTACCCCCAGCAGTAGACCAAGCCCCGCGCCCAAGGGGTCTACTATTCTTCTCTTCCAAATATGCCCTTACGCTCGTCCAAAAATTCCAAAACTTACCCGAGATGTTCTATCGATAACCCTGATCATGAATCAACTTAAAGATTAATTTTCCAATATCAGGAAGGTCCAAAATAAATTCATCGAAGTTTAGGGTCTTTAGAAATGACTAAGTCCTAATACTTAGTGAAATTTTCTTACTCTTGGACCCCTTTTACATACAATGGTGAGATGAATTGAGCTAGGATCTTATGGGGTGTTACAATATCTCCCCCTTGGGAACATTCGTCCTCGAATAAGACTAATTAAGTTGAGAACACTGAGGAACTGAGATTATATACTGAATATGAATAACTGAAAACATGATTACATGACTGAGTCTGAAACACATAACACTGTAATACTAGCTTGAATCATGAATTTGAGACACTCGGTATTTTTGGAACTCCTCATCTCATGAATAATTCTTATTATCATTCAGCAACTACATTCAACCTCTTACTAGACATTCACTAATGCACAGTGCATTCATACACATATATGTAAACATGACATTCAAGCCTATCATCATAACTACATATGCACTTCTAAATAACCACCCATAAAAGCATCTTCCTTATATTCTCCAAACCTCTACCATTAACAACTTCCATGCACTACCCCAAGAAAAACACACACAAAAATTTCAACTAACTATGTCATTCATAAAAAACTTGGCCTCAATCTTTCTTCACACTTACAACCTTAGCTAAAACAAATATACAACAATCTTTCGTCAACAAGAAATGTTTACTCTCTCCCATCTAAACAACTATTCATCATCACTCTCTTGCCATAAAGAAAAGTCATAGAAAAGTTAGAACATAAGGACCTAAAATATGAAAGGATACTATGCATGGCTCGACACTTTACTGAGGCCTGAGGAATAGAGTATCAATATTATGGATTCATCACATAGATCAAAACTATGGATATACATGACATAGTCTAAAATTCGCTGATCATTAAGAGTATAACATGAGTACTAGAACTGAACATACTATAAATCATGAGTACATGAGTCATGAGCTGTGTAGCTTGATTTTGGAGTTCCTGAATTCATGGAACATGATTCGCACTGCTGAGTGGGTTAGAACTCCTCATACTAGGAACTAGAATAGTACATGATTTTCCATAAGGTGCACAAATATGAGCTATGATCATAGAGCTGACATGTAAGGCATGAGTAGGTATCATGATGACTAAAGTACAAAAGCTTGCACTGAGATCAGAATGGGTTGGGCATCTCCCTCCCCAGTATTATTATACAGCACCCTAACATCACTACTAGAATTTGAGAGCTTGAATTGGTTACTGGTTGTATCATCTCCCCCTTAGCTTTAAGCCATCACTCTAAGTCTATGGAACATAACAATGCACATAAATACTATGCTTACCCTAAAAGACTACACCTGATATTGTAAGTCCCACTGCTAGTACTTCCTTCTGATACATAATTCTTAGCTTTATATAGCATCAACAATCATCATACAATAACTTAAGCATTGACTAACTTAGAATTTTTTAGGAGTATCACTATCTAGTGATTCAACTCTACTTCCCATTAGCTAAATATTAAAAGATTCAGGCTTAACTTCTAACACTTAACATAGATATTTTCAAACTCTTAATGAACCATACTAACTTTCTTTATAGCCTACTAATATTACATATCTATACTTATATTTTGTATCCAGAACATATTCTTGCATGCACTATTCAAGTATACTGATTCACCTTTATACAACTAGCCCCATGGATAAAAAATTTACTAAATCTAGATAATACTATCCCCTCTTTACTGTTGCTAAACTTCTAGGTTCGTTCTTCTAACTCTAGGTCATATGATACCATAGGATTCTAAGAAGGGATCTGAAAACACATCTGGCCCCTAGGCACTGAGGTACTACCCCTCCATTTATGACTGGTTCATTGGGAAACTGAAAATGAATGACTCTAGTTCTAAAATTAACTAAAGTGATTTTCTGGGATAGTGTAATCAGGCAGTTTCTGTATACCTCTCTGGCTATGATAGATTTACCTATTGGGGTAGACACTAAAAAGGTTTCTGCTAGAGTCTCGGTACTAATACCAAATTTAACAACTATGTAAAGGGGGGGATTACAAATGACACGAAGCTCTGGGATCTAAAAAAAGCATAAACATAAAGATGGAAGAACTGACACGTACCCATAACCACATCAGGAAAACTTTCCTAATCCTGTTGGTACTGGAGTGAACACAACCTATTTTGATGCTAGCCAGTGGTGGCACTATAAGTGGCGCCCTACTGAGCCAGGCAATCAGATGGAACAGGAGGAAGTTGGATTGACCATGCTGACATAATTCTTTTCCCCTCTGAGCCATTACTCTATACTCCAGAATCCTGTGGACTTGCTTAAAATACCTAAAACACATATCACTGCCATGTCTACACACACCTAGGTGATTTTTACTACAATCTTTGCAAAAACGGATAGGTACAACTACTGCTCACACTACCCTAGGTTTTAGAGCCTGGCTCCCAATCCCGATGGTCATTCTTAAACTTCGGCACTAGTGCACTAGCTGAAGATAGTGCTAGGGCTGAAGATTTTTGATGAAATTAAGAATGGTTACCACTCTTTGACCTCATTTAAGCAAAGTTAGAACTACCTATCCTAGCCTTTTTATTCTATCTTTCTTCCTCCTTAGCCTTTTCCTGCTCAATCTACTGTGCATAAACCATAATACTAGACAAGTACATCTCCTTAATCAACGTAGAAATCCTACACTCCTTAACTACACTATTAGATACACCAGAAATAAACTTACTCATTCTAGACCTATTATCCAACACCACATTAGGGGCATAACTGGCCAACTAAGTAAACTTAAGCGAATACTCCTTTATGCTCATACTACGCTACTTTAATTTGATAAACTCCTACACCTTAGCTTCCCTTAAATTTAAAGGGAACCTGTCTAAGATGGCCGTAGCAAACTCCTCCCACTCTATAGGCCCTACCTCAACATCTCTACCCTCTTTCACTACTTATACCAGGTGTGAGCTACATCCAATAATCGGTAAGCAGCCAAATCTACACTCTTACTAGATGTGACACCTATGATATCAGTAGCTTTCTAAACCATATCAAGAAACTCCTATGCATCCTCATCAAACTTGAATCTAGAAAACAAAGGAGGGTTCATTCGGGTAAAATCTCAAATCTTAGCTACGATGATATTATCCACTGGATTGGTCAAGAGAGTAGCCTGCTAATTGTTTTGAGTTTCTAGTGAGTGAGATAAGGTAGTGAAGGAAGCTGTAAACTCGGTGTGTGAGACATGCTCATCCAGGGGATCTTCCTGAATGGGTAGAGGTATGGACTGGTTCCCATTCTTTCTCCCGTTACTCTTTCTGGGAGGAATTTTCTATAAATAGAAGAAAGAGTGAATTATGAAGAGATTTTAAATAGAGTGTATGCTTATTCGAATGACATGAATACTATAAGAAGGGGAACTTTTCCTAAAACATTTTATAGCCTCTTGTCCATAAGTGTGGTATACTTCATACACATGCACAAAAAATTACTTAACATGGATTTTTAGACTCCCTAGGACACTGTAAAACTCTAGGCTCTGATACCATATTAGTAACGCCCAGAGATTACACCCTAAATACCACACGGTGATTACGGTCAAAAGTGAGCATAAGCTAACCCATGAGCTGGTACCTACTGTGAGCACTGAATAAAACTTATAACAATGACATGTATGGAAATTAACTAATAAATTCCATAAGGTTTTAAGTTTTGAAAACAATACAACTAATTCCATAAAACTGGAACATATGCAAAAGTACTGAAATCTGATCGATAAGAGTGCAAACTAATTGACTATCTGAAGTGTCTGAAAGCCTCTAAAGTAACTGAGGAGATGATGGGATAAGCCCCCAACTAACTCTAACTAATTAACTAAAAGGTAATACTGAAAGAAATCTAATAGGTTCTCGAAACATGAGGACTCACCGTTACTGCTGCTGATGATAAAATAAACTGTCTAAGCACGATCAGGAAATTATGCATCTGAACCTATGATATTAAACATCATTATGCAAGAAATGAGTATGCGATCAGTACATTAAATGTACTAATTTATAGGATAAGGTCAGGCTGAAATGCATAGCATTATGTGCATGAAGTAAATACTGACTGAATACCACGAGATGACTGATGCATAAAGTACGTAAAAGCTGTAAAATCTTAGAATGCATGACCAAGCATATAATAGGATTCTAAAATAGTCTATAAACTAAAATACTGAAATACTGATAGTTGAATAACTGATGACTGTATGCTATGGTTAAATAAACCCAAAATTGAATTCTATACTTAATATTGAAATGATATTGAAACTATGTGGGGTATCATCTAAGAGACATGCCCTATTCTAAGCTGATTGGGGTCCAAATTATGACCCTAATTAGAAGGATGTTAGTACCTTGCCACTAGTTCTAACAATGGCTGTATGGATCCACTAAACTATTGAAGAACTAGGGTATCAAGCCTAAACTGACGGGTGATCCCTGGGCGGAGTCAAGCCTAACTGATGGGTGACCCCTCGGAGGTAGTAAAGCTTAAATTGATGGGTGAATCCTCATATCCCACATTGGCTACATAGTTCTAGAAAATAGGGATTGCTATTAACGACTTTGCCTAACTGACGAGGAAGCTGTTGTCCTGCATTCACTCAATGTTAAAATCTACTCCCAACTGAACTGACTTGGATTACTTAACTTATCTAAGTTTGACTGATATGATAACTGACTGAACTAATAATTCTTATATATATCTGAAACCATACTAATAATACTAAGACTAAGTAAACAACTAAATTTTGGGTATTCATAACTCCCCAGGACTTAATAGAAATATCAATAAGGACATGTAAGCTTTGACAATTATAATAGGGAATCATTACTTAAAAACCATCACTTTTGAATTTTATCAAACACATGGAGATCAATACTTTAATAAAGGGATGCTTTTAAACATGATAAGATAACACGATCACATGAAAAAAAATCCTAGACTGAGAATTTATTTTGAATTGCATGAACATGTTACCGAAATTATAATATTTAAAATATACTATAACCCATCCTGTGTGAAAATAATTGAAATAATGACTCGGAATCAAATTACTAAGATATTGTTGAACATATTTCAACTTTCAAACATGTAAAGGCTCTTTCTATCAAAAATCTGGGGAACATTACACATGATCAAAATTCATAAGAGTTTCATTGAGATAATTCATAGTATTATGTAAAACCATAATTTAAACCTAAAAAAATGGATTCTTGAACTCTATGGGTGAAAAGGACCCATGAATGAACATCACACATACCTTAATTGATGATTTTATAAAGGTTCTTGACGATTTTCTCAAAAACTAAGCTTGAATTTTCTTGATTCTTTTGAGGAGGCTAAGGTTTGTTCTTGAGAGAGGATGCCTTATTTTGATAAGATTTTGTTAAATAGGATAGCAAATTATGCTTTTGGGACCCTAAATCCAATGTTATTGACCAAATAGGTAAAGGGAAAAGACCCAAATTCCCTTAAAAAATGTGACTGAAAGCTGAAATTTAAGGGGTGGCTGATGAGCCGGGCGCCGTGAGCTTTGGACCGATGGTCCAAGTCCCGCGCTGTGGGCCTATTTTGGGTGTCTACTATTTTTCACCTCTAAATATTCCCTTACTCTCATTAAAATCATCAAAGTTTAGGGGATTTAGAAATGACTAAGTCCTAACAATTAGTTAAATTCACTTACTTTTGGACCCCTTTTACATACAATGGTGAGCTGAATTGAGCTATGATCTTATGGGGTCTTACATCCCATTCCTCATCCTAGCATTATATATATGTGTATACATAGATATGCATGGATATGTACATGTGCTTTGGTTTGAATTGGTTTTTGAATTGATGTCATTATTTTATCCTTATCCTTGAGTTATATGGTAGCGTTCACCCCGCTAACCGTCTTCGGACTCTGTATCTCCTTGCGATGCAGGAAATGGCCATACTTCTACTTCTTCTACATGTTGACTAAGTTTAAGGATTAACTCAAGAGTTAGATTGAAGTGGTGAGCTTTCTTACTTTGAAAAACCCTATTTTATTATATGGATTCATTTATGTCCCTACTATTTCTTTTGGTTTTGGTTTGTATATTATTGGGGGAATGTCCCGATTAGGTATTCTTCGGTGGTATTGGTTGGTGGTTTGGTATTGGGGGTGTTCTCCAGTCCTGGTTGGACTTGAGATACCTGGAATGACCTGGCCTTAGTTTGGGTAGTGTCAGATTGGTATTAGAGTTCTAGGTTCATAGTCAATTCGGTGTCCAAAAAATTATGTCAATTGGAGTCTCCTTTATGGGTGTGTATCACACCACACTTATAATAGAGGGGATACGAGGCATTTAGGAATGTTTCCCTTTCTTGTTGTTCTATTTTGAGCTATAGAGTCTAAGATCTTAAATCTCTCTAATATTTATTTGTTTTCCTTTTAGACCATGCCTCCAAGAAGAACTGATGTCCGCAGGAAATTTTTTGTCTAGTCTAAGGACAATGTGGATGGAGCTCATCCTACTCTAAAAGATCAGACCTGGTCAAGGGTCACTAGTTTTGATTGCCCCAATGGAGATCCATTGATTCTTCCTGTTCCTTCTCAGGAACTTTGAGCTGATATGTTTAATGCCTAATTTTTCCAGTCTATCTTTCTTACCCAGTTGGTAGACTCTCAGACTAAGTGTATTGCTTCTGTCACTCCAATCCTCTGAGGCTATTAGAGTTGGCCATTTTATGAGATTGAGTCCTTCTGTTTTCACTGGTTCTAAAGTTGAGGAAAATTCTCTATATTTCATTGATGTGATCAATAAGATATTTTGTGTGATGTATACCACTAATATGGAGGACATGGAGTTCTTCACTTACCAACTAAAATATGTAGCTTACCAATGGTATGAGGAATATGACTAGTTAGGGGCAATAATGCTAAGTCCATTTTATGGGATAATTTCTCTTGTGATTTTCTAGACCGCTTCTTTCCTCAAGAGTTGAGAGAGGTGACGGCAGAAGAGTTTTTTAACCTGAACCAAGACAAGATGTCGGTCAAGGAGTATGCCTTGAAGTACCATCAGATGTCTCGGTATGCTCCAACGTTGGTGATGATCATGAGTGCTAGAATGAGAAAGTTCACTTTTGGGTTGTCCTGAGACTTGATTATGAAGAGTAAAGATGCCTTGTTAAGCAAAGATATGGATATTTCTCGACTTGTGGTTTATATGTATCAAGTCAAAAAAGAGAAGAAGAAGCAGGCTGAATTTAGAGAGAGACAGAGTAAGAAGTTTTGCTATTTAGTACAGGGTGGAGGTCAACAACAAATTGATAGAGAATATGAAAAGTGGTCTAAGAAGAAGTGGGGAAACTTTAGGTCCTATTCGATGGCTAGTGCTCCTAATCCAAAGCTGTTCGGTGATCGAAAGTTGTAGGGTTGCGATGGTTCTAGGGCATAGGTTTCCCAATATTAGGCTAGTGGGGTTTATTATCTCTATCATATCCTTCCTATAGGTTTTGTGGTCCGCTGCATTATGGATTTTATGATAAGGGGAGGGATAGGTATTTTAAATATGGTCATCTAGTGCATATGCTGAGGAACTATCCCGTGGGTAAGGTTGCTTCTGGAGCTAACAATGTTCCTATTGCCACCTCATCAACTCCTGCACCACAGGGTTCCCCCTATGGCTCTAGCACTGGTCGAAATTATCTTATTCACTTACTATATGTTAGGAGTTCAAGACATTTCCAAATGTTATTACTAGTATGTTGAAACTCTTTTCCCATGATGTGTACTGTTTACTTGATCCAAGGTCCACTTATTATTATGTAACCCTATTTATGACTGTGCATTTTGGTTTTGGTCTCAAGTATATTTCAAACCTTTCTCTATTTCTACACTGATGGATGACTCTGTGGTTTCTAGAAGAGCCTATAGAGGTTGTGTGGTGTCTATAAGTCGTAGAGAAACTCTGGTAGATTTGATAGAGTTAGACATGGCTGATTTTGATGTCATATTAGGGATGGATTGGTTGTACTCCTTCTATACTTCTTTAGACTGTCAGATTTGTAAGGTCATTTTTAAATTCCCTAACGAGCTAGATATCGAATGGGAGGGGAGTTCCCTGGTACCTAAGGGAAGGTTTATACCATATCTTAGAGCCAAAAATTAATTTCTAAGGTGTGTCTCTATCATTTAGTCCTGATTTAAGATTTTAACTTAGAGGTTCCTTCCTTACATTCCATCCCCAAGGTAAATAAGTTCCTTGAGGTCTTCCCTGATGATCTTCCTAGAGTCCCTCCTGATAGGGAGATTGAATTTGGAATTGATGTTGCTCTGGACCCTAGTACGATCTCTATTTCTCCGTATAAAATGGCTCTAATGGAGTTAAAAGTGCTTAAGGAGCAGTTAAAGAACCTTCTAGGCAAGGGATTCATCCTACCTAGCGTGTCCTAGGGGGTGCATTGGTATTATTCATCTGTAAGAAGGATTGTTTCCTTTGGATGAGTATTGACTACCGATAATTAAATAAGGTGATAATTAAGAATACATGCCCTGTTCCAAAGATAGATAATTTGTTCGACCAGTTATGGGATGTTATGTTTTTCTTCAAGATTGATTTTTGTTCCGGGTATCATCAGTTAAAGATTAGGGAGGCAGATATCTCTAAGACTAGCTTAAGAACCCAGTATGATTATTTTAAATTTTTGGTGATGTATTTTGGCATGAACAATGCCCCAACGACATTTGTAGACTTGATAAATAGGGTCTTCCATTAGTTTTGAATTTGTTTATCATTGTATGCTTAGATGATATTCTAGTGTACTCTAAGAGTTATGCAGATCATGCTGATCACCTCTGCGTTGTGTTGCAAACCTTGAAAGATCAATAGTTGTTAGCTAAGTTCTCTAAGTGTGAATTCTGTTTGAATGTTGTGACTTGTTGGGTCATGTTGTACTTAGTATGGATCATAGTGTATCCACAAAAGGTTGTGGTAGTTAAGAAGTGGCCTAGACCCATGACTTCAACCAATATTTGGAGCTTTTAGGTTTAGCCGGTTACTATGGAGGTTTGTAATAAGATTCTCTTCTATCTCTGCTCCATTGACTAAGTTAACTCAGAAAAAGGTAAATTTCTTCTGGTCTGATCCTTCTGAAGGTAGTTTTGAGAAGCTGAAGGATAAGTTGACTTCATCTCTGGTCTTGACTATGCCTGAAGGCACTAGTGGTTTCAGGGTCTATTGTGATGCATCCTGAGTATCACTGGGTTGCATTTTGATATAACATAGTAAGGTGGTTGCATGTGCTTATAGGAAGTTGAAGATTCATAAGAAGAATTATCCTACTCATGATTTGGAATTGATAGCTGTGGTTTTTGTATTACAGATCTGGCATCACTATTTGTATGGGGTTCATGTAGATGTCTTTTCTGATCATAAAAGCCTGCAATATGTGTTCACCCAAAAAGATCTTAATCTCAGGCAAAAGAGGTGACTTGAGTTGCTGAAGGACTATGATATGAGTCTTCACTACCACCTAGGTAACACTAACATGGTTATCGACGCTCTTAGCAAGTATTCAATGGGTAGATTATTGCATGTGGATGAGGATAAGAAGGAAATGGTGAAAGATATTCACCATTTGTCTAACCTTGGAGTTCGTCTCTTGGACTCTGAGGATGGTGGCATGTTTGTGTAAAAAGTAGTGCAGTTATCTCTTGGTACTGAAATGAAGGAGAAGCTAGTATTGGATCTTGCCTTCATGAAGATTAAGGGAGAAGTAGGTCAGTTGGTACTGAGAAGGGTTGGTAATGTTGCATATGAAATGGATTTTCCCTCAAGCATGAGTTTTATTTTCCCGGCGTTCCATATTCCAAAAGCGTGTGGGTGATCCTTCGTTGGTTGTTTCCTTAGAGAACATTGGTATTTTGGATTCCTTATCCTATAAGGAGGTCCCGATGAGGATTTTGGACCGGTAAGTATGGCGGTGGGAAATCAAGGATGTGGCTTCGATAAAGGTTCTATGGCGGGACCAAAAGTATGAGCAAACTACTTGGGAAGCCAAGTAGGACATGAATTACCAGTATCCATTCGTATTCCCCATTTCATAAATTTGTGCTCGAGGTATATGTATTCTTAACATCTTTGCTTTCTGACTTTGTTAAAGGAAAAAAATTATGAATTCCTTGATTTCTTTGTTTTCTGACTTTGTTAAAGGGAAATGTGGTTGTGTATCTGTATAGAAATCATGCTAATACCTACTTGACACATCATTTGAGGACGAATGATCCTAAGGGGCGGAGACTGAAACACTCTATACTTTGGCCCTTGAAAATTTCCTGAGCTTTGAGCTCACTGCCTTGGTTACGACTTGACCCATGAGTCATACGGTGTCTTGAAGGGTTATGTGACCCAGTCATAAGGTGTCCAGTGAACGTTATTGAGTTTCTATCTTAGGTATGACTTAGGGGACACGAGTTGTAAAGATTCGTGATTAGTTGTTAGGACGAGTCATAATGAAATCCTGTAAGTTGGTTGCTTGATTCTACTCTGAGTACGAGTGGCTCACTATGAGATGTAAGGACTCATTATGAGTTATAATGATCAAACCATAGGATGCCAATGTTCACCCTATTTGGTTTTTATTTGGTTATGAGTAGGACCCAACAAGTCGTAGGGTCATGTTACAAGTTAGTTGGTTTTGTGGTAAGGATGACAATGTTGGGGGTCCGGGAGATTGTCTTGGTTATTAATCGTGGTAACGAGTAGTAAGGTGATGTTACGAGTAGATGGATGACTCATAACCAAGGATGATGCTTTTCCAGCTTCTAAGTTTAGGGAACTTTAGACATTTCCCACTTAAAACCCTTTAGACCGCACATCCATAAAACACTTTTGGGGCATTCATTCTATAATTTAATGGATTAAACACTGATAACGCTCAACTTACACGTCAATTTAGTGCAAGGTGATCGTCGTCAAGATATTTACCCAACTTTGGAGTTGGGGTTGAATCCACGAGGTACAATGTGAGTGGCGATTAAACTAATTTGAAACTATAGCTACAAGTTGCATTTAAACAAATGTTGCGAAAAGATAAAATGGGGGTTTTTGATGATCAAACAAATGTGAAAGTTTTCACCAGCTTCAGAGCTCAAAACTAAAATTTCAATGGTTCAAATCAGTGATAGAGAAACTAGGGTTGTGATCACTATGATTATTAATCCCCAATAAATAATAGCTGTAGTATTGGGTTCTCATGACTTGTGGGAAACACCAAATTATAAGTTTCGATAGTCCATCTAAGTGTTTCTCAACCTACCTAGATGTTGAATCCCTAATTCTCTCAAACTTAGGAAATCATTCTATTCATACTAATTTTATCTCAAGTTGGTCAATTTTGTTACAACATTAATCATTAGATGGGAGCTTAACCTTCCCAAATCCTTGTTGATAATTCACTACCTTTAGTTTATTTCTCAGTTCGGGCAAATCAACATAACGCGGGATTTATTGTTTGCAACCAATAAATAACAATCATAACAATGGAATTATCAAGATGTACCTACAATCACTCAAACCCTAACAAACTATTAAATCCATGGGGGAATAATCTTAGATCCCACAACCCTAGATGTGGGTTTTAGTGCCACATGAAAAAGAAAGAGATAACAACAATTATATTCATCATTCAAAGTAATTAAACTTACAAAAGATGAAGTCTGAAGTTGATTCTCTTCCAAGTTCTAGAGAAAATTCCCACAACTGAATCAAAGATTTGAAAAAATTGAATTCTAAGTTAAGAGAGCCAAAAAGAACAGTAAACTCCCTTGGAGTAAGTTCCATCCGTTTCTAGATGTTACCCTGAAAACCCTAGAAATTGTCTTTAAATACTTTAGCCTAATTATGGAAACAAAATCATAGATCATAGCTTTTTTCTGAAATAGATGATGTCTTGGGTGACGGCTTATCAGGAGTCTGACGACTTATCATGAATGTCGTTAGCTCCTTTTCACTTTTGACAATCTCTGCCTTAGGTTGAAGATGAGGTGTGAGGGCTTATCATACCTTTGATGAATTATCACAGACGTCGTTGATTATTCACTTCAAATCCCATTCATTGGCTAAGCCTAACGATAATCCTGATGGCTTATCACACTTCTGACGGACTATCACAGATGTCGTCACATATTTCAGCTGAAGTTCATTCTCTGTCTAAGGCTGACGGTACTTTTGATAACTTATCACAAGGTTGATAGCTTATCAGACAAGTTAACAGCTATACTTCTCTCTCTACTTACTCAGAAATCAACTCTTTTACTTTCATTATTGCTGGTTCTCTTGCATCTTGACTTTTCTGCAATATCAAAGAGAAAACAATCAAAAATGACAAAAGTTGCTTAATACTTTGCAATTATTCTTAGTTAAATGCCTTAAATGTGTTAGCATCTGCTCACATATTAACACCCTCAACTAAAAACAATTGCTTTTCCTCAAGCAACTAAAACACAACCAAGAGGAGACAAGCACATTCGACAGTCAATCATCCATTTTAGCTCAAAACATATACACCATCTCCAAGGTTAATTAATTTTATAAAAAAACTATGAAGATTATTATAGAACAACAATGCGACACACAGGAATCAAGATATGGCATCGATTCAGCAACAACAACATGCATGTATGTCATACCCTGATCGTGCTGTAAGCCTAAACTTATCTTTTGAGCGAATGGGAAAGAATTCCAATGTGAATGATGTTTAAAACATGATGTATTTCCCTAATTTCTACTTTCTATCTTGTGGATATTTGAATAAGCTTTTTGTCGATACCAATATCATTAAAATCAGAAATCGGATCAAGAAGTTATGAATATCTGAAATCCCAGACGTAAAACATCATTATTTAGACCCTCAGCGCATCGCGGAGATGAGTAATATCCTAATTGTCAATTTCTAGTGAGCCTCAGTGATATTACCACATTGCCCAAGGCTCAATATCAGGATTGTCAAATTTTAGTGCACCAACATGATTCCACCGCATCGTGGTGCCCTTCCAGGTCATAACCAAGGTGGCAACGTGATTTCACCGTATCACGCCACTGAGTGGTTTCCTCGTTTTCCAAAATCTAGTGAAGGACTACGATCATGGTGCGTCACTCCAGGGCTAAAAATTGGGCTCTAGTTTTAGAATTTGCTCAAGGGCATTTTGGTGTTTCCACCCAGTTTGGCCCTCTATATATAGATTCAAGTAGAGAAAAGAAATCCATTCTTCTCCATTTCTATTAAATATCTAGAACTAGGGTTTATATCTTCCAAATCCAAATCAAATCTTCTCCTAAAAATTGAAGAATTTTCCATAGATTTCACCAAGTTATTCAAGAATCAAGTTCTCCAAGTCAAAGGCATCAAGAAACTTAGATCAAAAGTGTGAAGAAGAGTTTCCAATCAAGTATTTTCAACTTAAAGTTATAATCCAAGGTATGTGGGGTTTTGAACAAGAGTAATCCTTTCGTTCTTGTGCCCAAAAATTTGATTTCTATTATGGATTTATATGAATTTACAAGTGGGTTTATACCCAAATTACTTCATCAAGAGACTATGAGAATATAAATTGTTAAAGCTTTGTTATACATCATTATTTTACTATTCCCAAGTTAGGACTTGATATTTAATACTGTGAATTTCATATTTCTACTATGAGTTGATATTTCAAGTGCCTTCAAGATGCGTGTCAAGCTTTAAGCTTTCTTATGACAAATTGGATTATTGAGTATATTAATTCATGTGATTGAGTTGTTACAATGAGTCTTGATATTTCCTCAAAGTTAATGATGTTTCCATGATTTAATGAATTGATACATTTTGATATTGAGAAATATTGATTTGATTTGAGTCGAGTTAGGAATCCAGAAATTGATTATGATTTGATAAATGAGAAAGATATTTGATTTGATATTCATGATAGATCCTTGTGATGTTTGTGGTGGATTTCCTAACACGTTCTGAGCTTGTGTATGGGAGTAGTATTTATCACTAACTGGGAAATGTGGTATTTCCCACTAAACTACGTGCCACCGTAGGATTGGTATGATATTTGTGGGCCAGAGGCCGAGTATGAGATTGTGATCACTAAGTTGAGGTTGTACTCCCTGGAAAGATTACGACGCTCCCGCCAATGTGGGGTTCTCTCCCTAGGAGGGAAAAACATTAGACTCCATATAGCTCAGATGGTTTATGTCTGTTATAAGAACCTCCCATGTCCATAATAGTTAAGTTTCTTTAATTATCGAGTTACTTCGAGTCTTGAGTTGAAGAGTTGAGTTGTTTATGATGATTTATGAGGCTTTTATCAATTGATTTATTTACTATGAGATCATGAAAAGTATGTTTCAATCTATCTCAAACCAAGTGAGCCATCATTGTACATATGCATATTTTCATGAAATTGATGATGATATTTACATTGTTGCATGCACCACTACATACTCAGCCTATTCCAAAGTGCTAACCCACATATTTTTCTTATCGGCTACATTTTGTTGTAATGTAGGTTCTGGTTATCAGTCACAGTTGCGTTAGAGATATTCGAGTGCCTCAACTACGTTCCCTTAGTGGTGAGTCCTCATGGTTCGAGGACCGTATCTATATCTTTGGTGATATCATTCTGTTGTTATAGCTTTCAGTACTGTCTGATTCAGTTAGGAGTTTATCCCAATGGCTCTTTAGTCTTGATTAGTAGAGGCTTTATCATACTAGAGTATTAGTATGTACAGAATGTTAGTATTTTGATTGTACAGGACACCATATCTTTGCTTTCAAGTATGTCCATCATATGATATCCTTTCTTATTTTGCCATGACTACTATCAAAGCGACATCAAAAAGGGATGACAGGCTTAGAGGGTTAGCTTGAGGCCACGTGTTGCCTTAAGTATTGTGTGACGTCTCGGGATAGGTTCTTGGGGAGTTACAAGCGTGGTATCAGAGCCTAAGGTTTAAAGAGTCCTAAAGAGTCTGACAAGCTGCGTTACTTAGAGTCTTGATCATCGGTGTGTAGTGTACCACATATATGAGTAAGAGGCTAAGGACGTTTTAGGAAAAGTCATTTCTTTGTTTCAAAAGTCTATTGTGCCTACGACTTTTTCTCTCCGCTATCAATTTATGCTCTCTTATGATAGAAAATGCCTCTTCTTCGAGCTTGTAGAAACAACAAACAACCTCAACCTGTTGATCCCTTGAACAAGCATGTGTCTCATGCGGAATTCCAGGCAGTTTTTCAGGCGCTAGCCCAGGCGGATACTGCCAATGCTCAGACCCATGCTCAGGTCACAATTCAACCTCCACAAGAAGGTAATTCATCGGAAGCTCGGGTTCATGATTTTATGTTGATGAATCAGCTAGAGTTTTATGGGTCAATGACAGGTAAGGACCCACAGACGTATCTTGATGAGGTGAAAAAGATCACCCAAATTATGTATGTAACGAAGGAAGAAAGTGTGGAGTTAGCTTTCTATCATTTGAAAGATGTTTCTTATGTTGGGTGGAGATGTAGAGGAAGAGTAAAGGGGAGGATGCCACTCCCATGACTTGGAAATTATTCCAGGATGCCTTCTTAGAAAGGTTCTTTCCCACGAAATTGAGGGAAGCAAAGGTAGAAGAATTTATGAACTTGCAACAGGGCTCCATGAAAGCTAAGGAGTATTTCCTTAAGTTCAACTAGTTGTCTAAGTATACTCCCGGTATGATGGCTGATTCGAGGACCAGTATGAGTAAGTTTCTGACTGGCGTATTGAGTTATGTTGTGAAAGAGTTTAAATCTGCTATGCTCAATAGGGACATGGATATTTCAAGGCTAATGATACATGCTCAGCATACAAGGTGAAGGAGAGAGAGAGTAAGAAGAAATAAGAGGGTTAGGTGAAAGCAGCAGGGGTATAGTCAGACTAAATTTTCTATAGGAAACCACCCTTAGTTCCAGAATCATTCATTCGCACGAGCTCCTTCATCAGCTAGTGCTCCTATATCTAGAATCAGGTAGGAGCAGGGTAATAGGTCTATTATGTCCAGGTCCTAGGATAGTATGAGTAACCGACCTCATCCTCCTTTATGTGCCAAGTGTGGTAGAGATCATTTTGGCGAGTGTTTTGTTGATTAGAGGGGTTGCTCTTATTGTGGAAAGTGATGTTGGGCATATTTATATGTCTAAGCACCATAACTTACCCATGCTGTAGCTAAATTTTGAGGATAAAATACATAATTCTTGCACTTTATCTATTTTTAGTTAAGTGAGCTGACCTATGTGATTAGCATGCTTTTTAGGTACTAATGAGGAAGATTACAACACTTTGGGGACCTGTGGATAGCAAAGGAAACTTCACATAAAAGAAAACAAGATTTTGGACTGAATGTGATATATGGGAACTGTTTCCCGAGCAAACTTAATATTTTTAAATAGTTAAGGATGCAGTAGCAATTTAGCAGAGAAGGATGTTATTAAAAGCCTTATGGATAAATTTTTAGGGATTATTGAACATTCGGTATTATTTTCAAAAAGAGAAAGCGGCTTAGCTTGTGATTTCCATTTTATTCAAGAGTAGCTAAGTTTATTTGTTAGGGTTATGGAAACCTTGTAGTATACTCTCTATTGCTATGGGTTTTTTAATTTATGATGTGTTAATTCACTTATATCATTACTCTCTTCGTTATGATTGAATTCTCGTGGTTGCAAACATAGGGAATGTGCCATTATAGCAATAACTTGTTCGATAGGAAAGTTACTATTTGGAAAAGAGAGTAGTGAAAAGAAAATGGGGTTTCCAACCTCTATTTTACACGTTAATGCCTTAGCAGGATTAACTACTTAGATAGTTTGTATGATTGGTTGTACACTTTGGATTTGAGAGAACTAAGGTAAATAAATCCTTGATGGTTGAGAAACACTTGGATTTAGAATTAGAATACATCTCTCTATAAGTGCATGCATGTATAAATCCTTATTACTCATAGTTAATAGAGAAGTAAAAGCTACAAGGTGGACATAACCCTAACTTGTCACTCTATGTGATCAAATATTAATACACATATTGCTTCATTGTTATATTGTAACTATCATTTCAAATTTAAAACAAAACCCCCATTCAGGAACGTCCGACCAACAGTCCCATAACAACTACAATACTTAGTAACACAGTATTCCCTGTGGGATTCGACACCCAACCTGGTTGGGTTCTCTATTTGACAGCGACCGCTTACTCTCTCGTAAGAGAGGTATAATTTAGGCGTATAAGAAATTTGGGCCACTGACTTAGAGATTGTTTGTTTGCTAGATAGGGGAGTCGAGATGCTTGTCCCCATAGTTAGGCTACCAGTTCCCCCGGTCCCGTAGTCTGCCCAATTTTTCCTCAGGGCGCTTCTTCTAGTAATGCTGGTGGTTCGCGCCAGAATCGCTTCTATGCTATACCACCTCGCCAGAAGCAAGAGGACTCTCCAGATATTGTCACTATTATGCTCTGTGTCTTTTATTTTGATGTGTACGTGTTGATGGACCCTGGGTCAAGACTTTCTTATGTGACTCCGTTGGTGGCTGTGAATTTTGAGATAAGTGCTAAAAAGATTCTTGAGCCTATCCTAGTTTCTACCCTAGTAGGTGAATCTGTTGTTGCTAAATAAATGTATAAGAAGTGTCCTATCACTGTCTGTCATAGAGTCATATTTGCAGACTTGATTGAGTTAGACATGTTTGATTTTGACATTATTCTGGGTATGGATTGACTTCACTCTTGTTATGCGTCTATAGACTGTCTTACCCGTGTAGTCAAGTTTCAGTTTCCCAATGAGCCAGTCTTTGAGTGGTCCAAAAATTTTGTATCCCTTAAGAGTCGTTTCATATCTTACCTTAAGGCCAGAAAATTGATATCCAAGGGTTTTATCTATCATTTGGTTCGAGTTAAAGAAACAAAGTCTGAGACTCCGACTATTCAGTCTATCAGTTTTGTCAATGAGTTTCTTGATGTTTTCCTGGAAGATCTCCCAAGGGTACCTCCCGATAGAGAGATAAAATTTGGGATTGATCTTCATCCCGAGACACAACCTATTTTTATTCCTCCATATCATATGGCCCCCACAGAACTTAAAGAGTTAAAAGAGCAACTCAAAGATCTTCTTAATAAGGGTTTTATAATGCCCAGTGTATCTCCTTGGGGTGCACCTGTTCTGTTAGTGCGAAAGAAAGATGGTTCATTGCGTATGTGCATTGACTATTGTCAGCTCAACAAGGTCACAGTCAAAAACAAATATCCTCTTCCTAGAATTGATGACCGGTTTGATCAGCTACAAGGTGCCAGTTATTTCTCAAAAATAGATTTGAGATCCGGTTATCACCAACTTAAGGTTAGAAAGTGTGATATTCCAAAGATGGCTTACCTCATCCGTTATGGTTATTTTGAGTTCCTGGTTATGTCTTTCGGGCTAACTAATGCCCTAACAGCTTTTATGGACCTCATGAATCGGGTGTTTAGACAGTATTTGGATATGTTTGTTATTGTGTTCATAGATGATATTAATGTGTACTACCGAAGTAAGATGGACCATGTAGATCATCTCTGAATTATCTTGCAAACCCTTAGAGATCATTAATTATTTTCCAAGTTTAGCAAGTGTGAATTTTGGCTAAGGTCAGTTGCCTTTCTGGGTCATATTGTTTCTTCTGAAGGTATTCAAGTTGATCCTCGAAAGGTTAAAGCTGTGAGGAATTGGCCTAGACCTATTTCCTCATCTGATATTTGGAGTTTCTTGGGTCTAGCTGTCTACAATCGTCATTTTGTTGAAGGCTTCTCTTCTATTGCATCTCCTTTGACTCAGTAAATCCAAAAGAAAGTTAAATTCAAGTGGTCATATTCTTTCCAGAAGAGTTTTCAGGAGTTGAAGACTCGACTCACTTTAGCCCTTGTGTTGACCCTTCCTAATGGTGTAGATGATTTTGTGGTGAATTGTGATTTCTCTAGAGTTAGTTTGGGTTGCGTATTGATGCAGAAAGGTAAGGTTATAGCCTATGCCTCTAGGCAGTTGAAACCGCATGAGAAGAATTACCCGATCCATGATCTTGAATTAGTTGCAGTGGTTTTTTCTTTAAAAATTTGAAGACACTACTTGTACGGAGTTCATGTTGATGTCTTTATGGATCATAAGAGTTTGCAGTATGTTTTTACTCAAGGAGAGATGAATCTTCGACAGAGGTGATGGTTAGAATTGCTGAAGGACTACGATATGAGAGTGTTGTACCACCCGGGCAAGCCCAGTGTAGTGGCAGATGCCCTTAGTAGGTCATCCATGGGTAGTGTAGCATTTGTAGAGAAAGGTAAGAAGGAGTTAGTTTGTGAAGTGCATCGTTTGGCGAGGTGGGGTGTTAGATTGCTTGATTCAGTTGAGGGTAATGTTTGGGTCCAGAGTTGTTTCGAATCTTCTCTAATTTCGGAGGTAAAGAGAAGCAAGATATGGATTCTTATTTGGTTGAACTAAAAGGGTTAGTTAAAGACCAAAAGGTGGAGGTTTTCTCCCAAGGGGCAGGTGGTGTATTGAGGCTTCAAAATAGGTGATGTGTGCCTGACATTGATGATTTGTGACAGAGAATTACGGTTGAAGTGCATGGCGCACAGTATTCTATTCATCCCGGTGCTACCAAGGTGTACCGCAATTTGCGGGAAATCTATTAGTGGAATGGTATGAAGAAGTATATAGCAAAGTTTGTAGATAAGTGTACAACTTGCCAATAGGTGAAGATAGAGCACCAGATACCCAGTGGTATGATGCATGAATTTAGCATTCCTACTTGAAAGTTGGAAGAGGTGAACATGGATTTCATGACCGGTTTAGCTCTCTCTCGTCGTCATTGTGATTCAATTTTGGGTCATTGTAGAAAGGTTGAATTAGTCCGTACATTTCTTGCCAGTACATACATCTTCCACTGTTGAGGACTATGCTAAGCTGTATATTCGAGAGTTAGTCATGTTGCATGGAGTTCCGTTGTCTACCATCTCCGATAGAGGTACTTAATTTACTTCTAAGTTTTGGAGAGCCTTTCAGAAAGGTCTTGGCACCCAAGTTCATCTTAGTTTCACTTTTCATCCGCAGATAGACGGCCAGGCTGGGAGGACCATCCAGACTTTGGAGGAGATGTTGAGGGCATGTGTTTTTGATTTCAAAGAAAGTTAGGATGAACATTTTCCATTGATTGAATTTGCTTATAGCAACAGTTTTCATGCTAGCATTGGAATGGATCCATTTGAGGCTTTATATGAAAGGAGATGTAGATCACCTATAGGTTGGTTTGAAGTGGGTGAAGCTGCTGTGATTAGACCTGATGCTATATTTGAAGCTATGGAGAAAGTTAAGCTGATTCAAGAAAGGTTGAAGACAACCCAGAGTCGTCAGAAGTCATATGCAGATGTGAGAAGAAGAGCTCTTGAGTTTAAAGTTGATGATTTAATGTACCTGAAAATTTCACCCATGAAAGGGGTGAAGAGATTTGGTAAGAAAGGAAAGCTTAGTCCCCGATATGTTGGCCCTTACAGAGTTTTGAATCGTGTTGGTAAAGCAGCTTATGAGATTGAGTTGCCTACGGAGTTGTCAGCTGTCCACCTTGTCTTTCACATTCCTATGCTTAAGAAGCACATTGGCGATTCTGCTGTTGTTCATGATCCATCAGAGAACTTAGACATTCGGGATAGCCTTTCTTATGAAGAGATTTCGGTTGAAATCATAGATTTTCAAGTCCATAGACTAAGAAACAAGGAAGTTCCTTTGGTTAAAGTTCTGTGGAAAAATCAATCTATAGAGGGTGCTACTTAGGAAGCAAAAGCAGATATATGAGTTAAGTACCCCCCGTCTCTTCTCTTCAAGTTCAAATCAAGCTGAAGGTATTATTTTTCCTTAATTTAGTTTCCTCCTAATCCAGTGTATTCGGTTATATAGTTGTCTTCCATCTTGATTCGTGCATTTAGTGAAGTATCTGAAAGTCTAGAGCAAAGTAAGCTTGTTGAATAGATTATTTCAGTAGGGCATTTTCAAGTGTCCTCTTTGACCTTGAGTCTAACTAGCAATATTTGAGGATGAATGTTTCCAAGCGGGAGATATTGTAATACCCCGACCGTTTCGTAAGCCTAAACTCATCTTTTGAGCAAATAGAAAAGACTTCCAAAGTGAATGATGTTTAAACCATGCTGTATTTCCTTGATTTCTACTTTATAACATGTGGATATTTGAATAATCTTTCCGTCGATACCAATTTCATCAAAATCGGAGATCGAAGAAAGAAGTTATGACTATCTGAAGTCCCAGTCATGAAACATCATTATTTAGACCCTCAGCGCGTCGTGGAGATGAGTAATATCCTAATTGTCACTTTCTAGTGAGCCTTTGCGATATTACCGTATCACACCAAGGCTCAATATCAGGATTGTCAAATTCCAATGCACCAACGCAATTTCACCGTGTTGCGGTGCCCTTCCAGGTCATAACCAAGGTAGCAACGCGATTTCACCACATCGCGCCACTGAGTAGTTTCCCAGTTATCCAAAATCCAGTGAAGGACCGTGATCATGGCACATCACACCCGGGCCAAAAATCGGGCTCCAATTTTAGAATTTGCTTAAGGGTATTTTGGTGTTTCCGCCTAGTTTGGCCCTCTCTATATAGATTTAAGTAGAGAAGAGAAATCCATTCTTCTACATTTCCCTTCCAAGAAATATCTAGAACTAGGGTTTCTCGCTTCCAAATCCAAATCAAATCTTCTCCAAGAAATTCATCAATTTTTCCATAGATTTCACTATGTTGTTCAAGAATCAAGTTCTCCAAGTCAAAGGCATCAAGAAACTTAGCTCAAAAGTATGAAGAAGAGTTTCCAATCAAGTCTTTTCATCTTAAAGTTATAATCCAAGGTATGTGGGGTTTTGAACAATAGAAGTCCTTTCATTCTTGTGCCCAAAGCTTTAATTTCTATCATGGATTTGTATGATTTTGCAAGAAGGTTTATACCCAAATTACTTAATCATGAGACTATGAGAATATAAATTGTTCGAGCTTTGTTATACATGATTATTTTACTATTCCCTAGGTTGGACTTGATATTTAATATTGTGAATTTCATATTTCTACCATGAGTTGATATTTCAAGTGCCTTCAAGATACATGACAAGCTTTAACCTTCCTTATGACAAATTGGATTATTGAGTATATTGATTAATAAGATTGAGTTGTTACAATGAGTCTTGATATTTCCTCAAAGTTAATACTGTTGACATGATTTAATGAATTGATACATTTTGATATTTAGAAAGATTGATTTGATTTGAGTCGAGTTTGGAATCCACAAATTGATTATGATTTGATAAATGAGAAAGAGATTTGATTTGATCTTCATGATAGAACATTGTGATGTTTGTGGTGGATTTACTAACTCGTTCTGAGCTTGTGTCTAGGAGTAGTATTTTTTACCAAGCAGAAAATGTGGTATTTCCCCTGAAACTATGTGCCACCGTAGGATTAGTATTGATATTTGTGGGCCAGAGGCCAAGTATGAGATTATGATCAATAAATTGAGGCTGTACTCCGTGGCAAGAGTATGCCGCTCCCGCCAATGTGGGGTTCTCACCTTAGGAGGGCAAAACATTTGACTCCATGTAGCTCACATGGTTTATGTCGGTTATAAGAACCTCCTATGTCCATAAGAGTTGAGTTTCTTGAATTACCGAGTCACTCCGAGTCTTGAGTTGAAGAGTTGAGTTGCTTATGATGATTTATTATATTTTTATTAAATGATTTATTTACTATGAGATCATGAAAAGTATGTTTCAATCTAACTCAAGCCAAGTGATCCATCATTGCACATATGCATATTTTCATGAAATTGATGATGATATTTACATTGTTGCATGCAAACCCACATACTTAGTACATTCCAAAGTGCTGACCACATATTTTTTCTATGGGATACATTTTCTCATAATGTAGGTTCAGGTACTCAACCGCAGCTGTGTTAACGATATTCTAGTGCCTTAACTACGTTCCCTCAGTGGTGAGTCGTCATGGTTAGAGGATTGTGTCTATATTTTTGGTGATATCATTCTGTTGTTGTGGCTTTCAGTACTGTCTGAGTTAGTTGGGGTTTTTCCAATGGCTCTTTATTCTTGATTAGTAGAGGCTTTTTCAGCATAGAGTATCAGTATGTACAGAATGTTAGTATTTTAATTGTACAACATATCTTTGCTTTCGAGTATGTCCATGATATGATATCCTTTCTTATTTTTCCATGACTACCGTCAAAGTGAGTTTAAAAAGGGATGACAGGCTTAGAGGGTTAGCTTAAGGACATGTGTGGCCATAAGTACCGTGTGACATCTCAGGATAGGTTCTTGGGGAATTACAATGTACCAAGCTTAAACTATCTAAACAAGTTAGCAACTAGAAACGCAACCAGTGTGCCCTCACTACAAAGAAGTCTCTCCTTAATCATATGTGAAATGAAGTATGTTAATGCGGGGACGGTTAAGAGAGACTAATTCTCAGAAAGAAGCTCTAATCAATGTATGCCAAATACCATAAGCTTGCCCTTATTTTCATTACCAAGGTTTTTCAGACAGGTAAGCTAGGATCACTATAGGTCTTTTTCTTCAGCTTGTAACGTAGGCTAAGGGCTGGTATGATACTCGATAATATTTAAGGTGACTAAGCCTCCTTGGAAATACACTATTTTTTGGGGTCTCACTTATCAATCTTTACCTTACTTCTCCCTTTCTTGATTAAAGAACATTCAAGTTGGGTGCAGTTTTTATTCATTCATTTTTTTTCCACACCTTTTCTTTTCTCATTCTTTTTCTACCACACCCAGCCTTGTATTTTTTTTCACCCTTTTTTATACTCACTTTACATCACGTACCCCTATGATAGCCACCCTCAACAAAGGCTATTTGCCTAAGTCAAAGTGCACAATGTTCAAGGAGTTGATAGGTATTATTAAAGAATAGGCATTTAGGTGCAAAATCAGGATCAAGGGATATTATTCACACATGGAAGGTCATTTAGGATAAAAGTAGACTAATATCAACAATGACCTATGATCCTTTCCTAACTGCTATCCTACAACAAAGGTAAGACCAACCGGGCAAGTTTTGGATTTAACACACAACGGGAACTAGGTAGTATCTAACACACACATGGCAAAAATGTACATCACAAGATACTACCCATTGGGTTCATGCAATTGTTTGCAGTGATTATCATGTCCATAGTACCAATGCCATAACAAGATGCACAGTGGTCACACATAAATGCATATCACACAATTATAAAACAGACCTTTGGAGGGGTGTCCAAAAATCAACAAAAACATGTTAACTACCTAAGTTACTTGTATTTCTCCTAGTCAACTAAAATATTTTACAAAAAATCACAACACGCCTAAATGTCGACTCTACTAGGAACAAGACTCTGGGGAAAAAAGGCACGGCAACAAAAATCCCAAGAGGACATCAACACCCACAAGTAGACCCACCCTCGACTTAAAATCATGCAATGTCCCCAATGTGTCAAACCAAAACAAGAGAGTTAAAAATATACCTATGGCACTATGGGTGCGAAGATCTGATGTCAATCACATAATATGAATACAAATAACAAAATACCTTAGGTTCCCTCCCAAGCAGCGCCTGATTAAATATCGCGGCATAACTAGGTTATCTTGACTACTCAGAATTCATCAAGATACCTTAAAAGTACTTCATCCTTTATCCCTCCACTTAGATGATTTGAATTATCGGCCCATATTTTGATCTTTACATCTTTTAGGTTTGTTGGGCAAATGTAAGAGCATGATAAGGAAGGTTCTATCACGCCACTTCGAAGACTTGAACTGCTTGCCCAATTTTGCATCGAATTTTTGTATGGGATCATTTGGCAACAGTGAGAATCTTAAAAATCCACTAAATGGACATCGATCTTTAAGCTTCTTGGACTTTAAGATTAGGGTTGTATTATACCCTTTCAGAAAGACAAACTCCAAAATGTATGAATTTTCCTTCTCATTTCTAAAATTCATCATTTGCTTGGGTGATTCGACTTTCATCACATCCACTAAGAATAATGTTGAAAAGTGATTTGAGTGAGGTCTTCTCCATAATTTTGGAGTTGCATCCTTCTCGACCTCTTCACCCCAAATTGGGCTAGAGTCTTTATAAGAGATTGGCTTGGTTTCTTCTTTTGTCTCTAGCACCATTTCCTTAATATAGGCACTATCTCTCATGATTGGTTTGGTTGGTTGGGAAATCACCGAGGGTTGCGCATCATCAAGCTCAACATTAATATAGGGTTCTTGCTTCTCATCTTTACACTTTTTCATTATTTTAAATGATTCCACAGACAAGATATCATCTAAACATAATATAGAAGAATGCTTTGAATGATTGACCTCTATATCTATCTCCTCATGAATGATTGGATTCATGTCTTGATGCATATCACATATGATATCATACGTTTCTTTCTGGAGATCCAACATTCATTGAAACATAAATTCAATGCCACTCTTCCTGGTGCTTCGTTCTTCCGTTTCTTAACTATATGACCTATCAAACTCTTAAGAAGTGCTAGAACTTGGGTTAGTACAATAGGGGGAGTGGGCATTTGGGAAATCACTCTAATGTCCATCTTGACCACCACATAAAGAACAATCATACTCCCAGTAGGATGGAGATGGTACACACATCTCTCTCCAAGGAGCATATTTACAATCTTGCCAAAAATAAGGTCTATCACAATATGGACATAGATCATCAAGATAAGATTTCCAACCACCAAGATCATGTTCATTCCACGATACCATAGTAATAAGTAAACTAAAATAACAATCTACCAAACACAAGAAATAAAAGAAAACTAAAAACAAATATTTATAAGTTTGAATTCAACCAAGTAGGCTAAAATTCAAAACCAACTCCATACGCTAAATTATTCCCTGGTAACGACACCATTTTTGATAATGCTCAACTCATACATCAATTTAGTGCAAGGCAGTCGTCGTCAATATATTTATCCAACTTTGGAGTTGGGGTCTAATCCACGAGGAACAATGTGAGTGATGATTAAACTAATTTGAAACTATAGCTACAAGTTGAATTTAAACAAATGTTTCAAAAAGATAAAATGTGGGTTTTTGATGATCAAACAAATGTTAAAGTTTTAACTTGCTTTAGAGCTCAAAACTAAAATTTCAATGGTTCACATCAGTGATAGAGAAACTAGGGTTGTGATCGCTATGATTATTAATCCTCATTAAATAATAACTGTAGTATTGGGTTCTCATGACTTGTGGGAAAAACCAAATTATCAGTTTTGACAGTCCATCTAAGTGTTTCTCAACCTGCCTAGATGTTGAACTCCCTAATTCTCTCAAACTTAGGAAATCATTATATTCATAC
Organism: Capsicum baccatum var. pendulum; assembly: GCA_030864225.1. NCBI lineage: Eukaryota > Viridiplantae > Streptophyta > Magnoliopsida > Solanales > Solanaceae > Capsicum > Capsicum baccatum. The sequence goes on from CM061556.1 coordinate 229,329,340, forward strand.
TGATTTTATCTCAAGTTGATCAATCTTTTTACAACATTAATCATTAGATGGGAGCTTAACCTTCCCAAATCCTTGTTGATAATTCACTACCTTTAGTTTATTTCTCAGTTCGAGAAAATCAACATAAGGTGGGATTTATTGTTTGCAACCAATAAATAACAATCATAACAAAAGAATTATCAAGATGTCCCCACAATCACTCAAACCCTAACCAACTATTAAATCCATGGGGGAATAATCATAGATCCCACAACCCTAGTTGTGGATTTTAGTGCCACATGAAAAAGAAAGAGATAGAAATAATTATATTCATCATTCAAAGTAATTAAACTTACAAAATATGAAGTCTGAAGTTGATTCTCTTCCAGGTTCAAGAGAAATTCCCACAACTAAATCAAAGAGTTAAAAAAATTGAATTCTAAGTTAAGAGAGTCAAAAGGAAAAGTAAAATCCCTCGGAGTAAGTTCCAGCCGTTTCTAGATGTTACCTTGAAAACCCTATAACTTGTCCTTAAATACTTCAGCCTAATTATGGAAACAAAATCATAGATCACATCTTTTTTCTTGGACAGATGACATCATGGGTGATGGCTTATCAGGAGTCTGATGACTTATCACGAATGTCGTTAGCTCCTTTTCACTTTTGACAATCTCTGCCTTAGGTTGACGATAAGGCGTGATGGATTATCATATATTTGATGACTTATCACAGACATCGTCTATTATTCACTTCCAAAACCATTCACTAGCTAAGCCTAAGGACAATCCTGATGGCTTATCACACTTCTGACGGCCTATCACAGATGTCATCACGTATTTCGGCTGAAGTCCATTCTCTGTCTAAGGCTGATAGTACTTTTGATAACTTATCACAAGGCTAACAACTTATCAAATAAGTCATCAGCTATACTTCCCTCTCTACTAGCTCAGAAATCAACTCTTTTACTTTCTTTATTGCTGGTTCTCTTGCATTGTAACTTTTACTGCAATATCAAAGAGGAAACAATCAAAAACGACAAAATTTTCTTAATACTTTGCAATTATTCTCAGTTAAAAGACTCAAATATGTTAGCATCTGCTCATACATCAAACACTCTCTTTACTCTCTCTAAATACTCTCAAGAAAGTCAAGCAAGGGTTTTACTAATTTGGTCATCTAAGGGCTCAAGGGTTGATTTCTCTTCATAAATCTTTGTAATTCAGGCGTGTTACTCTTTCCTCATTGTTAATTTTGTTAAAACATATGATTTAAAGTATTGTTCATAAGATATTAATGTTGGGTTTTGAACTATGGGTTGAGGGTTTTTAATATAAATGGTTTAAATACTTTTTCCATGAAATTTATGAAACAATTGTTCTTAAATTAATAGTTGATAAATGCATTGGGGTGCATGGGAATGGTGGATTTAAATAGGGGTACAACAGAATCCGCAAATTAATTGGTTTGGTATGGAAAATGGTAATGATCTCAACCCACTTGCATAATTGATTATGGTTTGTGTATTATCACTTGTCCTGACTTATTTCTTGAAGATAATGCAGGGTATAAATGGTTGAATAGGTAAGGATGGTTTTAAAAACCTTGTGGGGTACACGAGAATCCCCTACGAGATTTTTATAATAGAGTCTGCAGGGTACATGGGTATCCTCTAAGTGTTGGCTAATGAATTTACTTGTAATCTATGGTCGGTATGATGATACCACTAAATAATGCTTTAATATTTGTATCCTAAAATTAGTGGTTGGATTATATGTTAAATGTTTTAATTAGGCAATAATTGGAGTTGAGTTAGCTAGCCATAAAGGTGTGATTCTGAAGAACTAATACTAGAATCTCATGTTTACTGACATGAGAGTTGGTCTTGATGACCATATACTTGTAGGGTACAGGGGAATCCCTGAAGTGTATACTCGTATATATGTATCATGGAGGGTGAAGGGTACAAGAAAATCCCCGATCATCTATAATACTTTGGTTCATATAACTAACATGCATTGGTCCCGTTCAGGGGGTAACACTGGACTCATATAGCCCATGGGTGGATTTATGATGGCAAAGCTACACAAACTCAGGTAAAGGTTTTAAAGTCCATGCCAAGCACGTTCCCTATCCCAGCATTATATTGTAATACCCTGAATTCTGTCTTGTTCAATTTAGCTCAAAAGAGTAATATTAGAGATGTAGGACCTAAAATTTTAGCTAAGTGTTGAAGACCTAGTCTTACTTTTGGCCTAAAAACTTTGAAGACTTTATTCTCGACCTTTCCAACCTTGAAATGTTAATTTTTAAGTTGTTTCATGATCAGGGTGGTCCATAGTACCTCCAGGGTGAGTTTTGAAATTTTTAGAGAAGGATTGGGGCAAGTTTGGTTGGCCAAAATAGAACCTCAAAGCGATATAACAGCTCCGCATAAAAGTAGATGACGTGACACATCACTAATTGCGTTGTAGTGAGTGATGCGATGCATCGCTGATCGAGTTGGTGCCAGTTTTTGTGTGTTAAATGATGGGTTATGGGGGCATTTGAGTCATTTACCATCACCCATATCCACCTAAAACACATAATATTAGCCCCAAATAGCATAGACACTTCATTATTCATCTTTTTCTTCTCCAAGAATAAAACCCTAGCTCCAAGAATCAAGAACAATCCCATAATTCCTACTCCAAGAAAGCATTTAATCCAAAGTTCTGGGTTCAAAAACTTCAAGAAGAAGCTTCAAGAACACGATTAGAGAGTCAAAGGATCAAGCTTTTATATTTAATTCATCAATAAAGGTAAGTGGGATTATAAACAAGGATCCTCATTCATATTTGTGCCCAAGAAACTAGCTTTCAAAGTTAAATTTATATGAATTTATATGATTTACAGTTTAGGGTTCATACCCAATTATCATTATTTGATGATGTTGATGTTTCAAGTAGTTAAATGTTGAATTTCCTCTCTACTTTTGTATGTTTATGCGTGTGCGATGATTTTATATAAATTGAAAACTAAATTTCATTATCTTGACTAGAATTATGAAAGAATTTCAAGATTTTGATTATTTAGCATGACTTTATGATAATTTGACATGAGTTTGATCATGAGTTTTAAGCCCTAGGATAAGTATTGTTATCTCAATAAGATGATGCTTTCAAGTATCCCATGACTAGCTTATATTTAGATTTTTCAGAAAAGATTTGATTTTTGATCCTCAGTTAAGTTATGGAATCCACTACACTCTTTTGATTTCAGTTTTAATTATAGTTTAAAGTAAATAGATGTATAACTAGTTTTCATTTTAAACCCTTATGCTAGATTTAAAGTGGATTTCCTATAGAATGAACATACAGATTAAAGGGAGTAGTATTTAGCACTGAGTGAGAAGTGTGGGTTCAGTGCATCCTACTTCCCCAGAACTATGACCAAACGTAGGTACAAATTCATATTATATTCCATTTGTATATGAAAACAGATACACATTGTGATAACTTGGTTTAGGTTATGCCCTTGGAAAAATTATGGCTCGTCTTCCCAACATGAGGTTTTCCCATAAGTGAACTAGATGTTGGACTCTATCATATCTTACATAGTGTATGTTGGTTAGATGAACCTCCCTAATAGCAAATCATTACAAAGCTATTTTAAAAGAATTCCCTATAGAACAACGTAATTTTAATAGAAAAGAACAATAAAAAAGCTTTTAGAAACTAAGTGTAAAGGCTCATGATTTTAATCAAATATTATTTTGCATAAGTCATTAGCTATGATATTTTTGCTTTCAGTTTACGAATACAAAGTGAGTCCCTTTGAACTTAGCTTAAATGATTTGGAAAACATACTTGACTTCAATCTTATTTATTTCACTAGTAGAAAGAATAATAGTACAATTTGCAGAACTAAATGTTATGACTCACTAGATTTATGCCATATATTTTGCTATTCATGGTTGTGATTTCTTTCAGTTTTTCAGATATTCCAGCTTATAAGAGTCATCTTCATTTAGCATGCATATTTTATGAATTTTGATAACATTGAGATACTATTTCTAATTATGCATTCACCCCCACATGCTCAGTACATTCCAAAAGTATTAATCTATATATATTTCTATGTGCTATATTATCTTATAATGTAGGTTTAGGTGCTTAGTTCTAGTAGCGTGATTGATCATGAGCATCTCTATCTACATCCCGACAGTGGTGAGTCCTCATAGTTTATAGACCCAGTTATTTAGATTTACAGCTTTCCAGATTAGTTTATTTAGTTATGTTAGACAGTTCGATTCACTTGGGGGTCTGTCCTAACGACTATCTAGTAATATCATTAGAGGCTTGTCCGACTATTTGATATATTTTAGATTTTTAGTGTTAGTTATTCAGATTTTTCTTAGTTAAGTACTTTTAAACATTTCATGAAGTAAAACTCAGTTCAGTTCAGATAATATTTCAGTATTTTAGTGTACCGCATGCTTATATTACCTTTGTTTGAGTCATCAGAATGAGTAGCAAGCTTTCAGGGTTAACTCGGGACTACTTGTAGTTCGGAGCACCATGTGGAATCCCAGGACTCATTTTTAGGCGTTACAAACTTGGTATCAAAGCCTAAGGTTGTTAGAGTCCTAGGGAGTCAGACAAGCTGCATTACGTAGAGTCTTGATCATAGGTGTGAAGTGTGCCACATTTATGAGCAAGAGGCTACGGTATATTTTTAGTGAACCATCTCTTTCTCTCATCATCTATCATGCTTACAGTGCCTTTATCTTCTTTTAACTCATGCTCTTACATGACAATTGAATATGGCTCCTTGCTATGCTAATGCACACAGAAATGATAACCAACCACCCCACCCTGCTGACCCTCTGAATGAGAATGTATCCTATACTAAATTTTGGGTTGCCTTTCAGGCGTTTGCCCAAGCTGTGACTGCCAATATTGAGGAAAACCATCAGGTGACAGTCCCACTTCAGCAGAATGGGGATTTAGCAATAGCGGGAATTCGTGACTTTATAAGAATAAATCCACCTGAGTATTTTGGGTCAAGGTAGGTGAGGATGCATAACTTTAGTTAGATGAGGTGAGGAAGATCACCCAAAATATGCATGTTACTAAAGAGAAAAGAGTAGAGTTGGCCTCCTATAGGTTGAAAGATATAGAATATAATTGGGTGGTTGTGTGGAAAAATAGTAGAGGTGAGAATGTAACTCCTATAAGTTGTTAGGTATTTAAGGACACGTTTCTAGATAGGTTCTTTCCACGTGAAATAAGAAAATCTAAGGTAGAAGAGTTTGTGAACCTGAGGTAGGGTTCGATGATAGTGAAGGTATACTGCCTTAAGTTCAACCAGTTATCTAAGTATGCCCCTGATACGATGGCTAACCTTAGAGAAAGTATGAGTAAGTTTGTTACTGGAGTATCTGATTTGGTGGTCAAAGAGTGTAGGACTTCCATGCTTATTAGGGATATGGATCTTGCTATACTGATGATTTATGCACAACAGATTAAGCCATAAAAGTTAAAACGGAGAGAGAGGGGAATTAAGAAGGCTAGAACTAGGCAGTTTAATTATAGCCAGGCTAAGTTTTGAGGGGGAAATCATTCACAGTTTCAGAATCATTCATTTATGCCAGCGCCTCTTCATCCAGTGCTCCCGTCTCCAGGGCTAGGCAGGAGCAGTGGGGTAAGACTTCTATGGCCAAATCTTAGAATTGTGTGAGTGGAAAACCCAGTTATCCTCCATGTGCTAAGTGGGGTGAGAATTATCTTGGTGAGTGCTTGTTGGGACAGAAAGGTTGTTATGATTGTGGTAAGTTATGTCATGGAATCAAAGAGTTTCCGCATACTAAGAAGGGAAAGAGAGATGCTCGTGTAGAGACTCAGGCTACTGGTGCACCAGCTCCTCTGGGCTACCCAGTACCCCCTCAGGTACATCATCCAGGCTACTGATCAGTTTTATGCTTTACCATAATGGGAGGAGCAGAAGAGTTCACCAGATGTTGTTACTGGTATTCTTCGTGTCTATCATCTTGATGTTTATGTGTTGTTAGACCCCAGGTTAAGTTTCTCTAAAGTGACCCTACTAGTTGCAGTAAATTTTGAAGTAGGTCCTAAAAATCTTTCTAAGCCCTTCTTGGTTTCTACCCCAGTGGGTGATTCAATTGTTACCAAGCAAATTATAGAAAGTGTCCTACTACTGTCCTTCATAAGATCCTGTTAACCGACTTAATAAAGTTAGATATGGTTGACTTTGGCCTTATTCGGGGTATGGATTGGCTCCATTCGTATTATACATCTATAGATTGTCGCACCCGAGTAGTGAAATTTCAGTTTTCAGATGAGCCAGTCTTTAAGTGGGGAGGTAATTCAGTATTTACCAAGAGTCATTTCATATCCTATCTTAAAACGAGAAAGTTGATCTCAAAAGGGAGCATATATCATCTAGTTCGAGTCAAAGACACTAATTTTGAGGCACTAACAGTTCAGTCAGTCCTTGTAGCCAATGAATTTCCTGAATTTTTTCCTGAAGATTTGCTAGGGGTACCTCCCGGCAGGGAAATAGAATTTGGTATTGACTTTCTCCCAGATACTCAACCCATCTCTATTCCACCATATCGTATGGCTCTAGCCAAGCTTAAAGAATTAAAAGAGAATTTTAAAGACCTCTTAGATAAAGGTTTCATAAGGCCTAGTATCTCTCCATGGGGGGATCCTATCCTATTTATGCGAATGAAAGATGGTTTTTTGCGAATATGCATTGACTACCATCAACTGAATAAAGTCACAATAAAAATCAAGTATCCTCTTCCTAGTATTGATGACTTATTTGATCAAATCCAAGGTGAGAGTTACTTCTCCAAGATAGAGCTTAGATCCAGCTATCATCATCTTAGAGTACGGCAATGTGATATTCCAAAGATAGCTTTAAGAACCCATTATGGTCATTTTGAATTTCTAGATATGTCCTTCTGACTAACAAATGCCCTAGCAACCTTCATGGACTTGATGAACATAGTGTTCAAACAGTACCTAGACACATTTGTCATAGTCTTTATCGATGATATTCTAGTCTATTCTCGTAGTGAGGATGATCATGTAGACCATCTTAGAGTTATGTTGCAAACTCTTAGAGATCACTAATAGTTTGCTAAATTTAAAAAATGTGAAATTTGGATAAGGTTAGTATCTTTTCTTTGCCATATTATTTCTAGTGAGGGTATTAGAGTTGATATCCACAAGACAGAAGCAGTAAGAAACTGGCCTAGACCCATCTCTCCATCATATATTAGAATTTTCTTGGGTTTATCTAGCTAGTACAAATGTTTTGTTGAGGGTTTGTCATCTATTGCGTCCCCTATGTCTAGATTAACTTAGAAGAAAGTTAAGTTTCAGTGGTTAGAGACTCCTGTGAGAAGAGTTTTCAGGAGTTAAAGACTCGACTCACTTTAGCTTTAGTTTTAGCACTACCAGATGGTACAGATGGATTCGTTGTGTATTGTAATGCTTCCAAGATCGGTTTGGGTTGTGTTTTGATGTAGAGAGGTAAGGTTATAGCCTATGCCTCTATACAACTTAAGACTCATGAAAAGAATTAGCCTACCCATGACCTTGAATTAGCTACTGTAGTATTTGCTTTCAAAATTTAGAGGCACTATCTTTATAGGGTGCATGTTGATGTGTTTACGAACCATAAAATTTTACATTTTGTGTTTAACTAGAGGGAGTTAAATCTTCGTCAGACAAGGTGGTTAGAATTGTTGAAAGATTATGACATGAGTGTTTTGTACCATCCGGGTAAGGCCAAGTTATAGCAGATGATCTTAGTAGACTGTGTACGGGCAGTGTTGCTCATATGGAGAATGATAAGACAGAACTAGTTTGGGAAGTTCACTGGTTAGCTAGATTAGGTGTGAGATTGGTTGACTCAACTGAGGGGAATGTTTGGCTTCAGAGTAGTTCAGAATCTTCTCTAGTTTTTGAAGTAAAAGAGAAACAGGATAGGGATTCTAGTTTGGTCATACTGAAGGGGTCAGTTAAAGACCAAAAGGTAGAGGTTTTCTCCTAAAGGAGAGATGGTGTGTTAAAATACAAGACTAGATTATGTGTGACATATGTTGATGATTTGAGGCAGCTAATTATGGAAGAATCATATAGTGTGCGTTACTCCATTCATCCAGGAGCCACCAAGATGTATCACAACTTGTGGGAAATCTATTGGTAGAGTGGTATGAAGAGAGATATCGCAGAATTTGTAGCCTAGTGTGCGACTTGTCAACAGGTTAAGGTAGAACGCCAAAGACCTAGTGGCACATTACATGAGTTTGGTATTCCTACTTTGAAGTGGAAAGAGGTGAATATGAACTTTGTGACTGGATTACCCCATTTGTGTTGGCAGCATGATTCAATTTGGGTTATAGTAGACAATTGACCAAATCAACTTGTTTCTTGCCAGTTCACACGTCCTACATAGCTGAAGATTATGCTAAGTTGTATATCAGAGATTCGGTCAAATTATACGGAATTCCTTTGTCCATTATCTCAGATAGGGGTACTCGATTTACCTCTTAGTTTTGGAAAGCCTTTTAGAAGGGTCTTGGTACCCAAGTACATCTTAATTCAGCTTTTCACCCTTAGACAGATGGTCAATAAGAGAGGACCATTCAGACCTTATAGGAGATGTTAAGGGCATGTGTTCTTGATTTCAAAGGCAGTTGGGATGACCACTTGCCATTGATTCAGTTTGCCTAAAACAACAGTTACCATTCTAGCATTCAGATGGCCCCGTTTGAAGCTCTACATGAGTGAACATGTAGGTTACTAATTAGTTAGTTTGAAGTGGGTGAGGCCACTTTTATTGGGCCATATATTGTGTTTGAAGCATTGGAGAAAGTTTAGTCGATTCGAGAGAGATTAAAAGTAGCCCAGAGTTATCAGAAATCTTATGCCAACATAAGAATGAGAAATCTTGAGTTTGAGGTGGATGACCTTTTTATTTGAAGGTTTTACCTATGAAAGAGGTGAAGATATTTGGCAAAAAGGGAAAGCTTAGTCCTCGGTATGTAAGTCCTAATAGGATTTTGAGTTATGTGAGGAAGGTAGCGTATGAGATTGAGCTACCCATAGACTTGTCATCAGTTCCCTAATGTTCCATGTATCGTTATTAAAGAAGTGCATAGACGATTAAGCTATTATAGTCTCTCTAGAAAGCAAAGATATCTAGAATAGCCTTTCATATGAAGAAGTTCCAGTTGAGATTCTTGATCACTAAATCCGTAGACCAAGGAACAAAGAAGTTTTCTTGGTCAAAGTTCTATGGAAAAATCATTCTGTTGAGGGTGCCACTTGGGAAGTAGAAGCAGACATGTGAACCAAGTACCCTCACTTCTTCGCCACAAACTCAGATTCAACTGAAGGTAACAATCTTTCTTAACTCAGCTCATTTCCAGTCATAGTTTTAACCATATGGTTATCTTTATGTCAATTCATGCACTCACAAATTTGTTTAGTAGTTCACCATGTTTTAGATTTAATCATACAGTTTTGTTTTAGTTGCGAGTGCCAGTATATAGTCTCAGTTCTCTAGTATCTACAGTTTAACTAGTCTCATTCAAGGACGAATATTCTCAAGGGGGAGATATTATACTACCCCAAATTCTTTATAGTACAATTCAACTAAGAAGACTCACATTAGAGACTTAGGACCTGAAATTTTTGCTAAGTGTTGAAGACTTAGTCTCACTTTTGGCCTCTAAACTTTGACGACTTTATTTTTGACCTTTTTGACCTTGGAATGTTAATTTCTAAGTTGTTTCATGATCAGGGTAGTCCATAGTACCTCCGGGGTGAGTTTTAGAATTTTTGAAGAAGGCTTGGGGAATGTTTGGTTGGCCAAAATAGAACCTCAATGTGATATTGCCGCACCGCATCGATGGCCACATTGATGTAGACGACGTGATGCGTCGTTGCTAGCATCGGTGTCCAGTTCTTACGTGTTAAATGACGGGTTATAGGGGTAATTTGAGTCATTTAACCTCACCCAAATTTACCCCAAACACATAATTTTAGCCCCAAATAGCATAGATGCTTCATTATTCATCTTATTCTTCTCCAAGAACAAAACCCTAGCTCCAAGAATCAAGAACAATCCTATAACTTCTACTCCAAGAAAGCTTATAATACAAAGTTCCGGGATCAAGAACTTTAACAAGAATCTTCAAGAACACCATTAGGGAGTCAAAGGTTCAAGATTTTACATTCAATTCATCAAGCAAGGTATGTGGGGTTATGAACAAGGATCCTCTTTCGTTCTTGTGCCTAAAAAACTAGTTTTCATAGTTGAATTTATGTGAATTTATATGATTTACAGTTTTAGGTTCATAACCAATTATTATTATTTGAAGATGTTGATATTTCAAGTGGTTAAATATTGAATTGCATCTCTACTTTTGCATGTTTATGCATATCAGATGATTTTATATACATTAAAAATTAAAATTCATTATCTTGACTAGAATTATGCAAGAATTTCAAGATTTTGATTATTTAGCATGACTTTATGATAATTTGACATTAGTTTGATCATGTGTTTTAATCCCTAAGTATAATTATTGTTATCTCAAAAAGATGATGCTTTCAAGTATCCCATGACTAGCTTATATTTAGATTATTTAGAAAAGATTTGATCTTTGATCCTCAGTTAAGTCATGGAATCCACTTCACAGTTTTGATTCTAGTTTTGATTACAGTTTAAAGAAAATAGATGCATAACTGGTTTTCATTGTACACCCTTATGCTAGTTTTAAAGTGGATTTTCTACAGAATGAGCATACAAATTAAAGGGAGTAGTATTTAGCATTGAGCCAAAAGAGTGGGTTTAGAGCATCCTACTTCCCTAGAACTACGAGCCAAAACAACTATAGATTCAGATTATATTTCATTTATATATGGAAATAAATATAGACCGCGATCACTTAGATTAGGTTATACTCCTTGGCAAGAGTATGAAACCTCTCCCTAACGTGAGGTTTTCCCACAAAGGAACTAGACGTTGGACACTAGGATAGCTCACATAGTGTATGTCAGTTAGAAAAACCTCCCTAATACCAAAGACTTACAGAATAGTTTTTAAAAGAATTCCCTACAGAACAGAGTAATTGTAATAAAAAAGAAAAACAGAAAAGCTTTTAGAAACTAGGTATAAAGGCTCACAATTTTAATCAGATATTGTTTTTCATAGGTCATTCGCTATGAGATTTCAGCTTTTAGTTTACAGATACAAAGGAGAGTCCCTTTACACTTAGCCTAAATGATTTGGAAAACAGACTTGACTTCAGTCCTACTTATTTCACTAGTAGAAAGAATAAAAGTACACTTTTCAGAGCTAAACGTTATGACTCACTAGATTTATGTAGTATGTTTTGCTATTCATGGTTATGATTTCTTTTAGTTTTTCAGATATTCCAGCTTATATTAGTCATATACATTTAGCATGCATATTTTATGAATTTTTATAACATTGAGATACTATTTCTAATTATGCATTCACCCCTACATGCTCAGTACAATCCAAAAAATCTGATCCATATATATGTTTATGTGCTACATTGTCTCTTAATGTAGGTTCAGGTGCTCTATTCCAGCAGCGTGATTGATTGTGAGCATATCTTTCTACATCCCAATATTGGTGAATCCTCATAGTTTGGGGACCCAGTTATTTAGATTTCCAGCTTTCCAGATTAGTTTATTCTATTATGTAAGATAGTTTGAGTTAGCTGGGGGTCTGTCCCAATGATTCTCTAGTAGTACCATTAGAGGCTTGTCCGACTATTAGATACATTTTAGATTTTCAGTGTTAGTTCTTTAATTTTCTTTAGTTAATTGCTTTCAGACATTTCATGCAGTTAAACTTAGTTCAGTTAAGACTGTATTTCAGTATTTTAGTGTACCGCATACTCATATTACCTTTGTTTGAGTAATTAGAATAAGTAGCATGCTTTTAGGGTTAGGCATCGTGTGGCATCCTGGGACTCGTTTTTGTGGCATTACATATATATATATGCATAACATGGATATGCATGGATATGTTCATGTGCTTTGGTTTGAATTGGTTTCTGAATTTATGACATTATTTTATCCTTATCCCTGAGTTACATGCTAATGTTTACCTCACTAACTATCTTTAGAAGCTGTATCCCCACATGATGCAAGAATTAGCCATACTTCTACTTCTCCTGCACGTTGACTAAGATTTAGGATAAACTCATACGTCCGATTGAAGTGGTGAGCATCCATACTTTGTAAGACTATATTTTATGCTATGGATTCCTTTATTTCCTTACTATTTCTTTTGGTTGTGGTTTGTCTATGGTCGGGAGCATATCCTAACTAGATATTCTTTGGTTTCAATTAGAGGCTTTGTTTGACTAATAGAGAGATGGGTAGTATTGGTTGGTGGATTAGTCATTGGTGGTTGGTTGGCTATAGACTTATCATAATGTTCTTAAATTGATAATTTCTTATCTTATTATATGTTTGAGATTTTTTTGACATGTGGGTGTAAGGTGTTCAAGGGTTTGGGTATTGGTGGTAGTCTCCGGTCCTGGTTGGACTTGAGATACCCGGCATGGCCAGGCCCTGATTCATTTTAATTTATCACTTGGTCTGAGTCAAAGATTCTAAGTTAGAAATACCTTTACTCCAGTCCTTTTCTATTGTCAATGAGTATCCAAATTGTTTTCCAAAAGATCCTGTAGGAGTTTTTCTCGACAAGGAAATAGATTTTGGGATCGATTTTCTTCCTAACACTTAGCCTATCTCCACTCCAGCATATAGAATGGCTCGTATCGAATTAAGAGTGTTAAAAGAGCAGTTAAAAGATCTTCTTGATAAATGTTTTATAAGGCCTAAATTGTTTTCTTAGGGTGCTCTAGTCTTGGTCGTGCGTAAGATGGATGGTTCACTTCAGATGTGCATTGATTATCACAAGTTGAATAAAGTCACTATAAAGAATAAGTACCCTCTTCCTAGAATAGATTATTTATTTGATTAGTTATAGGGTTCCAAGTGTTTTGCTAAAATAGATCTCAAATCTGTTTACCATCAGTTAAAAGTTAGAGAATGTGATATTCTGAAGATAACTTTCTGAGCTTGATATGGTATCTTGGAATCTTAGTCCTGTCCTTTGTTTTGACCAATGCTCTTACATTTTTTATGGATCTTATGAATAGGGTGTTTAAACTATATCTGGATATGTTCGTAATCATATTCATTGATGATATTTTAGTCTATTCTCGAAGTTAGGAGGCGCACAGTGATTATCTCAGGATTGTTCTTCAAATACTTAAGAACCGTGAGTCGTATGCTAAATTCTCCAAGTGTGAATTCTGGTTGGAGTTGGTATTATTTTTGGTCCATATTAGTTCTGCTGAAGGCATCCAGGTTGATTCTCAAAAGATAGAGGCAGTAAAAAATTGGTCAAGACCTACCACACCTTTTGAAATTAGAAGATTTATGGGTCTAGATGGTTACTATAGGAGATTTTTGAAGGGATTTTCCTCCATCGCCGTCCATTTGACTAGATTTACTCAGAACATAGTCAAGTTTCAATGGTCAGAGACATGTGACAAGATTTTTGAGGATTTGAAAGATAGATTGACCTCCATTTACTTTATTGAAGGGAAATAAGGGATTTGTTATTTATTGTGATGCTTAATGAGTTAGTATTGGTTGTGTATTAGTGCAACACAATAGAGTTATAGCCTATTCCTTGAAGAAGCTTAAAAATAATGAGAGGAATTACCCCTCATGATCTTGAGTTTGTAGCTGTGGTCTTATCTCTAAAGATTTGGCATCACTATCTTTAAGGGGTTCATGTCAATATTTCCATAGATCATAAGAGACTCTAATAATTTTTCAGTCAGAAGGAGTTGAATCTTAGGGAAATAAGATGTCTGGAGCTACTCAAGAACTATGATTTAAGTTTGCTCTGTAATCCTAGTAAGGCAAACGTTGTTGCAGATGCTCTGAGTAGATTATAGATTGTCTTTGGGGAGTCTTGCATTTATAGAGAAAGAAAAGAAAGGACTCACAAAAAATATTCGTTGTCTTGCTAATTTAAGAGTCTAACTCTGAGACTTTGAGGATGGTGGGGTGGTTGTTCAGAATATGTCAGAGTCGTCCCTAATGTTAGAAGTTAAAGAAAAGAAGAATAATGACCGCATTATTTTGCAATTGAAGAAAGAAGTTCTACACCAAAAGGTTATGGATTTGAATAAGGGGGAGATGATGTTTTAAGGTACTAGGGTAGACTTTGTTTTTTGAATGTTAATGGATCTCGATAAAGGATTATAATAGAGGCATATTATTCCAGATACTCCATTCACTCAGGATCCACCAACATGTATCATGATTTGACGGAAATTTACTGGTAGAAAAACATGAAGCAAAATATTGTTAAATTTGTTCTCAAGTTCCCAAACTATCAACAGGTTAAGGTTGAGCATAAAAAACCTGGTGGTTTGGCTTATGATATAGCTCTTCCAGTATGGAAATGGGATATGATAAATATGGATTTTTTGATGGGGTTACGACGTTCTTGGCATCAACATGACTCAATTTGGGTGATTGTGTTCAAATGGCTAAGTCTACCTATTTCTTGACTGTTTAGACAACATACTCAACTGATGATTATGCCAGGTTGTTTATTAATGAAATTGTCAGGTTTCAAGAAACCCTCATGCTTATCATTTCAGATAGAAGAACCTAGTTTACTGCTCATTTTTTGTGATGCCCCGAGAGTACACCTTGGGCGTAACATGGTGCTTATGATCCCAAAGGACCACAATCTAACCCATGACTGGTACCTACTGTGAATACTTAATAATAGTCATAAAACATGTGGAAAAGTGAAGCTGAAAACACCATAAGGTTCATAATACTGAGAATAAACAATATTGAGTACATTTGTGGAATAATTGCTAACTGAAAGTGTCTGAAAGCCTCTAAACAACTGATATAAAAGAGTTGATGGGACAACACCTAACTAAATCCCAACTGCTGTCTAAAAAAACTAAAATACTAAAATACTGAAAGTAATGCAATATAACACCCCAAAAATGGGTCCCGAGATGTCATACGGTGCTTAGGACCACAAGTGATCCCAAGCTAACCCTTCTACTGGCATAACTCATAAGCAACTGAATAAAATGCATAAATCTGAATGAAATAAGCGGAAGATGACTTTTTTCTAAATTTGATCAATATAGATCTTAATTAAAATGATTACAACTCTTCTTTAACAAAGCAACACTGGAATCAAATACATTAACTCTACTGACTGTCTATGAAGCCTCTACTAGTATTGGCTATAGGTAGCTGGGACATAACCCCCAACTATCCCAAATCAATATGACTGGATAAACAAAAATAAAATACTACTCAAACTATATGACTGACTCGAGCCCTTGAATCAAGAGGACTTATCACCTGCTAACTGAAAACTGCAAACTATGTGAATATGATATGCATGCTACAACAACATTATGAGACAATGTAGTACATAGAAATAGATGTGGATCAGTACTTTGAGGATGTACTACATATATGGGGTGAATGCATAAGTAAAAACATCATCTCATCATCATAATTTGTTAAACAATGTATGCTAAATATAAACGACTCACACAAGCTGGAATATATGAGATACAGAAAATAATAATCATGAGAAGCAAGTCATGCTTTATAAATCTAGTGAGTCATAACATTTAGTTCTAAAATTTGTACTTGTATTCTATCTTTAAATCATGCTATATAATTATAGAAAGGACTCACTCTTATATCTGAGATCTGAAAGCTGAAAACTGTAGCTAAAGTCTTTTTGTAAAGCATAGTCTGAATAAATTCGTGAGCCTTTACACATAGTTTTCTAAAAGTTTTTCTGTTATTCTTTTCTATTAGATAAAATACTTTATCTTAAGGGAATTCTTTCAAAGATTTTCTTTACTAGTAGGGAAAATACTTTAAAACTATTTAGAAAATCATTACTGATAGGGACTTAGGAACTTTGGGAGGTTCTTCTTACTGACATAAACCATGTGAGCATTTATGGAGTCCCACATCTTTCCCACATTGGGGAGAGCTATTCTACCCTTGCCATTGGAATAGAACTTCTTATCTTAAGTGATCACAATCTTAGTCATCCACGTAGAAGTAGGAATAATCTTAATCTTATGGGGTCACGTAGTTCTGAGACATGAAATCTTGGAAACATACCTATCTCGATGCTAAATACTACTCCCATTCTTATGCTCAGAATCTTAAGAAATCTACTTCAAAATAGAACAAGGGTTTACAAGAAAACCAATTATGATTTTCTTCTCCTTAAATCTCAAGTCACATGAACAATGTGGATTCTTTATCTTAGTTAGGACCAAAAGGTCAAATCTTTATCAAAATCTGAGAATAATCTTATCATAGGGTGTGCATAGCACAAAAAAAATCTTGAAATAGAAATCTTTAATTAGGGCGTAATGACCTATGCATCAAACTCACGTTAAAATATCATAATATTCATACTTGGTAATGTAAGCATTGATAAATTAATCAAAATCTGGAAATTTCTGCAATATGCATGAAAATATGAACATAATCATGTAATTCAACTTCTAAATACCTGGGAATCTCATAAGCTTGTAAATTACAATAATGGGTATAAACCCTAACTTGAATTTCATAGGAAATTATATAGAATTCAGTAAAATTGAAATTAAAAGAAGTATTGGGCACAAGGACAAAAGAATTGTCCTCGTTCATAATCCCACATACCTTGATTGAAGATTAGATGAAGAAAATTCATATGTTGATTCCTATTTGAGTTCTTGGAGATGATTTCTTGATTATCTTGCCTTGGGAATCTTCAATTTGGAGCTTTCTTAGAGAATCTATGGAGGATTTTTGATTTCTTGGAGCAGAAGCTTTGGAGCTTTAGGGTTTTTCTTTGAGAGAGAATTGATAAAATTGCGCATAAAGTGCTTAGAATAGGCTTAAATCTTATGTTTGAATGGATTGGGGGCTTGGGAATTGACCAAATACCCTCTTTAAACCTCTAAAAGGAACTAGAAAATGTAACATTTTTTTGAATTTGATGGCCACCGCGATGTGCTACTATCGTGGTGGATTACTTGAATTTGAAAAATTAGGAACTGGGTAGACTCTGCGATGCGCCACCATCGCGGTGCCCCTTTGGAATGTTATTTTGGCCACCTCCGCGATGCTCTATTTCGTGGAGGCTCACTGGAAATTGACAAATGTGAAATGGGACTCCTCTGCGATGCACCATGATCATGGAGCTTTACTGGAAAGTGACAATTGTGGTTTTTTCCTTCTCCGCGATGCGCTGAGAGTCGAGGTAGCACACTATCAACTTAAAAATGCTTTAACTTCTCAATCGAGTGTCAGATTTGGGAAAATTTGGTATCGATGAAGAGCTTATTCAATTTCCATACAATGGAAAGTCGATATCTTGAAAATTCAATATAAAATAAAAAGATATTCATCTTTGAAGCAAATCTTTGACATTCTAGGGACGAATTTAATCTAGAAAAAAGTACGGGGTATTATATGCAATTACAAAATAAATATCACATACTTAATGGATGAGGACTCACTATTATAGCTACGGATGGTAGGCTGATCTGGCTAAGTACTGTCAGGAACCTGAGTGTCCAAACCTATGATATGAGACATCATAGCATGAAGAGAGTATACGTTACTACTTTGAATGTACTGGTATGCTAGGTGAGGTTAAGATAATATGCATTGGTTCATGTACATGAGTAATAATAACTAAATATCATAAAGTAACTAGATGAGAATATATGCCAGACTGGGACTACTGAAAGTATTGAATATACAATACCAAGCATATATCATCTGTCTGTATTAGACTGAAATTAAAGTACTAAGTTTCTGATAATTGAATAACTGATAACTATAAGTCATGATCGTGTAGAACTAAACAGAGTTCTTTACTAAATACTAAAAAGTGAGTACTGGAACTGAGACTGAAATTGAGACTGTAGGAGTTATCATCTGACCGACATACCCCGATTATAGTCTGATTTGGGGTCCAACCTATAACCCTAGTTGGAAGGGTGTTAGCACCGTACCACGGGGTACTAACACTGGCTAGGACAACTCTAATCTGGAAGGAAGACAAATGATATTTATATGGTTACGTCAACCCTAGTCTGGCAGGAAGAAGATTTACCCTACACTGGATACGTAGCTCTGTAACTCAAGGACTGCTTTTAAGGGTCAAACCCTATACTAGCATAAATGCTCCCATTCCTGGGTTCGCTCGGTGCTGAATCCTACTCCCAACTAAATTGACACTGGAACTGATCACTAAACTGTACTAGGGTTGACTGAACTCACATTGATTCTTTTTACTAACTGAATACTATTATTTGGGTTACAATGGAATAATTCAATTTTGACTAGAAACGAGGTACATAGCTAATTTCGGGTATTCAATACCCCCAGGACCTGATAGCCTAGATAATGGAATCACATCTCAACTTTAAAATCATCACACATAGGTTACCATGCCCAATTTATTCACATAGACATTTTGTCAAACACCTAGGATGCATATCTCTTGTGCATAAGAATGAGCAATATATATAAATGTCATGACTACCACATTCAACATCAGAATTCAAAGATTTAACATGAGGGTTACATAAATGAATACACATTATAGTTTATTTACATGAAACTCAAAATCTTCTTGGCTTGAAACCCGTACAATAATACATACATTAACATAATTCTAGTCAAGAATGTAAATCATAATCTATGTTTTGAAAAAGGATTCTTGAACTCTAAGGGTGGAAGGAAACCAAAGATTAATACCTAACATACCTTGGTTTCTGAATTTATGAGAATTGTTGGTGAATTCTTGAGACTTGGACTTGAACTTGAAGGCTAGGGTTTTTGGTCTTGAAGGGGAATGACTTAAATTTAAGGGAATTGTGAAAATAATGGCCAAATATGCTATTTAAGGATTTAATCTTGTGTTATGGATCTATTGGGTGAAGGGAAAATGACCCATTTGCCTTTAAAAATGCGGAACAAAGATGAAGAAAATGCACTGGCCGGACTGGCCAGGGCGCTGCAGGCTCCGCAGTGCCGCCGTGGGCAAGGCACTTCACGCTCCATCATAGGCTCCCCCCAGTACTGGACTGGTCAAGGTGCCACGGGCTAATTGCCATGAGCTACTATTTTGGTGTTTTAAATATGCCCTTACATTTGTCCAAACATTCTGAAACTCACTCAAAATGTACTATTGACTCCCCCGATCATGAATCAAATTAAAAACTAACTTTTCATTATCGGGAAGATAAAAAATAAATTCATTAAAGTTAAGCACTTTAGAAATGACTAAGTCCTAACACATAGTAAAATATTCTGAGTCTTGGCCCCTTTTCTACATACAATAATGAGCTGAAACGAACCTAGAATCTTATGAGGTCTTACAATACTCCCCCTTGGGAAAATTTATCCTCAAATGAGACTGATTAAGATAAGAGGCCCTAAGGTACTGTGATGACACTGAAATAAATAGCTAAAATATGAATTAATCTTAAGACATGACACATGACTAAACCAATTCATGAATGCATGAATGATATGAGAATGATATGCAACTGGAACTAAGCATGGAACAGAGTAAATCTAAAGAAACTGTTACCTTAGGCTGAGTCTGAGTTTGTGGACAAGATATGAGGGTACTTGGTTCGCATGTCTGCTTATGCTTCCCAAGTGGCTCCCTCAATGGACTGGTTCTGCCAAAGAACTTTGACCGAGGGAACTTCTTTGTTCCTTAGTCTGTGAGTCTGACGATCGAGGATTTTGACTAGGACTTCTTCGTATGAGAGACTATTTTGAACATCTACAATCTCTATGGAGACTAGAGCTGCTGGGTCACCGATGCACTTCTTTAGCAAGGAGACATGAAACACTAGGTGCACTAATGCTAAATCTGCAGGCAACTCAAGTTCATAGGCTACCTTTCTGAAATGACTCAGAATCCTATAAGGACCAACATATAGGGGACTAAGCTTCCCCTTATTACCAAATCTCTTTATTTCCTTCATGGGAGATATTTTCAAATACACAAATTAGCCAATCTCAAATTCAACATCTTTCCTTCTCATATCTGCATATGATTTTTGCTGGCTCTAGGCTATCTTAAGCCTCTCCCTGATAAACTTTACTTTCTCTAAAGCATCAAACACCAAGTCAGGATCCACAACTGTAGACTCACCTACTTCAAACCACCCAATAAGAGATCTACATCTCCTCCCATAAAGTGCATCAAATGGAGCCATCTAAATGCTGGAATGATAGCTATTATTGTACACGAACTCAATCAAAATTAAGGGATTTAGAAATAAATAAGTCTTAAAACTTAGTAAAATATTCTAAGTCTTGGACCCCTTTCTACATGCAAGAATAAGCTGAAACAAACCTAGAATCTTATGGGGTCTTACGATACTTCCCTTTGGGAAAATTCTTCCTCGAATGATACTGATTAAGCTAAGAGGCACCGAGGTACTGCGACTATACAGATGTACATAGATAAAATATAACTGAATCTTGAGATATGACATATGACTGAACTGATTCATGAATGCATGAATGATATGATAATGATATGCAGCTAGAACTAAGCATGGAACAAAGTAAGTCTAAGGAAGACTGTTACCTTAGGCTGAGTTTGAGTTTTCAGATAAGAGATGAGGCTACTTGGTTCACATTTCTACTTCTGCTTCCCAAGTGTCTCCCTCAACGGATTGGTTTCGCCAAAGAACTTTGACCAAGGGAACTTTTTAATTCCTTAGTCTGCGATTCTGATGATCGAGGATTTCGATTGAGACTTCTTTATAAGAGAGACTATTTTGAATATATACACTCTCTACAGGGACTACAACTACTGGGTTACCTATGCACTAAGGAAAAATGAAACACTGGGTGCACTGATGCTAAGTCTGTAGGCAACTCAAGTTTATAGGCTACCTTTTTGAAATGGCTCAGAATCCTATAAGGACTAATATATCGGGGACTAAGCTTCCAAGTTTTTAACACCCAGCGAGTACACCCTAGGCATCACATGGTGCTTAAGTCCACGAAGGACCACAAGCTAACCCATGAGTGGTACCTACTGTGAATACTGAATAATAGTAATAAAACATATGCGAAAGTGAAGCTGAAAAAGCCATAAGGTTCATAATATTGAAAAAAATACTGAGTACATCTGTGGAATAACTACTAACTTAAATTACCTAAAATCCTCTAAACAATTAAAATAAAAAAGTTGAAGGGACAAGCCCCAACTAAATCCCAACTACTGTTTAAAAATAACTATAATACTGAATATACTGTAAGTAATGCAATGACTAAATAAATATCACTTTCTCGATGGATGAGTACTCACTACTATATCTGCGGCTGGTAGGCTGATCTAGCTAAGTACAGTTAGGAACCCGAGCATCCAAACCTATAATATAAGACATCATAGCACAAAGAGAGTATGTGTTAGTACTTTGAACGTATTGGTATGCTAGGTAAGGTTAGGATAATATGCATGGATTAATGTACAAGAATAATAAGAACTAAATATCATGAACTAACTCGATGAGAGTATATGAAAGACTGGGACTACTCAAAGTATTGAACATACAATACCAAGCATATATCATCTTTCTGAATTAGGCTAAAACTGAAGTACTGAGTTTTTGATAACTTAAGTCATGATCATGTAGAACCAAACTGAGTTCTGTATTGATTACTAAAAATTGAATACTAGAACTGAGACTAAAACTAAGACTATTGGAGTTATCATCTAACCAACATACCCCGATTAAAGACCAATTTCGGTCCAACTAGTAACCCCAGTTTGAAGGGTGTTAGCACCATGACATGGGTTACTAACACCGGTTGGGTCAATCCTAATATGGAAGGAATACACATAAGATATATATAGTTACATCAACCTTAGTTTGGTAGGAAGATGATTTACCCTACACTGGCTATGTAGTTTTGTAACTCAGGGATTGCTTCTAGGGGTTAAACCCTATACTAGCAGGAATGCCTCCATCCCTGGGTTCTCTCAGTGCTGAATTCTAGTACCAACTAAATAGATACTACAATTAAGCACTAGACTATACCAGGCTTAACTGAACTCACACTATTTCTTTTAACTGACCAAATGCTTCTATTCGAGATACTGCAGAATAATTCTATTTCAATTAGAGACTAGGTACACAACTAATTTTGGGTATTCAATACCCCAGGACTCGATATCATATATAATGGAATCATATCTCAACTTTAAGAGCATCACAAATAGGATACCATGCGCAATTCATTCACATAGATATTTTGTCAAACACCTAGGATGCATATCTCTTGTGCATGGGAATGACCAATATATATGAATGTCATGACTACCACATTCAACATCAACATTCAAAGATTTAACATTAGGGTTACATAAATCAACACACATTATAGTTTATTTACATAAAACTCAAAATCTGCTTGGTTAGAAACCCACATTATAATACATACATGAACATAATTCCATTCAAGAATGTAAATCATAATCTAAGTTTTGAAAAAGGATTCTTGAACTCCAAAGTTGGAAGGAACCCAAGAATGAACACCTAACATACCTTGGTTTCTGAATTTATGAGAATTGTTGGTGAATTCTTAAGACTTAGACTTAAACGTGAGGGCTAGAGTTTGTGCTCATGAAAAGAAATGGATTAAATTAGAGGGAATTAGGAAAATACTGGCCAAATATTCTATTTGGATCTTTAATCCCATGTTATGGATTTATTGGGTAAACAAAAAGACCTATTTGCCCTTAAAAATGCAAAACAAAGCTGAAAAAATGCATTGATGGGACTAGCCAAGGCACTGCGGGCTCTGGAGCTCCACTTTGGGTAGGGTTCCAAGGGCTCCATCGTAGGAACTCCCCAGTACCGGTCTGGGTAGGGCACCGTAGGATAATTTCCTTGAGCCACTATTTTGGTGTTTCAAACATGCCCTTATGCTTGTCCAAAAACTTTGAAACTCACCTGAGATGTACTATATACTCCCCCAATCATGAATCAACTGAAAAACTAACTTTCCAATGCTGATAATATCAAAAATAAATTCATCAAAGTTAATGTCTTTAGAAATGATTAAGTTTTAACACTTAGTAAAATATTCTAAGTTCTGGACCTCTTTCTACATGCAAGAATGAGCAAAAATAAACCTAGAATCTTATAGGGTCTAACCTTTTTAGATGTCCTTCCATCAAATGTTGGGTACATAGGTGAATCTTAATACCACTTTCCATCCTCAGACGGATGGTCAAGAGGAGTGCACCATCTAGACGTTCGAGGATATGTTAAAGGAATATCTACTGGACTTCAAAGAAAATAGGAAGGATCAATTACCTCTTATTGAGTTAGAATATAATAATAGTTGCAACTCAAGCCTTTGGATGGCTCCATTTGAAGCTATATATGGACGAAGATGTTGATCTCTTACTGGGTGGTTTGAGACTGGTGAAACTAAGTTATTAGGCCTAGATTTAGTTCATCAAGCTGCGGAGAAGGTCAAGGTTATTCGAGATAGGTTGAAAACTACTCAGAGTCATACAAAATCCTACTCAAATAGGAGACATACAGACTTGGAGTTTCAGGTAAATGATTGGGTATTCTTGAAGGTTTCACCAATAAAAGTGTCATACATTTTGGAAATAAGGAGAAATTTAGTCCCCGTTATATTGGTCCATACCAAATTTTGAGAAAAGTTGGAATGATTGCCTATGAGTTGGACTTACCCATGGATCTAGCCTCGATTCCTTTAGTATTTCATGTATCCTCACTTAGAAAGTGTGTGGGTGACCCTACTGTTATAGTTCCAACAAATAGTATTGGTGTGGAAGATTATTTGAATTATGTAAAATTTCCCATTGAGATATTGGATCGTCAAGGTCGCAAGTTGAGAACAAAGGAAATTGTTTCGGTAAAGGTATTATGGAGAAACTAAAATATTGGGGAAGCTACGTGGGAATCGGAGGAAGATATGAAGGAAATATATCCTCACCTATTCACTTCTCAATAGGAAAGAAATGAAGGCAATGATATAAATCCTTACTCACGACGTTCCATAAATCCTTGTTCCTCGTTGTTTAAATCAAGCTCCATAGTACGCCTGCCTTAAATCATGTTTATGTATAATGGCTTATATTTTTTATTTGTGTTTATAGTTTCTCTTGGTCTTTTTCCTTTGGAGTTTCTGAGTTATGGTGGTATCTGTAAATCATAAGAAAAGTCATTGGTAGAAGTTTTCATTAACTAATTCTAGTGCGTAGAAGTTCATTCGTCCTTTCCTTTTTACCTTTATTTTCCCAGCCAAATAACATCCCTCTAGTTTCCATCAGTTATACACATTAAAATAAGTTCCTCTATTTTTGTCAAATTCACACGATAAAAAGTCTCACTTTTCCCATCAATTTTTCAGAAGTTTTCCATCATCTAATATCCCTTTTCCTTCTCTCAATCACAACTCCTAAGAAATACAAAAGATTTGAAGAGAATCATATTTGAATTCTTTCTTCTAATCTCAAGTTCTTTTAACATTTAAAGAGGTATGTAGAACCGTCTCTTGCTTATGTTTTTGATTTTTTTTTGTTATGAAATATACTTACTTCACATGGTATGGTGTTTGTTAACATGATGCGCGGATTAGGAACTAGGTGTTCGTATAGATTAAGAATTCTCCCTGCTTGTCTAGATAATTTTGAGAAATTCTGAAATTTGAATCTACCAGAAGAGTCAAGCCCATGTTGGACACTCTTTATAAAAATCAGTTGCTTCCCATGTTGACACTCTCTGTAAAACTCAGTTGCTATAATTGATATGATTTCAAAAGTCCTTAGTCTTTGCAATCTAATTACCTTGATGCTAACAAATATTGTCTTATATTGGGATTTCTCTATGAAGTATGCATAATTTAAGCAAGTCAATTGAACTACAGGATATTGATTTACATTGCACTATTTTTATATGGCGTCTTGATCTGATGATATGTTGTTTGGTTAATTCTCTATGGTAAATTATATTGGTTCTTTATTCTTATTTTTGATATACATCTGTTGTTTATAGTGGTTCAATTAGAATCAATACTTGCAAGCATGATTCCCTCTCTATAAAGGTGTTTTAGTTGAGTACAACAAAGTTGCAAAGAACTCATTATATTCTCAATAGTTATAGCAATGCTCTAGGCATTTATCCCAAACTTCTGTTAGGATCTTATGTAGTACTTAAGGATTTATTTCTGGATAGATTTAGCTCTCCCAATCATTGCACAGTGTGTTAATTGCTACCTTCCCTGTAACTCATAAACCTAGTTCCCTTAGGAGGTGTGGAAGTCATGTTCTAAGTAGTAATAAGTATTTTACTAAAGTCCTCCAACACATGCTTTTGGTCTTTAGATAATCTACTTGAGTCAACTAACTATTTTCTGTTGGCTTAGAATAGATGTTGTACTTCTGTGAGTTATTTACGATATGATATTAAAGCTGAATCGCTCAGTTCTTCCATTCCTGCAAGACAAATTAAAGTGAAACCCTTAACCAAATGTTTCTTAACTCTTCTAGAAAGCTATAATAGCAAATGAAAATCTTATGAAATCAAAGTAATTGAATTCCCAACATGAGACAAAAAAGGCTAAATTATGACATAAGCCTAAAAAGGCTAAACCACAAGCATGAGCCTAATATGGATAACACTTTTAAAATAAATAAATAAGATAATTTCATGAGAATAATGGAGTTAGTTAGGTGACCATGAAGCCATAAGTTTAAATGACAAATGCGCGAAGCTATGTCGCCGACAGAGGATAGAGATTATTTAAAAGTCGGATGACTGTTTTTTCCATATTTCTCAAATAGGGGATAACCATGGATACTTGCTAGAAAATTATGTCATGTCATGTCATGTCCTATTCCCAGTAAGGTATAGGATAACTTAGCCGGTTGGGTCGAGATTAAAGTCCAAATGCTACATGGTGGTTTATGATGATTCACTACTTTCACCCACAAATAATCAAACGAATTAAATCAACCTTACTTAATAAATTATAAATTTATTTTATATTCTTTTTCCCTTCCAACTGTCTATACTTACATTTGAGTTTTATTGTCATTACTATTCTCTTGATGTTTTGCGTAACAATACATTTCACGTATTTACTATCTTTGGTGCTACATAATTACATGATGTAGGTTCTGGCTCTTAAGTTCATGTTCAGGCACCTCATTAGGATCTCTATCTTCTACCATTGGTAATCCTCTTTCCTACCAGGAGACTGGACAAATATAATGACTTTTTTTATATTTTAAGTCCTTTTAGTATTGGTACTTAATAGAGGCTTCACAGACTGTTGTAGTTGTCAAACAAACTTTATAATTTTAAGTCTTTATTTCTCATAACTATTAGTATTGTTGGACATCATGTGATGCAAATATACTTTGGTGAAGTTTTATTCCTTGAGGAATTCATAAATAAATTTTATAATATTTCCATTTATTCATTTGTATTGGAAGTATGCACCATTGATATTCTAGAATGTTCGCTCGTACTAACGATAGTATTAGGTGCATACCACATCCAAGGACCTGGTATGGGTGGTGACAGAAACTTACTGTTTTTTCTCTATTTTACAGTATGAAGCGACTGAGAAATGATATAAATGATAAGTGATTGTTTGGTTCTTTTCATGAAGAATCATAAGTTCTTTTCCTTTTCTAGTGATATTCTAGAATGTTCGCTCGTACTAGCGATAGTATTAGGTGCATACCACATCTAAGGACCTGGTATGGGTGGTGACAGAAACTTACTATTTTTTCTCTATTTTACAGTATGAAGCGACTGAGAAATGATGTAAATGATAAGTGATTGTTTGGTTCTTTTCATGAAGAATCATAAGTTCTTTGCCTTTTGTTTATTTTGCTATCTCTTGTGATCTTTTATATACATGACTTATTTAATTTTTTTTTAATTTGTTGAATTTTGGTAGGTTAGTGACTTTTAGTTATTGTGTAGTGTGTGTAACTTTGTGATCATAAAAAGTAAGATGTCAATTTCTATACCTAGAGTATGTCTTATCATTATTTTTCTCCCATTCAAAAGATAAAAATTGAATTTTTATCTATGTAATGTTTGTTTATGAAAAAAAGCAATTTTGGTTATATTGATTATATTAAGGAAGTTGTGAATTTTGGATGAACTATCAAAAAATTATATTTTTAGCCTAAAAATAAACTGATTTAAAATAGATGAGGTATAACTTAACCCTATTGGAGCATATGGGAAAAGGAGATATACATTAATAAATTTGACTGGCAGCTCTTGATTATGATTTAATGTATAATATTTTTCTTTTCTTTTTCTCGAATGAAGCAATAATCAATCACAAGTTCCTGCATGTCAATTGGATGGAAGAGGAGAAAACAATATTAATGGAGTTGGAGCTAGTAAGGCAAAGCTGACTATGATGATGCGTTTTCTAATCTGAAGCAAGTTAGGGACATGTTTCAAAAGTAAAGAGAGAATTATACAAAAATTTTAAGAATCAATGATTTGCTACTATAATTTGCCTATTGTCATTAATTTCTATCACATTCCTCACATAATTGATACTATTGGTGTCACATCAATAGTGAAAGAATTGTTTAAAGGGCATCCTAATTTACTCCATGGGATTAAATACTTTCTAGCCCGAGGGTTATGAAATTGGAGTCCTCAATGAAGATTAGAAGAAAGCAAACTACTGTGAACAAATATTATGTTTTATGGAAAAAATAAAGCTTACAATTATGTCATCTTATGATTTTAATAATAAGAAGTATGTCTTGTTATTTTTTGAAAAACTCTACTCCTAACCTTCTCGCATATTAATTTTTATAGGAGCATTTAGAAAATGACCATGAGTATAAATCCTTCCTAGATATTATGCGGAAGTTTGGGAAGGAGCACAATGACATTAAAAAGTTGTACCATAAGGTGATAAAATATTTTTAATATGAATACATAAATATTATAGACGACTTTCATGTTTTTATTGGTTATTACTATTTTATTATTTGTGTAGATTGCCACAGTTCTAAGTGACTATCCAGATTTGCTAGAGGAGTTCACTAGACTCTTGCCAGATAATTTAGCTTTTACCAATTTGTTGTCTAATTTGGACAATGATAAAATATAACTGAATTGATATGTATCACTTTTCTCCTTCCCTTTTGTTCAAAATTACAATGTATGCATGTATATTTAATAAAAAATATATTTCAAATTATTTTATTGAAAACTTAAATCATTGTATCTAATTAGTCATCATTTGCCTTTATCTAGCCCTGCATTTGTTGCTGGTTACTAAACATTGACCATTTATGAGGTATATTAGTTTTATCTTCATTTTTTATTTTTGTTTAATAAATCGTTAGAGTATATTATGTTTGTATTAATTGTGCACACGTTAAGGTGTCACGATTTGAGGCTACTCCCTAGCCGCGACAACGGTGCTTAATACCACAAGTGATCACAAGCTAACCCATGAGCTGGTACCTACTGTGAGCACTGAATAAAATATGAACATAACACATGTGCGGAAGATAAAATATGGAGGTAATATAAATCTGAATACTGAAACATGAAATTCTGAATATCTGAAACAACTAATAAGAACTGAAAGTAACTAAGTGACTGTCTAACTATTTTGTTTGAATGTCTGAAAACTCTAAACTGACCAAGGAGTTGATGGGAAATACCCCCAACTGACTCTAACTAACTGAATAAATTGAAATACTAAAATAACCAAATAATTATACAATGTCCTTGATGGATGAGGACTCACCACTATGGCTGTTGGATTACACTACGCTATCTAACTGCAGTCAGGTAGCTGTGCGTCTGAACCTATGACATAAGACATCATAGCACAAAGAAGAATATGCGGTCAGTACTTTGAATTACTGGTATATGGGATGAGGTCAGGCTTAGGGTACGATGCATATGAAATAAGGCCTAAATGAATAGCATGAGATAACTGAACATGAATTCATGGAAACTATAACATCTGAGGATTCAAGACCAAGAAAAAATATGTAATTAAAATAAGTTTGAAATTTGTAAGACTGTAAACTGTATAACTGAATAACTAAAAGCCTGTACACTTGGCCAAGAA
Organism: Capsicum baccatum var. pendulum; assembly: GCA_030864225.1. Lineage (NCBI taxonomy): Eukaryota > Viridiplantae > Streptophyta > Magnoliopsida > Solanales > Solanaceae > Capsicum > Capsicum baccatum. The sequence goes on from CM061556.1 coordinate 229,358,625, forward strand.
AACCTGAATTGAGAATACACTAAAATACTGTACTGAGACCATCGGAGGTATTATCTAACCGATCTGCCCTAATCTGATCTAATTAGGGTCCAACCTGTAACCCCAGTTGGAAGGGTGTCAGTATCGTTCCATGGGTACTAACATTGACTGTGTGGATCCGCTAAACTAGTGTCCTGAAGGACTAGGGAGTCACCTACTACTAGTAGGTGCTCTTAAGAGATAATATGTGTAAACCCTCAACTGGCAGGTGAGCCCCCATCCTTGGGTTTGCTCAGTGCTAAATCCTACTCCCAATTGAACTGACCCTGGTACTTAACTGAACTAAGTTCAACTGAATATAACAACTGGTATTGCTCATCATGATCATAATAACTGAGTAAATAATAATATTCATTAATAGACGGAACATTACTGAGAAGATCTAAAATTGAAGTAAACACATAAGTATTGGGTGTTCCTAACCTGCCAACACTGAGTGATCATTAAATATGATAATAAAGCTTTAAAACTGAGTATGGAATCATGGTTCAAAGACCCAAACCATAGACATTTCATTCAACATGTGAGAATGATGATCTTGAACATGAAAATATGTTAAAACATGCGAAAACAACATCTCAACATAGTATAATTCATAATTCAAGAATGTGACATGAAATCGATTGAACATGACTTGGGAATTTTGAATATAATACATGAAATAGCTAAATTCACTTAGAAACACTTATAAAAATTGTTTGTACTTGAATTACTAGGAAGTTCGTGGATTAATTCATGAGTTTCATGGAAGATTTCATAAAATAGGAATAGTACAATGCTTTGAAATTAAAATAGGATTTTTGGGCTCAATGGGTGAAAGGGATCCATTGATGAATACCCCACATACCTAAAATTAAAGCCCTTGGAAGAGTTTCTTGAAGTTGTTCCTGACCTTGACAAACAGTAGCTTTTTGGGGAAGATAAAGAAACCGCTATTTGATTTTTATTTTTGATGAATTGATATTTAATCTTATGAATTGGAGATTTGAGGCCTTTTATAACACCCATTGTGAATCTGAAATGACATGGGTTTCTGTTTTAAGGGAGTGGCGAAAGATATAAAATCCCTTGGAAAAACATGCATAAAAATTCGTTCGAGATTGGTATGACTCAATCTTACGACTCATATACTAGGGTACGATTGAGCTGCTAGACTCATAGTATGGATAGAATCAAAATAGCATATACTGGTCTGGATATGATCCATGCTTACAACTCATAAGATGCCTATGCGATTAGATGAATTCACTCATAAGATGAACTAACAACTTGGGGGGCCAACACTATTATGGTACGACTTCTCTCTATACGAGTCATACCTTAGCATACGATTATATACCCTCTCTCGTACCATGGAAAAAATCTCAAGGGGTTTACACCAATGTTCTTACGACTTCCTTTTATGATTTTTACTCCTCTATACAACTCGTAGGGGTCAAATCATGCCTGAACTAGAAATTCCACCACACTACACTGACTTAGGTATGAGTCTAACATACTAATCATATACTGGGTTACGACTTGTGAGATGATTCATATACTGTCCAGAGGCTAGAAAATATAAAGGCTACTATAATATCTCACACTTGGAAATATTCGTCCTCGAATGAGGCTCGTTAGACTGAGAATTCTAAGGCAACTGAGATCATAAACTGAACATACATGAATTGGAACATGATTACATAGTTGAGTATGAAACATGATACATGAACTTAACTGATTCTGTGAATACATGCAATGACTTGAGAATGGTTACAAAGCTGAAATAGAGAACAAAAATGACTCAATTTAAGAAAAATCATTATCTCAAGCTGAGTTTGAATTTGCGGAGAAAAGATGAGGGTACTCGGCTCGCATGTCCGCTTCTGCTTCCTAAGTATCTTCCTTAACGGACTGATTCCACTATAGAACTTTAACTAAAGAGACTTCCTTATTCCTTAACCTACAAACCTGATGATCAAGGATCTCAGCTAGAATCTCCTCATAGGAGAGACTATCTCTCACATTAGCACTCTCTAAAGGCATGACTAAAGCTGGATCACCAATACACTTCTTTAACAAAGATACATCAAACACTGGATGAACTAATGCCATGTTCGTAGGCAACTCTAGTTCATAAGCTACCTTTCGAAAATGGCTAAAAATTCTATATGGACCAACATAACGGGGATTGTGTCTCCATTTTTTTCCAAATCCTTTCTCTCACTTCATGGGTGAGATTTTCAAATAAACCAAATCACCCACCTCAAACTCAAGATTTTTTCTCCTCACATCTGCATAGGATTTCTAACGGCGTTGGGCTATCTGCATCTTCTCCTAAATCAACTAAGATTTCTCCATCGCATCAAACACTATATATAGCCCTATAAAAGCAGCTTTACCGACCTCAAACCAACCAATAGGAGATCTACATCTTCTTATATAAAGAGCCTCAAATAAAGCTATCTGAATACTAGAGTGATTACTGTTGTTATAGGCTAACTCAATCAAAGGCAAGTGATTATACCAACTACCTCTAAAGTCAATAACACATTCTCTCAACATGTCCTCTAAGGTCAGAATGGTCCTCTCTGCCCGACCATCTGTCTGAGGGTGAAAAGCTGTACTTAGATGAACTTGGGTGCCAAGACTTTTCTAAAAAGCCTTCCAAATGCGAGGAGTAAACTAAGTACCTCTCTTTGATATGATAGACAACATAATACCATGCAAACTAACCAACTCCCTAAGGTAGAGTTTGGTATAATCCTCAGTTGAGTACGAAGTATGAACTGGTAATAACTCCCACTTTGAAGTGGGGATATTGAACTCCTTCAATGTACCACTAAGCCTCTGGTGCTCAACTTTAACATTCTGACAATTTGAACACTTAGCCATAAATGATGCAATATGCTTTTTCATACCATTCCACCAATAGATTTTTTGCAAGTCACGGTACATCTTAGTGGCTCTTGGATGAATGGAATATTCCACACTATGCGCTTCAGCTAAGATTTGCTGCCTCAACCCATCAATACTCAAAACACATAACCTGCCCTGGCAATGCAACACACTATCTCCCTCTGAGGAGAAAACCTTTACTTTCTGATCTCTAATCGACTCCTTCAATCTAACCAAGGAGAAAACCTCTACTTTCTGATCTCTGATCGACTCCTTCAATATAACCAAACTGGGATCCCTATCTTTCTTTTCCTTTACTTCAGCAACCAAGGAAGATTCTGAACCCTTCTAAACCCATACACTACCTTCAGCTGAGTCAACTAACCGAATAACTAATTTAGTAAACTGATGAACCTCATGGACTAACTTCTTCTTATCCTCCTCAACCTAAGAAACGCTACTCATAGATAATCTACTAAGGGTATCTGTCACTACATTGGCCTTGCCTAGATGATACAACACACTCATATCATAATTTTTTAACAACTCAAGCCACCTTCTCTATAGAAGATTTAAATCTTTCTGTGAGAATACATACTGAAAACTTCTATGATTTATAAACACATCAACGTGAACCCCATAAAGGTATTGCCTCCAAATTTTCAAGGAAAAACCAACAGCTGCCAACTCAAGATCATGGGTAGGATAATTCTTTTCTCGGGGTTTAAGCTGTCTAGAGGAATAGGCTATGACCTTACTTCTCTACATAAATAAATAACCAATACCAACTCTGGAAGCATCACAGTAAACTACAAACCCATTTGAAATATCTAGTAAAGTCAATACTGAAGCAAAAGTGAGTCAAGTTTTCAATTCCTGAAAACACTTCGTGCAAAAATTTTATCACTAAAACTTGACTTTCTTCTGAGTCAGTCGGGACATGGGGGAGACATGGGGGATGTAATAGAAGAAACCCTTCAACAAACCATCTGTAATGGCAAGCCAAACCCAAGAAACTCTTGATATTTGATAGAGAGATAAGTCTAGGTTAGTTTTTCACTACTTTGGTGTTTTGAGGGTCAACTCTAATGCCATCATCGAAAATAATATGGCCAAATAAAGCTATAGATCTTAGCCAAAATTTGCATTTACTAAATTTGGCAAGCAACTGATAAGCTTTAAGAGTCTGTAACATAATTATCAAATGGTCTGCATGACTATTCTCACTATGGAACTAGACAAGAATATCATCAATGAATACTATGACAAACATGTCAAAGTACTGCTTGAACACTCTGTTTATCAAGTACATAAAAGCTGCACGGGTATTGTGTCATGACCCGAACTAGGGCCTGGCCGTGACAGACATCCCGAATCGTGAAGGCCCAAAATGCCCTTCTCTATCTGGTAATCATGCACAACATTCATACAATAAAAGAAGATGCGGAAACATACTCTGCTACGGAAACATGGTCAATTCTAAATTCAATATAATTAAGGAAAGTACAATTCAACAACATCTAAATAACATCTGACACAGTCTGCGAAATCTCTACTACATGAAAATATGACAACTGTCTGAAATTGGGACAAGGCCCCTAGTAGTCCAAATCTTAAATAAGTGACATAATCCAAAAATATAGGCCTTCTGGAATTGAGAAGCCTCACCACTATACAATCTGACCAGCTTTCTAAATTATCTACTCCTCATTTGGACCCCTAAACTGTGCCTCAGAACTTGAGAGGTTGGAAGGGGAGGGGGTCAATACAGATGTATTGGTACGTAGAGCATATCCAACATAATCATTTATTATCCAACATATATGAGAGAGATTTAAAACAATTCATGAATATATCATATAGTAAGAATTCACATGGGCATTTTAAAGACTGTAAAAAAATCATCACAACTCTGAGAAATCTATGTTACTTCTGCGCTAGGTGATATACCCTATAATTCTAAAAAATTCCATGGGCTATATGGAAACTGCCATTAACTCGGCAGAGAAGCCTCCAACCCAAGTGTGCCACAATGGTCAGAGTCTTTGAATCTACTATGCCACACGGCCGTCGCCAATGTACAATAATAATTTACCCGTATCGGCAAATACTTTTTCAGGCTAAGAGTTGCTTGAACTCGCGCCTTCTTCAGGTAACCGCCTAACCCTCTTTAAGCCCCTTTTTAAAATCTATTAAAACATGCAGTATTTGAAAACATACTCTGAAAACATAATCTGTTATGCAATAAATACATATGGTATCGTCATTCCATTGACTTGCAAGTCACATCTCTGAGCCATTATTAGTCTATCATAAATCTTTGTATTCAAAACACAAGATTTGAGACTAGCTTTTCAATAATTCAATTCAATGAATTTTTTCATTCTCAATCCTCATGTAAACACATGCAATTCTTTGTCATACGCACAAGAACATATTGATATCAAGAAACACCCTCTCAACAATTCCAAATTATGTTTAAATGCTAAGATATAGGAAAAACCTTTTTCAAATCACAAAACCATAATTCTTTAAATCAATACAACAGAGGGAATTTATAATTTATGCTATCAACAATCTTAAATATCAAATTCATACATATACATATATATGTAAATCAATTTAGGGGAAAAGACCACAAGGCCAAAGCAATAGTAGTATTGAAACTTCCAAAAAGCATAATCAGTAATATAGTTTTCAAACCCCCTATAAAATTTATGCATCAAAACCTTTAAATCATGCTTTAACAATTTCAAACCGATGTAGGTTTTTAGGATAAACCCCACGTACCGCTATTTCAAAGAATAATGAATGTTTCTTGAAGCTTACAGATTGGGGATTCCAAATCTCGAATTATCTTTAAAAACTCACGGTTGAATCTTGAGTTACGAGGATTTTTAGTTTGAAACCCTAATGGAGTTTTTTGAGATATTTTGATGAAAAATAATCTTACTTTGGTGTTCTTTGGATTAAATCCCGTGTTAGAGATAATAAGTGGTTGGATAAGTACCATTTTAACCTTAATGAGAGGGAGTAAAAATATAACTGGCGCCTGATTTTATGGGCGACTATAACGCGCCACTATCGCAATGGCTCACTAAAAATTGACGAATGCAAAATTGGGATCCTCCACAATGCACCACTATCGCAAGGTCCCACTGGAATTTGACAATTGCTAATTAAACCATCTCCGCGATGTGCCAAACACCAAAATGATGATGTTTACGACTAGCACATAGAATAGCCATAACTTCTTCACCGAGTGTCGGTTTTGGAAGAATCTTATATTGATGAAAAGCTTATTCAGTCATCTATGTAATAAAAAGTTGAAATATACGGAATTCCATAGGCAAATAAGTGTAAATCATTCTAGAAGATAAATCTTAACACTTTAGGGAAAAAATTTAGATAGGAAAAGTTTGGGTGCATTACAATATCCTCCCCTTGGGAATAGTAGTCCTCGAATATTGACGCGGGACACAGAGAATCATAATTTCAAGCATACTAAGGCATAAAAGAATAAAGCATAGGTTGTACCATCCATTTCGTCATCTATTGGATCAAAAAGGTTTGGGTATCTAGCTCTCATGTCAACTTCTGATTCCCAAGTTGCTTCTTCAATTTTCTGGTTTCTCCACCATACTTTAACCGATGCTATTGCTTTGTTCCGTAATCTTTTAACTTAGCCATCCAAAATTTCTATAGGCTCTTCTTCATAGGATAAGGAGTCTATCACTTTAATCTCTTCAACAGGTAACACTAAAGAATGGTCTTTAATACACTCTTTCAACATAGATATATGAAACACCGGATGTACAGAACCCAAACTAGCTGGCAATTCCAACTTATACGCAACTCCACCTATCCCTTTCACAATCTGATATGGTCTTATATAACGAGGACTCATCTTACTTTTCTTTCTGAATCACATGACTTCCTTCATCGGAGAAACCTTAAGAAACACCCAATCTCTAACCTAAAACTCTAGATCTCTTCTCCTAACATTGGCGTAGGACTTTTGGCAACTCTGAGCTATCTTAAATCGTTCTCTAATGACTTTTATATCCTTTATTTCCTGATGAACAAGATTAGGCCCAAACATCTGCATCTCGCCTACTTTATACCATCCTATCGAAGATCTATATCTTCTCCCATATAGTAATTCAAAAGGAGCCATCTTAATATTGGAATGGAAACTATTATTATATCCAAACTATATCAATAGAAAGTGCTCTACCCAACTACATTTAAAATTAATCACGCAGGCCCTCAATATATCCTCAAGGGTCTGGATGGTGCGCTCAGCTTGCCCATCTTTCTGAGGGTGGAAATCCATGCACAAATTCACTTGGGTACCTAAACCCTTTTGAAACGATCTCCAAAAAAGTAAAGAAAACTATGTACCTTGGTCAGATATGATGGACATAGGTGCCCCATGCAAATGAACTATTTCTGCAATGAACAACTTGGTATAATTCTCTCCTGAATAATTAGCCCTAACAGGTAAAAAGTGAACTGACTTGGTCAACCTATCTACATTCACTCAAATGGAATCATACTGGTTTCGAGAGCTTGGAAGTCCTGTAATGAAGTCCATATTAATCATTTCCCACTTCCACAAGGGAAAATCTATCTCTTGAGAAGAACCAGCTGGCCTCAAATGTTCCACTTTATCTTGCTGATAATTCAAAGACTTGGCAACATAATTAGCCATATCACACTTCATATTATTCCACCAATAAATAGTTTTCAAATCCTGATACATCATAGTAGAGCCAGGGTGAACAACATACCTGGATGTGTGAGCTTCATCAAGGATCCTCTTCCTCAGAACATCTACATCTAGCACACACAACCTACCCTGGAATCTCAAAATACCATCACCACCGATTTCAAATGACATCACTTTCTGTTTACCCACATCTTTCTTGATTTACATCAACATGGGATCCTCAACCAGCTTTTCTTTAACTTCTGTACATAGGGAAGATTTAGCTATCTCATGAACAACTATTGCCCCATCTTCGGAATCCAAGAGCCACTCTCCTAGATTTGCAAGCTGGTGAATATCCTTCATTATCTCCCTCTTCCCTTCCTCAACATGAGAAAGACTGCCCATGGACAATCTGCTGAGGGCGTCAGCTATAATATTTGCCTTACCCGGGTGATAGTGCTGGCTCATGTCATAGTCTTTTAAAATTTCCAACCACCGCCTCTGCTTGAGATTCAATTCTTTTTGTGAGAAAACATACTGTAAACTCTTGTGGTCAGTGAAAATATCTTCATGCACCCCATAAAAATAGTTCCATAAAATCTTAAGTGCAAAGACTACAACTGCTAATTCCAAGTCATGAGTAGGGTAGTTTCTCTCATGCACCTTGAACTGTCTATATGGATAAGCCACCACCTTACCGTGATGGATAAGAACACACCCAATTCCCACTTGGGATGCATCATAGTATACAACATAACCTTCTGTACCCTCCAGAAGAGTCAAAACAGGAGCATTAGTCAACTAGTCTTTTAAATTCTCAAAACTATCCTCACAAGAGTCCGACCATAAAAACTTCACCTTTTTCTGAGTTAACTTAGTAAGTGGTGCACCTATGGAAAGAAAACTCTTTACGAATCTTCTGTAATAACCTGCCAAACTTAAGAAGCTCCAAATGTCGGTTGGAGTCATGGATCCGGGCCATTTTCTCACTGCTTCAATCTTTTGGGGATCAACCTTAATTCCCTTACTAGACCCAATATGCCAAAGAATGCAATAGCAGTCAGCCAAAATTCATACTTGGAAAATTTTGCATACAACTTACGATCTTTAAGAGTCTGAAGGATGATTCGGAGGTGATTGGCATGGTTCTCCTCGCTCTTAGAATATACCAAAATATCATTAATGAAGACAATGATAAACAAATCTAAAAACGATAGAAAACCCTATTCAATAGATCCATAAAAGCTGCAGGGCCGGTAGTCAACCCGAAGGACATGACTAAGAATTCATTATATCTGTATCTGGTTTGGAAAACTATTTTGGGAATGTATGACTCTCTAACTTTCAACTGGTGATATCCCGAATGAAGGTCTATCTTTGAAAATCATTTAGCTCCCTAAAGTTTGTCAAAAATATTATCAATCCTAGGAAGGGGATATTTATTTTTAATCGTAACCTTATTCAACTGGAGGTAATCTATGCACATACGCAGGGAACTATCTTTCTTTCACACAAAAAGTACTGGTGCACCCCAAGGAGACACATTGGGGTGGCTAAAACCTTTATCTAGAAGGTCTGCTAGCTATTTTTTCAACTCTTTTGGTTCTACAGGAGCCATCCTATATGGCAGAATAGAGATAGGATGGGTATCTGGAAAGAAATCAATACCAAAATCTATCTCCCAATCAGGTGGTATTCTTGGGGGATCATTTGAAATGGCTTCTGGGAATTCATTCACTACGGGGACAGACTAAAGAGGAAGAATTTTGGCACTAGAATCTTTAACCCGGATAAGATGGTACAAACAAACCTTAGAAATAAGTTTACGGGCTGTTACGTAGGATATAAAGTACCCTCTAGGTGCTAGAAAATGCCCCTCCCATTCTATCACAGACTCATTCAAAAAAGAAAAAGGTGACTCTTCGGGTCCTACAATTCAATGTGGCATAGCACAAATAGAGACAATCCATCCCTAAGATGGCATCAAAATCAACCATATCAAGTTCTATGAGATCTACCATAGTATCCCGACTACAAACAGCTATAACACAACCCCTATACACCCTCTTAGCAACAACAGAATTCCCCACTAGGGTGGAAATAGAAAAGAGTTCAAGAATCTTATTGGGCCCAAACACAAAACCAACGGCCACATACGGGGTCACATAGGATAAGGTAGACCCAGGATATAATAACACATAAACATCACGAGAAAAGATTTGCATCGTACCGGTAACTACATCTGGGGAGGCCTTTACCTTCTGGCGGTTGGTCAAGAAGTACAACTAATTTTGGCCATTTCCAATGGATGAAGTGGTACCTTTCTGAGGTGGTGGTGGTGCAGAAGAATTCTCCTGAGACTTGGATCCTCCAACATTATTCCTTGCTACCAGACCACCTCTCTGGATATGGGCTGAACGTATGAATAACATACCAAAGCACCAAAATAACATATCCTGTAATGATTCCTCCCGTATCTCCCACAGTATGGATAGGACCAAGAGGTCTGGGCTACACTTCCCTGCGACTGCGTACCCTGCAACATCGGTCCCTGACTAGACTGGAAATTCTTTATGCGCTACTCAACTGCAATTCTGTACACTGGAGCACTAGTTGCCGACTGAGCATTACCCTAATTGTTTTTCTTTTGGCATTTTCCATCCCAAATGCCACTCTGCTGCTGACTATGACTATGGTATATCGCTCTGGCTCTTTTTGCCTGTCTGTCATTTTTTGTAAATTCGGTTATCTTCTTCTTCTTCTCCTTAACTTATTGCATATGGATTCCTGACACTCAAGCATTAGATTATCTGTAAGGCTATAAGCAAATTTCCTTATTTAGGCCCTCTTACTACTTATCATCTTAGGGGCATAGCGGGCCAGCTGATTAATCTTTAAAGTATAATCCTGAACACTCATCTTACTCTACTTAAGGTTCATAAACTCCTCTTCTTTATCTTCCCTCAGCTCAAGAGGAAAGAATCAGTGAAGAAATGCTTCCACGAAATCATCCCAAACTATGGGCTTTTCATTGTCATCCTTCGCATCTTCCCACTCGTTGTACCATTGGTTCGCTATATCCTTTAGCTAGTATACTACTAGCTCAACACCTTCCACCTGATAAATATGTATTACATCGAAAATCTTCTCCATTTCATCTATGAACTCCTGCGGGGCCTCTTCTACCTTAGCGCCAGAAAACTTGGGCGGGTTCATTCTCATGAACTGGCCCACTTTAGTAACTTCAGAAGTAATAGACCCCGACCCCATATCCTTTGACCTCTGAGTTTGTGAGGTTACTAGTTTTGCAAGTATGTGAATAGACGGTCTAAATTCAGCATTAGACATTTCTTTTTCATGAGGATGAGTGCAATTGGCCCCCGTTCGGGGAGTTCTGGGAGGACTGGTCGGTACAAGAGGTACTTCCAGAATAGGAACAAGTTCTGGGGTATGAGCTCTATTACAGGTCCGCATCTCATCGGTGGGACAAACTTCATCATCCTGAGCATTAACTTTGGTGCGACGGGGAGGCATAGTTGGCTTTCTAAAAAGCAATAGATCATTGATTAGGGGACAGATTAGACTCTAAAGCATGAACTAAATCACAAGGAAGAGAAACATTCCAAAATGCCTAGTAGCCCCCTGCTTATTTATGTGGCGTGCTACGCACCCATAAATAAGACTCTACCGATGCAATTTTAAAGACACCCTTGGACCACGAACCGCGCTCTGATACCAAGTTTGTCACGACTCAAACTAGCGGTTGGCCTTAATGGACATCCCAAACCATGAAGGCCCAGAACATTCTTCTCTATCTGGAAATCATGCACAATATTCATATAATAAAAGAAGATGCGGAAACATAATCTTCTACAAAAACATGGTCAATTCTAAATTCAACATAATTATGGAAACTGCAATTCAACAACATCTAAATAACATCTGACCCAGTCTGCAAAATCTCTACTACATGAAAATCTGACAACTGTCTGAAAATGGGATGAGGCCCCCAGTAGACCAAATCTAAAATAAGTGACATAATCTGAAAAGATAAGCCTTCTAGAATAAAGAAGGCTAACCACTGCATAATCTGATCAACTGTCTAAATTATCTACTGCTTATCTGGACACCTATACTATGCCTCAGAACCTGAGAAGTTGGAGGGGGAGGGGGTTAATACCGATGTACTGGTATACAGAGCATATCCAAAATAATCATTTATTATCCAACATATATGAGAGCAATTTTAAATAGTTCATGAGTATATCATATAGTAAGAATTCACATGGGCATTTTAAAGACTCTGTAAAAAAATTATCACAACTTAAAGAAGTCTGTGTTACTTCTGCGCTAGGTGGTATACCCTATAACTCTGAAAAATTCCATGGGATATATGGAAACTGCCATTAACTTGGTGGCGAAGCCCCCAACCCAAGTGTGCCGCAAGGGTCGGAGTCTTTGAATCTACTACTCCACATGGCTGTCGCCAGCGTACAATAATAATCTACCCGTATCGGCAAATATGGTTTCATGCTAAGAGTTGCTTGAACTCGTGCCTTCTTCGGGTAACCACCTAACCCTCTTTAAGACCCTTCTTAAAATCTATTAAAACATGCAGTATGTGAAAACATACTCTTAAAATATCCTCTGAAAACATAATTTGTTATGGCATAAATACATATGGTATCGTCATACCATTAACTTGCAGGTTGAATCTCTGAGCCATTATAAGTCTATCATAAATTTTTGTATTCAAAACACAAGTTTTGATACCAACATTTCAATAATTCAATTCAATGAATCTTTTCCTTCTCAATCTTCCTGTAAACACTTGCAATTCTTTCTCATACGCACAAGAAAATATTGATATTAAGAAACACCCTCTCAAAAATTCCAAATCATGTTTAAATGCTAGGATATAGTTAATGCTCATTAGCACGACAATAATACTCAAAGCAGGGAAACATTTCCTAAAACAAATTGTGGACTCTTGTCCATAAGTGTGGCGTGCTTCACACCCATGCACAAAACTCTAATTAACATGACTTTTGGACTCCCTAGGATATATTAAAACTCTGAGCTCTAATACCAACTTTTGTCATGACCCGAGGCTACTCCTTAGTTCCGACAACGGTGCTTACGATCATAAGTGACCAAAAGCTAACCCATAAGCTGGTACCTGCTATGAGAACTGAATATAATATAAACATAACACATGTGCAAAATATAAAGGAAGAAGATAATGTGTATCTTAATACTATAACACAAAATAGTAAATACCTTAAATAATTGATAAGAACTGAAAGTAATTAACTGGCTGTCTAATTGTTTTGTCTAAATGTTTGAAAGCCTCTAAACTGAATGAAGAGTATATGGGACAAACCCCCAACTAAATTCAACTGACTGAATAAACTAAATTACTATAATAACTTAATAATTATAACATGTCCCAGATGGATGAGGACTCACTACTACGGTCGCTGGATTATGCTGAGTTGTGTAACTGCGGTCAGAAAACTGTGCATCATAACCTATGATATAATATATAATATCACAAAGAAGAGTATGCAATCAGTACTTTGAATGTACTGGTATATGGGATGAGGTCAGGCTCATATACATAGGGTACAGTGCATATGAAATAAGGAATAACTAAATAGTATAAGATAACTGAACATAAATGCATGAAAACTATAACATTTGAGGATGTAAGACCACATATAAATCTTTAATTAAAATAAGTTTGAAATTTGTAGGACTGTACACTGTATAACTAAATAACTAAAATTCTATACACCTGGCAAAGAAAACCTAAACTGAGAATACACTGAAATACTGTACTGAGACCGTAGGAGGTATCATCTAACTAACATACCCTAATCTAAGATAATTAGGGTCCAACTTATAACTCCAGTTGGAAGGGTTTTAGTACCTTGTCATGGGTACTAAAAATGATTATGTGGATCCACTAAACTAGTGTCCTAAAGCACTAGGAAGTAACCCTCTACTGGCAGGTAATCTCATGAGATATGTGTCAACCCTCAACTGGCAGGTAGACATCTCAAACCTATGCTGGATTTGTAGTTCTATAACTCAGGGATTGCTACTAAGGGTCATACCCTCAACTGGCAGGTGAGCCCCCATCCCTGGGTTTGCTCAGTGCTGAATCCTACTTCCAATTGAATAGACACTGGTATTGAACTGAACTAAGTTCAGCTAAACATTAAAATCGGTATTTCTCATCATGATCATAACAAATAAGAAAATAATAATATTCATGGTTTATCAGAACATTACTGAGAACATATGACTCATAAGTAAACACATAGGTATCGGGTTTTCATAACCCGCCAACACTAAGTGTTCATTAAATATGATAATGAATCCTTATAACTATAGTATGGAATTATTGTTCAAAGACCCAAAGCATAGCCATTTCATTAAACATGTGAGAATCATGAACTTGAACATGGGGATTTGTTAAAACATGCAAAAATATCTTGACATAGTTTAATTCATAATTCGAGATTATGACATAAAATCGATTAAACATGACACGGGAATTTTGAATATAAAACATGAAATGGCTTAATTCACTTGGAAACTTTTAAAAACATGGTTTGTACTTGAATTACTAGGAAGTTCATGGATTAATTCGTGAGTTTGATGGAGGATTTCATAAAATAGAAATAGAACAATGATTTTAAACAAAAATGGGATTTTTGGTATCAATGGGTGGAAGGGACCCATTTATGAATACCCCACATACCTGAAATTAAAGACTTTGGGAGAGTTTCTTAAATTTGTTCCTGATCTTAAGAAACCTCAGCTGCATGGGAAAAATAAAGAAACCCATATTTGATTTTTATTTTTGTTGAATTGATGTTTTATGTTATGAATTGGGGATTTGGGGCCTTTTATACCACCCCTTGTAAAGACAAAATGACATGGGTTTAGATTTTAAGGGAGTGGGGAAAGACATAAAAACCCCTGGAAAAATGTGAAGAAACACACATTCCAGGTCTATACGACTCGACCTTATGACTCGTATACTAGGGTAAGATTAAGCTGCTGGACTCGTAATATGGAAAGAATCCAAATAGCATGTTCTGGTCTGGATACGAGCAATTTTTATGACTCGTAAGGTACCTATAAGATTAGATGAAGTAACTAAGATGATGAACTAACAACTTGGGGAACCAACACTATTATTGGTATGAATTATGTCTATACGAGTCATACCTTAGTCTAAGACTAGATACCCCCTTTTGTACCTTGCACAGAATCTCAAGGTGTCTACACTGATGTTCTTATGACTGCCTAATCTGATTCGTACCCCCTTTATATGACTCATAGGGGTCAATTCGTACTTGAACCAGAAAGTTCACCACACTACACTGACCTTAAAGGGTCCAACATATCTTTGACTGAGATTACCCTTCCTCCTGAACCTCAACACAACTGTCAAGGAAAAAACACGTAGGAATATATGATCACCAACTCCAAATATCAAGGTATGAATCCTACAGTCTATGTAGGCCTTCTTTCTACTCTGATCTGCTGTTAGCCTATCATAAATCATCCTAACTTTAGCCAATGGTTCCTGAAGTAAATCTGTATCACGGGGGTATACCTCGTGTGTATCAACAGATCTAATCAGAGAATGACTTCTCCCACCATACAAAGCTCCAATAACCTTAGAAAACATAACTGTACTCTGAAGCTGGTCAAACAAATCATCAATGTGAGACATAGGATAATAGTTCTTCGCCATCACCTTACTAACCAGCCTATATTCTATACACATATGGAAAGGGCCATCCTTTTTCTTTATGAACAATATAGGGGCACCCCAAGGGGACACACTCGGTCCAATAAAAAATTTATCATGAAGATTTTGAATCTGAGAATTCATCCGCTGAAGCTCGACAGGAACCATAAAGTAAGGTACCATAAAAATAAGTTTGGTACAAGGCTCGAGGTCAATAGCAAAGTTAATCTCATAGATAGGGGAAATACCAGGAAGATCGATAGGGGGTACACATAAGGAAACTCATAACAATAAGAATAGAGTCAAGCAACTGACTCACAACACTAGCAGCATAAACATAAGCGAGATAAGACTCGCAACCTAGAGAGATATGTCTCCTAGCACAAACATAAGATATAATCCTTGCTAGATTATGACTAACAACTTTTTACAACATGAATGGGGTATACAGGGCATAGCTAAGGCAATAATCTTGGCAAAATAGTTCATGATTGCATGATAGTGGGATAATCAGTCCATGCCCAAAGTTACATTAAATCTTCCATAATGAAAATAATAAGTCATCATAAGTGTCAACATCAGTAACAGTTACAACACCTAATAATAATACTTCAATCCACTACTAAAGAATCACCCACGGGAGAAGATACATGTAACTCCCCAAGACTACTCCCTGGTCACCACACAGTGCTTATAGCCTAGAAGGACCACAAGCTAACCCATGCTGGTACCTGCTGTGAGCATGGAATAGTATGATCTAGAATATATGTGGAATTTACTGAAATCCCATAAGGTTTTAAATCATAGTTATGATAATATTTGTAAAACAAAACTAATACTACTGACAACGACAACTAAAAACTTAAAACTGACTAAAAGTATCTGAAAGCCTCTAACTGAATAATTGAGGAGTTGATGGGACAAGTCCCGAAATAACTCTAACTGGCTACTGTAACTAAAATACTGAGATATTCCTTATTGTCCCTTGAAACATGAGGATTAACCACTGCTGTTGCTACTAGTGAGCTTGGATATCTAGGTATGATCGGGAACTTAAGTGCTCAAACCTATGATATGAGACATCATAGCACAAGAAAAGAGTATGTGATCAGTACTTTGAATGTACTGGTATGCTAAATGAGGTAGGCTGACATGCATGGTTTCATGAACATGAGTAATAATGGTCTGAATACGTATAGCATGAAGTACTGAATATAGTGCATAAAATCTATAAATACTGAGGATACATGAAGTCTGCAAATATTGAGAATGCATAAAGTCTATAAATACTAAGGATGCATAAAGTCTGTAAATACTAAGGATGCATGATATTTGAAAATATTGAGGATGCATAAAGTCTATAGATACTAAGGATGCATGAAGCCTGTAAATATTAAGGATGCATGAAGTCTATAAATACTAAGAATACATAAAGCCTATAAATACTGAAGATGCATATAGTCTGTAAATACTGAGGATGCATAAAGTCTACAATTACTGAGAATACATGAAGTCTATAAATATTGAGGATGCAATACTGCATATATATATTGTATCTGATATTTTACTGAAGCTAAATACTGAGTTATGATAACTGAGTGACTGATATTAGAGATTATTGATAACTTAATTACTGATAATTGGGTGACTATTTTTGATAGTCCTGACTCTGTAGAATTGAAATGAGTTCTATATTGAGACTAAAAATGAAACTATAAGATGTAATTATCTAAAAAACATGCCCCTCTCTAAACTGATTGGGGTCCAACCTGTAACCCAGTTGGAAGGGTGTCAGTATCGTGGCATGGGTACAAATATTGGTTGTTTGGATCCACTGGAATATCTCCATGAAGGACCAAGGGTAAACATATATATCATGAATCTGAAAAATTGTAATTTAGAAAGGGGTTCTTGGATTCCATGGGTGGTAAGGGACCCATGGATGAACACCTAACATACCTTAAGGCTTGATATTGAAAGAGAATTGAATTTTCTTGAACGTTCTTGGATTGGGATTTATAATTTCTTGGTTTTCTTGAAGAAGAGATTGAATTTTATACTTGAGAGATGATCTTTAGAGGAAACCCTAGTTTTCTTATTCTTGAGAGTGGAGAGGATTATGAGTGATGATAAAATGATATTTTATCACTTAATAGGGCTTTATGGATGATTTAAGTTGTGGGAGGTTAGGGAAAAGACAAAAATACTCCTCCAAATCCGAATGGAAATTTTTGAATTTCAATGGTAACGACCTTGGTTGATAAGTCATCAACCAAGTGATGGCCTATCATACCAAGTCGTCACTCAGAAACTGATTTTATGAGTTACTGGTCTTGGGTGATGACTTGGTCTGATAGGTCATTAGTTAGGTGATGCCCTATCAACTCAGGTCATCACTTAGAAGCTGAGAATAATGTCTCACTGGTTTGGGGTGATGACTTGGCTGATAGGTCATCACTTAGGTGATGGCCTATCAACTCAGGTCGTCACTCTGCTGACAGACAAACATGTTGAAGTAAAATGGGTATAACTTTTTTCTCTGATATCGGATTAAGGTGAAACAAAATGGGTTGGAAAGAAGATTCAAAGACCTTTCATTTGATATATAATAGGATACATAATTCATTATGTATAAGGATTAATGTTTATCTAAATTTGACCCAAACTGAAATATTTACTAAAACTTAACCGATAGGAGCTTTCTCAACTCGTCTTTGAGTTAGGAGACTTTTATGATCACGACTGATAGAAAACAATGTTTTAACACTATAGAACTTACCATCACACATATATAGATATAGAATCATTTGATTCCAATCTTTATACCTAATAACAATGGTTTGAATCCTAGTGCAAAAATGGGGGTTGTTACATTATCTCCTCCTTGGGAACATCTGTCCTTGAATGAGGCTGGTTAATTCGAGAACACTGAGAAACGGAGGTTACATTCTAAATATACATGTTGAAAACATGATTACATAACTGAGTCTGAAATATGAAACATGCCTGAACTGGTTCATGAATGCATGGATGATATGAGAATGTTATACAACTTCTAACTGAACATGGAATATAGTAATACAGGGGTGAATGCCACAGGTAAAACTGATTACATACATAATCTTAAAACATGTATGTTAAGTGTAAGTAGACTCACTAATAGGCTGGAATAAACTAAAAACTGAAATATCCTAAAGCATGAGTGATAAACATACAAAACCAAACATAGTCATATACTAGACTTATTTGATTAACTGAATGATTGCTAGCTGAATACCGGTCATGTGAGACTGAACTATACTCAGTTTGAATTACTAGATTGAAACTATAGAGTACTATGCATATGAGGTAAGGAATGACTGAGCAACATGAGATAACTAAGTATGAATGCGTGTAAACTATATTACATGAGAATGCAAGACCAACCGTATAACATAATTCTGAAATAGTCTGTAATATGAAATAGTGAAATACTAATAACTAAATAACTGATAAGTGTATGATATGGTCAATTAGACCTGAAAGTAAACTAATTTTGTGAATACATGCACGTAGATAAGAATAGTTGTACATCTGAGATATAGGCAAGAGAGTCAACTTATGAGTAACTATTACTTCTAGCTGGATCTAATTTCGGGAAGAAAAGATGAGGGATTTAATAATTGAAAAGCTTGAAGGTATTACATTATAGCTACTCCTTAGGATAGTTCATCCCTCGAATTATACTGACTTGACTGAAATATTAGGAAAACCAAGGTAATGTTCGGGACCCTTACAGACTAAATCATGACTGACTATCTAGGATTTGAAATTTGATTCATGAACTGAACTGGATTCACAATTTACATGGATGCAAACAAAATATTTCTTCGAAGGATATATTCATGAAACTTCAGATAGTAAGGCTATATTGGAAGATAAAAAAACCATAGGAACCTATCTGTTTGACTACTAATCTGAATTACTGGCTACACAAACTAACACATATTGAAAGCTTATACTTAACTGGAGTATTTCTTTGACACACTTTCCAAGAAGTCCTAATAACAATTGGAAGCATAAAATCTTGGGAATGATCTGACCAAGACATCTGTATAGGGAATCCTAGGATGGCTACAATTCTGGGACATGGAACACAGGCCTACGAAACATCCACAAGAATAGACCTACTAAGCCTTATGCATTGCACTTCACCTGATACTATTTCAAATACTCATATAGGCATTGATAACTCTATCTAGTGAGGTTAGAGATGGACTGATGTAATTCCCTGAATCTACAACCCAGATGCCATATGGTGCTTACGACCCCAAAGGATCACAAGCTAATCCATGAGTGGTACCTTCTCTGAGTATTGAATAATAATACTAAAATAATGCAGAACTATAACTGAAATGACATAAGGTTCTCAAAATTACTGATATGAGTACAGAAATGCCTATAGAAATACTAAAAACAAAACTAAATACTGTCTAAGAAAATCTAGTCTGAAAGCCTCTTACTGTATGAATATAGAGTTGATGGGACAAGCCCCCAAACTAACTCCAACTACTGAACATACTGAACTAATAAAATAAATGAACTTTGTCCTTGAACTATGAGGACTCACCACTGTATCTGCTGCTGATAGTCTGAATTGCTAAGTACGGTCAGGAGCCCATGCACCTGAACCTATGATATGAGACATCATAGCACAAAGGAAATAGTATGCATCAGTACTTTGAATGTACTGGTATGCTATGTGAGGTAAGGCTGTATGCATCAGTTCATATATATGAACAATAACTGACTGAGTGATAAGAATATAACTGGCTAGGAGTACATAACTAACTGAATATGCAGTAACTACTGAGTATGAAATGCTACACATATACAAGTATACTGTTTTCTAAAATTACACTGAAGCTGTGTACTGAGTTCTGATAACTGAGTAACTAATATCTGAGGTTACTAATAACTAAATTTCTGATAACTGGGTGACTGTGTTTGACGGTCCTGATCCTGTAGAACTGAATTGAGCTCTGTGCTTAGCTGGGTGACTATGTCTAACAGTCCTAATTTTTTAGAACTGAACTAAGTTCTATTCAGAGTCTAAAACTAAAATGATGAGAGTTTTTATCTAACCAACATACCCTAATTATAAACTAAATTAGGGTCCAACCTGTGACCCTAGTTGGAAGGGTGTTAGCAACTTGCCAAGGGATACTAATAATGGTTGTGAGTTAACCCTCTCTGGCAGAAAGCTCTTTCATCAACCCTTAATGGAAGAAAGCTCGTACGAGATATATCAACCCTTATGTTGAAGTAAGATATCTCAATTTATGTTGGATACGTAGTTTTGTAACACAAGAATTGGTTCTAAGGGTCAAACCCTCTCTGGTAGGAATGCCCCATCCCTAGGTTCGCTCGGTGCTGAATCTTACTCCCAACTGAATGGACCCTAAACTGATTTCTAAACTATACTGGGCTTAACTGAACTGACACTGATCATGTTGACTAACTTAACTGGACTGAGTTCAGTGAGATCTACTAACTGACTAAGTTTACTAAGTTCTGTTAACTGATTGATTTCTACTATTTGTGACATTACTGAAGCTATTTTATAGCTACTGGAATTTTAGGTAAACAAAAGGATTATCGGGTATTGAATACCCACAGGACTCGATAGCATCAAAAATAATGAGAAATGACAATTCTTGAAAACATAACAATAATCAAATGTCCACAATACATTTACTAAGGTATTTTGACAAATGTTTGAACTTGTACATGAATGGCAAAGCATTCTAACATATCATGATCTCACTATTCCAATCATATGGACATTCCATCAAACACTTACAAGGCATAGATTTGACATGGAAGTAATTTTTAAACATGTTGTTCTAGCATGAATTCATCATTAAGATCACCAATGGATAACAATGCACAATTTATTCCCTTAGTAGTCATTTGGTAGAGTGTATAAGAATAATGCAAAATATGGTGTGTTAGTAATTCTTGTATTAGTAATGTTTGTGTTAGCTATGCTTGCATTAGTTATGTTTGTGTTTTTCTTATGCAGTCTTTGGTTTGATGTATTAAAAATAATATGAATTAAATAATTTCTTAATTTTTTTTTCTTATAAAAATATCCTCCATATATATGTTAGAAAGAATGTGAATTTTTTTTGAGGGATAATAGTGTCTTTAATAATGTTAATTCATGCATTGGATCCATTTCATTGCTAATACCATAGATTTTGAGGTATTAGTAATATACACCTTAATACACAATAAAGTGTATAACTAATCTTAATACACAATAAAGTGTATCACTAATGCAAGCATTAGTTATACATAGGGTACAAAAGTATACCAAACGAGGTATTAGTAATACACATTAAACTAATGCATGCATTAGTTTTCTAATAAACTCTACCAAACGACCCCTTAGGCATTTTGTCAAACACCTAGGAGGCATAATCCTAAACTTAAGCATGAATAATATGTTGATACATCATGACTATAACCACCAGTTCACAATTCAAGGGTTTCAACATGGGGATTACAACAATTACATACATGGTATCTTATATTCATGACAACTATAATTAAATCTTGGATTGAAACCTATACAAAAATATGAACATGGAAACCACACAATTGGTACATGTAATTCATGAAACTATTAACTTAAGATTTTTAAAAAGGGTTCTTGAACTCCATGGGTGGAAGGAAACCCTTGGATGAACACTTAACATTCCTTTCTTGTTAATTTTATGGAGATTGGGGTGATTTCCTGAGTTTTAATTCTTGAACTTGATTAAGGTAGGGCTTGTTCTTGAGAGGATTTTGTAAAAAGGATGAGCAATTTTGTTATTTGGGGCTCTATTCCCGTGTTATAGAGCTATTGGATGATGGGAAAAGACCCATTTGCCCTAAAAAATGTGGAACATAACTACAGGAAAATACAAGGGCTAAGCTAGCTAGGGCACCGCGTGATCTGGAGCGCCGTGCTAGGTGAGGCGCCGTGAGCTTATTACCTTGAGCCATTGTTTCTGAATTCCAAAAATACCCTTACGCTTGTTTGAAAATTCTGAAACTCACTCGATATATACTATTGACTTCCCCGATCAGGAATCAACCTAAAAATAAATATTTTAAGGTCATAAGGGTCATGAAATAGGATTATCAACTTACGAAGGCTAAAATACTTCTTAGTGTAAGCACTTAGCTGAAATTTCTATGTCTTGGACCTCTTTTCAAGCTTTAACAGACTGAGTTAAGATTAAGATTTTGCTAGGTCTTACAATATCTCCACCTTGAGAACATTCGTCCTCGAATGAGACTGACTAAGCTGAGAATACTCGTAGACTAAATTTATATACTGAACACTCACAACTAAAGCGTGATTACATGACTAAAAGTACTTATATACTGAGTTATCATACTGAACATGCATAACTGAAGCATGACTGGGATCTGAAAAAATTACACATGACTGAGCTATTTCATGAAGGCATGCATGATATGAGAATACTATGTAACTGAACCGACACAAAGTTGTAAAGGATATCTGAGCATGGAACTCGGTAAATTCAAAGAAAAATATTACCCTGAGTTGATTCTAAGTTTGCGGAGAAGAGGTGAGGATACTTGGTCCGCCTATCTGCTTCTACTTCCTAAGTAGCTCCCTCCACGGACTGATTCTGACAAAGAACCTTGACTAGAGCGACTTTTTTGTTCCTCAATCTGTGAACCATAAAGTTGATAATTTTGATTAGCATTTCCTCATAAGAGAGGCTATTCTTGACATCAATTCCCTCTATCGGGACTACAGTTGCTGGGTTACCTATGCACTTCTTTAGTAAGGAGACATGGAACACTGGGTGCACTGAAGCTATGTTTTAAGGCAACACAATCTCGTATGCTACCTTTTCAAAATGACTGAGAATTTGCCAAGGACCCACATATCGGGGATTGAGCATTACCTTCTTTCCAAACCTCTTCATCCCTTTCATAGGAGAGATTTTCAAATACACATAATCCCATTCTCGAACTCAAGATCCTTTCTTTGCACATCTGCATACAATTTCTATTGGCTCTGAGCTATCTTAAGCCTTTCCCTATCAACTAAACTTTTTCTAAGGCATCAAATACCAAGTTAGGCCCTACCACTACGGTCTCACCAACTTTAAAATAACTAATGAGAGATCTCTATCTCCTCCCATAGAGTGCCTCAAACGACGCCATCTGAATGTTTGAATGATAACTGTTATTATTTGCAAACTTAATCAAAGGTAAGTAGTCATCCCAACTACCTTTAAAGTTAGTGACACTCGCTCTTAACATGTCTTCTAGAGTCTAGATGGTCCTTTCTGCTTGACTATTTGTCTTAGGGTGAAAGGTTGTATGAGGTGAACTTAGGTACCATGACCCTTTTAGAAGGCTTTCTAAGAATGAGAGGTAAACTACGTAGAACTATCTGAAATAATGGACAGTGGGACTCCGTGTAATCTACCAACTCTCTAACATAAATATTGGAATAATCCTCGGCTGAACAAGAGGTATGAACTAGTAAAAAGTGAGCCGACTTGGTCAACCTATCTACAATGACCCAAATAGAATTGAGCCGATGATGCGTGCAGGATAAACCCATAAAAAAATCTATGTTCACCTCCTCCCACTTTTAAGTGGGAATCATGAACTCTTGCATAGACCTATTAGGCTTCTGATGCTCAATTTTAACCAGCTGATATGTTGAGCACTTTGCTACAAACTTTGCAATGTCCATCTTTATCCCACTCCATCAATAGATCTCCCTCAAATCATGGTATATCTTAGTGGCCCCTAGATGAATAGAGTAACGCACACCATGCGCTTCTACAAGAATCCGTTGCCTCAATTTATCTATGCTTGACATACATAACCGACCCTGGCAACACAACACACTATCTCCCCTATGGGAGAAAACCTCTACTTTTTGATCTCTGACTGACTCCTTTAGATTTACAAGACTGGGATACCTGCACTTCTTTTATTTTACTTTCGAAACCAAATACAATTCCAAACAATTCTGCACCCAGACACTACCCTTTGCAAAATCGACTAAGCGGACACCTAGTCGGTAAAGCTGATGAAATTCTTAAACTAACATTTTCTTACCATCCTCAACGTGAACCACACTACCCATGGACAATCTACTGAGATCATCAACCACTACATTAGCCTTGCCAGGATGATATAGAACACTCATGTCATAATCTTTCAACAACTCCAATCACCTTATCTGGGGCGAGTTCAGATCTTTCTGAGAAAACACATATTGCAGGCTTTTATGGTCTGTGAACACATTAATGTGCACTCCATAATAGTAATGCCTCTAAATCTTAAAGGCAAACACTATAGCTGCTAACTCAAGATCATAGGAGAGGTAATTTTTCTCATAGGGCTTAAGCTATCTAGAGGAATAGGCTATGACCTTACCTCGCTGCATCAAAACACACCCTAAACCAACTCTAGAAGCATCGTAATGAACAACAAATCCTTCTGAACCATCTGGTTAAGTAAAAACTGGGGCTGTAGTGAGTCGAGTCTTCAACTCCTGAAAACTCTTCTCACAAGAATCTGACCACACTAATTTGACTTTCTTCTGAGTCAATCTAGACATGGGGGATGCAATAAATAAAAATCCTTCAACAAACCATCGGTAATAGCCATCCAAGCCTAAGACACTCCTGATATCTGATGGAGATATAGGTCTAGGACAGTTTCTTACTGCTTCAGTCTTTTGAGGATCCACTCTAAAGCCATCACCAAAAATTACATGACCAAGGAAAACTACTGACCTTAGCCAAAATTTGAATTTACTAAATTTGGCAAACAACTAATGGGATTTGCGAGTCTATAACACTATTTTGAGATGGTTTACATAATCCTTTTCACAATGTGAGTACACAATAATGTCATCAATGAATACTATGAGGAACATCTTCAAGTACTTCTTAAACACGCGATTCATCAAGTCCATGAAGGCTGCCGGGGCATTGGTAAGACCAAATAACATGACTAAGAATTCAAAGTGACCATACCGAGTTTGGAAAGCTATTTTCGGAATGTCACATTCTCTGACTTTGAGCTAATGATAGACTGATCTGAGGTCTATCTTAGAAAAGTTACTGGCACCCTGAAGTTGGTCAAACAAGTCATCAATTGTAGGAAATGGATACTTGTTCTTGATAATAACTTTATTTAACTGACGGTAGTCTATACATGATGATAGGCGAATTTACACGCCTATATCAATATATTTTGCCCATATTTTAGCCTAGTTTTTAGAACAAATTATATATTTCATGCACTTTTAGTCCTTTTTCCTATAAATGAGCTAACAAATATGATTAGGAAAGTTTCAGGTATAAATGATGCAAAATACAGCATTTTATGGCTTACTTGATGCAAAAGAAAGCTCACAAACGAAGTAGAAGGGAGCTGGACGCCTAAGGACCAAATCTGCTGCATGGAAAATCTGTCCCGGGCTAAAACAACATTTCTGAAGACTTTGGGGACTTACAGACACAAAGCTGGATTTTTACAAAGATACATTAACCTAATACAATTAGGTTTTGTATTTCACTATTCTATTTGGATTATGATATTGTAACCTTACCCTAGTACATTTGGGTCAAGGATTTCATTAGTTTAGTAGGATTTGGTTATTTATTTCATTAGCATAGTAGGAGTAGGATAGGAGTATTATAAATACCCTATCATGCTAGAGATTTTTAATCAAGTCCTCCCTTAGTGGAGGCAACTCCTCCCTTAATTCAAGAAATTCATCTTCTTACAATACAATTCTTCCATCCCTCTCTTCTTCCACTACAACACTTCTATTCACTCTTCTAATCTTTCCATTAATTCTATTATTCTTCTATTCATCTATTCCACAACAAGAGAATCGTTACTTGCTAGGGAATCACCAAAACCACACGCCTAAACACCCACTTCTCACGCTATCCACCATGCAAAACGTGATATCTTTCGCATTCATGGGTAACTAAACCTCTTAGTTGGGGTTATGGAAGCCGAATGAGTTACTATCTATAGCTATGAGTTTGTGAGTTCAAGACAAGTATATTGCTTATATCATTACGCTCTTCATCTTAATCTACATTCTTTGCGGTTGCAAACGCAAGAATACGCCAGTCTAACATTTAACTTGTTCGCGAGAAAGGTTATTTTTCTGGAAAAGAGATAATGTCAAGGTAGTAGGACACCCTTTCCTATTAAAAAGCTAGTGCCGTAACTGGACTAACCTCTTGGAGAATTCGTACAGTTAGACACGCTTTAAGCTCGCGAGAGTTAAAGTGAAATAGTCCTTGTTTAGGTCGCGAGACGCTTGGATTTACCATCGACTACAATTCTCTATAAGAAATTGCATGCCAAGACTTTACACACTCATAGCCAATAGAGACGTATACCTCAGAAGGTGGACATAACCCCAACGCCTCAATTCTCATTGTTTCACAACCTACGAACTACTCTCTTTTTACTTTGCTATTTTCAGTTTTTATTTCATTACTTTGGTTACTTATTACAATCCCCCCTTCTTACGAGACTTGCACCAAAAGTTTAGTAATTTTGCTTACTTGTTGGCCAAGCTATTCCCTGTGGGATCGACACCCAACCCAGGTTGGGTTCTATATTTGCTAACGACCGCTTTACACTCCAACGAGAGCTGTAGATTGAGCTTTATCAAAAATTGGCGCCGTTGCCGGGGAATACGAGTGTCAATCAAGTTTGTGATAATTACTAGACCCTTTGGTCAAAGATTCTCGTACTTTTACTTTTAGTTTTTGTTTTTGTTTCTTGCAGGTTTTTACTTTAGTGCATGCCCCATACTAGAAGTTCTGGTCAACCGTTATTACCAATCAATCCTGAACCACAACGAATTAGAAGAATGGAAGCACAAGCTGAAATCGACAGGATGGCTGCTCAACACGAGAAAGCAAGATTAGCTGCTCTTGCCGCTGCTCAAGTCCAACAACAAAACATTGATAATCCTGGGCGAGCAACAAATCCTGACGATGAGGATTTAGGTGATGACGAGTTGATAAACCCAAGGCATGTCGCTGAAACTGCAACACCTGCCAACAGAAGAGGTCGACAAGCTCGGTATAGATATGATCGCCAACCGTTGCAACCAGCTTTCGACTATGATGATGATGATCTTAATGGTGCCGGAGCCACTGGAGCTATAATTCCACCACCATTAGCGCCCGGAGCCAAGTTCAACATCACTAGCACCATGATTCAGTTATTGCAACTCAAGGGATTATTTGGTGGACTAGCAGGCGATGATCCGAATATGCATCTCATCAACTTTATTTCTACATGCAAGTCTTTTGACAATCCTGGTGTTGGTCAGAATGCTATTCGATTACGTCTATTTTCATTGTCTCTGTCTGGGGAGGCAACACTATGGTTGAATGGGCTGACTCCTGATTCAATTACAAATTGGAGGCAATTGAGAGACGCTTTCCTAGAAAGATTCTTTCCGCCATTCAAGAGGGCTCAATTGAGAGATGAAATCAGCAACTTTCGTCAGCTTCCCTCTGAAGCTCTTCACGAAACATGGGAGAGGTTCAAGACAAAGCTAGCGAGATGCCGAAACCATCATATGACTAATGTTCACCTCATGGAGATCTTGTATAGAGCCTTGAATTCAATAACTAAACCAGTGGTGGACAACGCAGCTGGAGGTTCTTTCATGGACCTCACCTTTGGTCAAGCAAGCAATATGCTAGATCGCATAACAAAGCAAAGTAGAGCTTGGCATACCAGGGATTCTGAGGTAGCAAGCCCCACTTTATCTATTGGCATGTCTGCAGACCAAAGAAGAAGAGAAGAAGAACGTGAGCATGACATGGCGCACATGAAAACACAATTGGATCTTCTGACAAAACACTTATTATTAGGGAAGACCGAAAAAGTGAAAGCTGTAGCGCTAAAAGGAAGAGACGAATCTGATTTTGAAGAGGAGGCCAACTACTTGAACAATCAGGGGGGTTTTGTGGGAATGCCCAAGGAAACCAAGGTCGAAACTATTATGATAAATCAGGAAGAAAAGACCAAGGTAGTTGGAAGAAAAATAATGAAAAGACTGGTTTGTACGTTCCCCCAGGTAAACGTGATACCACCACATCTAATTCTATGGAAGACATGATGGTTAAATTATTGAAAGGAGTGGAAGCAACGAGCGTGGGAGTTAAGGAGGTGATTGATGATTTGTCCTCCATGAAGCAACTAGTTGATTCTCATTCCACTTCTATCAAGAAAATAGAGCAGCAATTGAGCCAACTTTCAGCAGCATTCAATCAAAGAAAGGCTGGCACCTTACCGAGCGATACTGTGCAAAACCCAAGGAATGAGGGGTCATGCATGGCCATCACTACCAGAAGTGGTAAGGTGCTGGAAACTTCAGCAAAAGATAAGCAAGTGGTTGACGTAGCAGCAGACATTGACGCCACACCTAGAGACGTTACAAGAGAAGAAGCCGCAAC
This sequence comes from Capsicum baccatum var. pendulum, assembly GCA_030864225.1. Classification (NCBI taxonomy): domain Eukaryota; kingdom Viridiplantae; phylum Streptophyta; class Magnoliopsida; order Solanales; family Solanaceae; genus Capsicum; species Capsicum baccatum. The sequence goes on from CM061556.1 coordinate 229,387,570, forward strand.
AACTACTTCAAACGTCAAGGATGTTTCACCTAGTGGCGTGCAGCCTGAAAAAAATAATAAACGGAAGCAAGAGGAGAAGAAAGCCATGGAGAGAACACTTCCATACCCACCACCACCTTTTCCACAAAGATTGAAGAAGGTGGCCGATGACACTAAGTTCAGCAAATTTATGACTATGTTGAAGCAGCTGACCATTAATGTTCCACTGGTAGAGGCACTTGAACAAATGCCTGGGTATGCGAAGTTTATGAAAGATCTTTTGACTAAGAAGAGGGCAGCAAGTTATGAGCTGAAGGATGATGTGCATCATTGTAGTGCAATTGCTACCCGATCGATAGTTCAGAAGAAGGCCGACCCCGGAGCTTTCACTATTCCTTGCACCGTCGGATCCTTGAACTTTGCCAAAGCATTATGTGATCTAGGTGCTAGCATCAATTTGATGCCACTATCCATCTACAAGAAGTTGGGGCTAGGCGATCCGACACCAACCAATATGAGGCTCGTGATGGCTGATAGGTCGGTAAAACGACCTGTGGGTATCTTGAATGATGTGTTGGTGAAAGTTTCTTCATTCATCTTTCCTGCAGACTTCGTTATTCTAGATTGTAAGGAGGATTCTGAAGTTCCCATAATCTTGGGACGTCCTTTCCTTGCAACTGGAAGTTTGCTTATTGACATGAAAGATAATGAGCTTTTGTTTCGAATAAATGACGAAGTGGTACGGTTTGATATATGCAAAACAATAAAGCAGCCCAGCGATACGAATAAGTTATCTGTAGCTGATGTTCATCATGAGGATATGAAAGCATTATCTATAGAGAAACAGCCTACTGTTGAGGCATTGTCTGCTGCGCCATTGAATGTTGAGCATGAGGACAATGAAGAACTTATGGGTGATCTAACAGAAACAGAGCCTTATACTCCTAAGCAACCAGATTATGATCTCAAGAATCAACCAACAGCGAAGACTCCCTTTGACGAGCCACCAATGCTAGAATCGCAAGAGCTTCCCGATTATCTAAGGTATGTGTTCTTGGAAAGTAGAAATATACTTCCGGAGAGAGCAAATGATTTAAGTGAATAGCACGTAGAAGCTCTCATCTCTTCTCTGAAGAGATACAAGAGAGCTATGGGTTGGACTATTGATGATATAATTGGTGACTCTCCGGAGAAACGTATGAGCCATCTTGAAAAAGATCGCATTCCCACAGGTAAGCCTCGTTGTCGTCTAAATCCTTTCAGAAAATGATCCATCACTTACCTCAACGAAGTCTGAGTACTCGAGGTAACCATGTCGTGCCACGACAATAAATAAGGCGCTAGATGGGAGGCAACCCATCGTTTTATTGTTTTATCATTTTATCGTTTTTCTTTCGTTCTAGTACTTGATAAATGAAAATCCAAAAATAAGAGTCGTACCACGAACAAAACTAAGGCGCTTGGTGGGAGGCAACTCATCGTACTAATCGTTTTCATTTGTTTTGAGCAAATATAGGTGCAAGAAGTAGTCAATGAGGAGATTGATTTCAATTGACGATTTGGACGCATTGGATGGTAAAGTTGGTAAGTTAGGAATGGTGATGCATAAGGCTATGGATTGAGCATTTCTCACGCCAAAATAGGCATCAAGGAAGGCTAGGCCTTGATAAAACTAGGCCACGAACGATGCACTACCTATCCTATAGCCTAAGGTCTCGGAATCTAGTGTGCTATACACTATGCGCCGCCTATTCCTAGGTATGCTTTTGACTATGCGCCGCCTATGCTATGGCATTTGGTCTTAGTATCTCATATTCCATAGACTATGCGGCGCATATGTCTACAAATGCCATAGACTATTCAGCGCATATATCCCATTATGCTATAGACAATGCGCCGCATATGTCATGTCTATGCTAAGCATTATGCGCCGCATATGTGGGAATTTTGTCTCCAAAACCGATTGTAAATGGGTCATAACCCGACCCATACTCTTCCTATATAAAGGGGACTTAGTTTTACAACACAACCACACTAAAAATTGACCTAAGGGCGCCGCATATACATCCAAATCCTCTCAAAATCTTCTTCTTTTGCTCTTCCAATTCACAAAACCATCTCCACAAGCTTCAAGCAAGTAAGTACTCTCTTATTCTTCATTTATTTCTCGTAAGTACTACGTTGCTATGTCTATTATGAATTGCTAAATAGTATAAGATTGTTGGTGATGTTCATGTGTTTGGATTGTTGATACAAAATCATGTGAGTGAACATGTATGTAGGAAAATCTTGACTTGTTTCCGACTTGAAATTGGTTTTAATAGCATTGTTATGGTATTTACGAAATTACTATGGCTATGAATAGTGCTTAAGATTGTTGTTTGGATACTTATATGTTAGACTATCCCGGCCATCGGGATAAGACTTATAGTGCCTACCGACATAAGAGGTTGTGATTGTTGTAAGAATAACTATTCCATATGGTAACCCCTATGTAGTAGTGTTGCTATAGCTACCATGAAAGTAGTCCAATGGCTGCAAGTAAGTAATGCATTGCTGATTTTCTTGTCGTAATACAATCCCAAAACGTATGTCGATGAATTCTGAGTAATCGATCACTTTCACCTCACTAGTTGATGCCAACAACCTAAGTGTGGGGTGGTACCCCTACTGTCTGTGTATAGATTGTATCCATTGAGATTGTGCTACCACTAACACTATTTCAAGTCTCAGGTACAATGGCACCTAAAGAGAGACAAGGCAAGGAGAAGGCTACCACTTCCCAAAAGGGCAAGAAAAGAGGCCGCAAGGAGCAAGGAGAACCCTCCTCGATGCAAACACCTCGACTCACGCTTGGAATTAAGTGGTATACTTATGAGAAAATTCTAAGGATGACGACTCTGATGATGATTCCAATGCAAGGGGTATGACCCCAGACATAGAGGATAAGTCCGACCAACCACGTTCCTCGTATTTATTTTCCACTGAGGACAGTGTCCCGACTAAGTGTGGGGTGGCGGTATCGCATGCTATACTTCTCTATTTGCATCTATGTTTGTTTACTTTTTTACTTTTTTTGATTTTTTTTAGTTAAGTTAAGTTTTTTTTAGGAGTTAAATTTTTCTAGCTTCGCATGAAACTATTTTTGATAGGCAACATGAGATTATAACAAGAGTATGTGTTACAATTGTGACTATTGAGACGTTTAGGCTCTAGTTGTGACTCATTATGTGATATTATGTGATTAAATTCCTTCACTTGTTGGGTCGAGAGTCGATATTACTTCCAATCAAGTCAACCATGTGCCTTGTGTGTGTGAGATAATAGTATATTCTATGTTTGTGGCTGATGCTAGAACTTGCCTGGTATGTATGCAAAGCGAAAATAAGGAGTGTAAGTTTAGGAGATGATTTAGGCATTTATTTGGCAACCTATACATGTTTACCTTTGTTTTACCTACCCATGGACATTATCCTAGTTAAACCCTTTTGAGCCTTTAGCCTATTTCTTTGACAACCTTGTATGTAAGCCTAATCCAGTTTTTTTCAAGACCGTAATTTGATCCAAATTCCTAAGTGCTTTAAAGTGAAAAAGTCATGTGACAACATAAGAGGAAATTGGGTGAGTATAATGCTATAAATTGTAATGGTTCTTGAATGTGTTATGAAAAAAAAAAGAGTGCTATCATAAGAGGTATGTTGTGAAAAGAAAAAGGAAAAGAAAGCTGAAAAGTGAGTTGTTCTTAGAATTGAAAAACAAAAGAGGAGAAAAAGGGTGGTAGAATAAAAGAAAGAAGAAAGGTTGAAAGAAAAAAAGTGTCAATGATACAAAGTGATGTATTAAAGCGCTTAGGAACCTAGTCACTATTCTTGGCCAAAATAGTCCTACCCGTCCCTTAGCCTACACTACAACCATCTAAAGACCTACTTGATCCTAATCTTAACATTCCGACAGTTAGTAGAGTACTACATTAAAGGAAAGCCTATGGTCATTAGTTGCTACATATGAATTTTTTTTGTGAGAGCGAGAGCAAGGACAGTTTGATACCCATGTTTGAAAAATATGCTATACTTGTGAGTAATTATGGGTACTATATTGTGAGACACACATGGTTGATGAGCTTTGGATAGTTGTATATGATTCTATGCACCTTAACGTTTGCATGCGAGTTGATCACCATCACTAGTCTACGATAGAGGTTAAACTGTTTCTACTTATAATCGGGAAACTACTCTTTGTTGATAATTTTTGTGCTTGTCTTGAAGAATGCTTTGTGTTGTTGCTGTAAAAACCCTAAGTTGATGCGTAGAAGGACATGATATTTTGTTCGAGGACGAACAAAGCTGCAAGTGTGGGGTGTTGATGATAGGCGAATTTACACGTCTATATCAATATATTTTGCCCATATTTTAGCCTAGTTTTGAGAACAAATTATATATTTCATGCACTTTTAGTCCTTTTTCCTGTAAATGAGCTAACAAATATGATTAGGAAAGTTTCAGGTATAAATGATGCAAAATACAGCATTTTATGGCTTACTTGACGCAAAAGAAAGCTCACAAACAAAGTAGAAGGGAGCTGGACGCCTAAGGACCAAATCTGCTGCATGGAAAATCTGTCCCGGGCTAAAACAACATTTCTGAAGACTTTGGGGACTTACAGACACAAAGCTGGATTTTTACAAAGATACATTAACCTAATACAATTAGGTTTTGTATTTCACTATTCTATTTGGATTATGATATTGTAACCTTACCCTAGTACATTTGGGTCAAGGATTTCATTAGTTTAGTAGGATTTGGTTATTTATTTCATTAGCATAGTAGGAGTAGGATAGGAGTATTATAAATACCCTATCATGCTAGAGATTTTTAATCAAGTCCTCCCTTAGTGGAGGCAACTCCTCCCTTAATTCAAGAAATTCATCTTCTTACAATACAATTCTTCCATCCCTCTCTTCTTCCACTACAACACTTCTATTCACTCTTTTAATCTTTCCATTAATTCTATTATTCTTCTATTCATCTATTCCACAACAAGAGAATCGTTACTTGCTAGGGAATCACCAAAACCACACGCCTAAACACCCACTTCTCACGCCATCCACCATACAAAACGTGATATCCTTCGCATTCATGGGTAACTAAACCTCTTAGTTGGGGTTATGGAAGCCGAATGAGTTACTATCTATAGCTATGAGTTTGTGAGTTCAAGACAAGTATATTGCTTATATCATTACGCTCTTCATCTTAATCTACATTCTTTGCGGTTGCAAACGCAAGAATACGCCAGTCTAACATTTAACTTGTTCGCGAGAAAGGTTATTTGTCTGGAAAAGAGATAATGTCAAGGTAGTAGGACACCCTTTCCTATTAAAAAGCTAGTGCCGTAACTGGACTAACCTCTTGGAGAATTCGTACTGTTAGACACGCTTTAAGCTCGCGAGAGTTAAAGTGAAATAGTCCTTGTTTAGGTCGCGAGACGCTTGGATTTACCATCGACTACAATTCTCTATAAGAAATTGCATGTCAAGACTCTACACACTCATAGCCAATAGAGACGTATACCTCAGAAGGTGGACATAACCCCAACGCCTCAATTCTCATTGTTTCACAACCTACGAACTACTCTCTTTTTACTTTGCTATTTTCAGTTTTTATTTCATTACTTTGGTTACTTATTACAATCCCCCCTTCTTACGAGACTTGCACCAAAAGTTTAGTAATTTTGCTTACTTGTTGGCCAAGTTATTCCCTGTGGGATCGACACCCAACCCAGGTTGGGTTCTATATTTGCTAATGACCGCCTTACACTCCTACGAGAGCTGTAGATTGAGCGTTATCAATACACATTCTGAGAGAACTATCTTTCTTATGCATGAATAGAACTGGTGCACCTTAAGGGGTTATGTTGGGCCTGATGAATCCCTTATCTAGGAGATCCTTTATCTGTTCTTTAAATTATTTGAATTCTTCTAGGGCCATTCTGTATAGTGGGATAGAGAAAGGCTGAGTATCTGGAAGAATGTCAATTTCAAAGTCAATTTCCCTTTCGGGAGGGACTCCAGGAAGATCTTCAGGGAACATATCTAAGAATTCACTTACAACTAAAACTTACTCAAGGTTGAGAGTATCAGAACTAGAATCCTTAACTTGAACAGGATGATAAAAACATCCCTTAGATATCATTTCCTTATCCTAAGTTAGGAAACAAGCTTACCCTTAAGTGCTGAAGTACTACTCCTCAACTCAAGGACATGATCATTTAAAAATTGAAAATGGACAATTCTATTTCTATAATCAACTGAAGCATAGCATGAATGAAGCCAATCCATGTCGAGAATGACATCCAAATATTTTATCTCTAATTCTACTGAGTCTGCTGAAGTAGTTTTCTGAGATACCATACTAGATAGTTCCTATATATCCGCTGGGCTATGATAGATTTACCCACTTAGGTAGAAACTGAGAAGAGATTTGCTAAGATTTTGGGACTGACTCTAAAGTCAAAAGCTATATAAGGAGTTACAAAGGACAAAGAAGCTCCTGGATCTATCAAAGCATAAACATGTAAGTGATAAAATTGTAACTTACCAGTGACAACATAAAGAGAACTTTCCTGATCCTATCAGGACTAAAGTGCATAGAGTCTGTTTGGGTGATGCCCATTAGTAGTACCGGAAGTTGCACCCTGCTGATTCGGGCAATCGGACTAATCTGAGAGACGATTATGCTGACTCTACAAACCCACTTGAGGAAACTCTCTGAGTCAAAGGCCTGGCTTGCCATATTTGGAACAAACATGACTGGTAGCTCTGCAGACTCCCTGATGGTTTCTACCATACTTTTGGCAAAGAGGATTGGTTCGAGCACTATTAACATACCCTGGGATTTAGGGCCTCATGCTTTTATATATTACCCTTTATGAATTTCAGCGCTGGAGCACTGGCTGAGGATGGAGCTAGAACTAATGATTTTGAGTGAAACTGAGAATGACTACCACCCTTTGACTTAGGCTGAGTGATGTTGAAGCTACCTATTCTAGATTTCTTATTCTCCCTCTCCTTCTCCCTATTATTGGCCTCTTTTATCTATTGGGCATGGACCATGATCCTAGATATGCCCATTTTCTTAATCAGCATTGCGGTCCTACACTCCTTGACCACTCTCTTGACCTCAAATCTTCTATCTATTGAATATTGTAGCTACAACTCTCACAGAGATACAACAATTCTTCTAGATTCAATAAGTGTTCTTCTTACAATTGAACCAAATAAGGATTCTAGGTATATCCCTATCTTAGATGCTAATTCAAAACCCTTATTTTATAAAAGGGTAAGAACCTTGCTCCTTAATTTCCTCGTTCTAATCTATGATTCTCCTCCCCAATTCACATAGAAATATAAATTTATTTTAATGGCGTCTAGGCATTAAAATAGTAAACTCAAAAAATTAAGAACAACCCAGGTGATAATACAAAAAGAAACTACTATAAAGAATGTCAAAGAGTAATCTTGTTCTTGGCCTCAAGCCCAGAACAAGGGTATTTAGCCACTCATCTTTGACTTAAACATAAAAAACAAGTAATTAATCATACCCAAAATTATTATTAAGGTAAATAAGTTCAAAAAAAATAAATAGAACCCTAAAAGAAAGAATTCTATGCTTTTCCGCCACTGCTATGCTTGCCAAAATGTGTTTGTAATTGTGATCACGTGTTCCTTTTATACTTGGGAAAATTTCACCAGATTTGAAGCCTTGATGCGACGTATCGCTAAGCGTTTAAAGATAGCTAATGCATCGCGTCAACATCGCATTGACACACAAGAGTTTGTCTTTAAAAATCTGACTAAGTTGACTTCTTTAACACACAACGCAGTGCGTTGACATCGCATTGGGTCACTGGAATTGTCTCCTCAAAATCTAACTAAGTGTCCAAACTTTACACATCGACGCAATGCGTTAACATTGTGTTGATGCACTGGAAGTTGCTCTTGGAATTTTTGTTAAGGCACAAAACTTACTCATCGACACGACGTATTGACATCGTGTCGATGCACTGAAAGTTGTTCCTAAAATTTTGGCAAAGGCACAATATTTACCAATCGATGCGACTCGTCGAGATAGCATCACATCACTGGAATTTTTCTCTATTTCCGCTCTTAATTCTCATAAATACTTAGATCCTTTCTTTTATCCTTTCTCTCATGCATCTACACATGTTGTTACCATTTATCAACATGGTATTTCGTATCTTCATGATATGTATCCAATTTTATTTCGAATCCAGGGGAAATTTACCCTGTATCTCTAATCACATCGGTTAGCTGTTAAACAGAATTTAGCTCACAATTCAATATAATTAACACACTTTTTATTCTTAAAAAATTCCAAATATGGGTAAACAATGATGTTTGGACATATAAATACGCCCAAGATCTTCACCCCACACTTAAAACCTTGTTCGTCCTTGAACAATTTCAAGCAGAACAATCATCTACCCTTATAATTATAACCTAAGAGTCATGTTAGCGTGTAGCGCCCCTAAATCTCATCCTAAAGCGTCACACAGTGCTTAAGGCTACAAGTATCCCCAAGCTAACCCTTTGAGCCTGTTACTACATATAATAACTTATTTCAAAATGAAATAAACAAAACACTGGTACTGTCATATCAAATGATAGGAAATACAAAGAAAATACTCGGTTCAAACTACCACAATAATATAAATCTCAACGTACTAACAATCTGATAACTAGTCTAACAAAGCCACTACTACTCTATGACTAGAGAGCCATTGGGACAGGTCCCTAACTGACTCAAACTGACTTGGAAGCAATAATATATCTACTAAAATACTGAATGTCTGAAGGTAGGTCCTCGAACCATGAGGACACACCACTGTGGAGATGTAGACAAAGGTACTCAAAAATTACTGACGAGGCTGGGACTGAGCACCTGAAGCTACATTATAAGACAATGTAGCACATAGACGTATATGTGGATCATCACTTAGGAATGTACTGAGTATATGAGGGTGCATGAATTTAAATAAACGTTATCATTACTCTTTATAAAATCATGCATGCATATATGAATGACTCAGATGGTTTGAATAAATCTGAAATAAAATTCTCATGAATCATGAATAGTGAAATATGAAATATAAATCTCGTGAGTGAATAAACTTAACTTTAAAATCTCTTCTCTCCTCTTATTCACAATACTTGATGGCTAAAGTAACTTTAAACAATACTTTCAAACTCCTACTTTTATATCATGCAGAGTAAAACTTCTTTAAAACTCAAGGACTCAGAACTTTTAGGAACTTTCAACACTTGGGAACTCTAGAAATCTTTTAGACTTGGGACACTTAGAACTTGGGATTATATAACTTTGGACACATGGGAGTTTCTTCTAACTGAGATAAACCATGTGAGCTACATAGATTGCAATATCTTATCCTACTAAGGAAGAAACCTCACATTGGGGAGAGGCATTATAATCTTTCCAGGGAGAATAACCTCAACTTAGTTATCACTATCTCGGCCTTAGGCCCATAAATCTCAGTCCTATGGTGGCACGTAGTTCTGGGGTATGAGAACTCAGAATCATACCCAACTAGGTGCAAAATACTACTCCCATACCCAGCTCATAACTCTGAAAAAATCCACCTCAAATAACTCAAAGGTCTATACCGAAGACCAAAATGTATTACTATTAATTTTAATAGAACATCATTAAGGATTCCATCTCTTTTAGGACAAAAAAGGTCAAATATTTCTGAATAATCTCAAAGTACTCATAGCATAAGTGATTATAGAACAAAATTTTATAAAATTGCAATTCTCAAGTAGGACTTAGTGGCCCATAGTTCAATCTCAAGTTAAGACTCATCAAGATGCATACTAGAGATCATAAGGATTCATAAGTCATATAGAAATCTGAAATTTCAGCCTTATGCATTAAAATCTCAACATACTCATGTATCTCAATTTCTAAAACATGGAAATTATCATAATCTCAAGAACAACAACAAAGGGTATAAACCCATACTTTAATTTTCATAAGAAAACATGTGAAACCATACATTCTTGTAATTTTAAACAACTTTTGGGCACAAAGACGAAAGGAGTGTCCTTGTTCAAACCCCACATACCTTGAATTACAAGCTTTGGATGAACTCTCTTTTGGGACTCTATTCGTACTCTTGAATGAGGGTTCTTGAAGCCCTTGACTTGGGAACCTTGAATCTTGACTCAATTTAGAAAATCTATGGTGGATTCTTGATATTTTTGAAAGAGGTTTTGGATACTTAGGGTTTTTATTGAGATAAAATTTGAGAAAAACTTCATAGAACGCTTGTAAATGACTTTAGTTTGGTGTTTGTACGGTTTAAGGGGCTTGGAAAAAGTCCATAGTGCCTTTTTTTAACTTTGTACAAAGTTGGAAAAATTAAACTAGGAACCCGATTTTATGGGTCACCGCGATGCGCCGTTATCGTAGTGGCTCACTGAAAATTGACAAATAGGAATCAGGGAGTCACTGCAACACGGAGCCATCGCGTTGTGCCAATGGTTGGGACCTGGAACTTCAGCACGGCGTATCACAATTGCTCTAGGCCACTGGAAATTAACTATTGGGAAATTGGGGTCTTTGCAATGCGCCACTATTGTGGAGTCCAACTGGAATTCGACAACTGTCAAATAGACTCTCTCCGCAATGCGCCAATTACTAATATGAGGTTGTTTTACGATTAGGACTTAAATTAGCCATAACTTCTTGCTCGATTATCTAATTTGGGAGGATCTTATATTGTTGGAAAGCTAATTAAATTTCCCACATGATAAAAAGTCGAAATTAGGTAAAATGTATATGACTTAAATTTTACACACTTATGAAGTCATTCCTTAGCCTTCTAGAGATGAAACTAAGCTTAAGGAAAAGTTTGGGGGTATTACCATATCTCCCCCTTGGAAACATTAGTCCCCAAATGTCTCTAGTTAAGCTAAGTACACAGAGGAAATTGAGTACGTAAAGCTGGAAGAACTCGCTAAACTGACTCTATGTCTTTCTAAACTCTTGAATACTTTAGAGGATACACGAACTTAATAAGGTTAGAGTCATAGCTAAACTTTAGATTAGAATAGCTGAATTATGGAAGAATATTACCTTCAGCTTAATTTGAACTCGCAGAAAAGAGGTGCGGTTACTTGGTTCATATGTCTGCCTCGGCTTCCCAAGTAGCTACCTCAACTGTCTGGTTCCGCCATAAGACATTGACCAAGGAAACCTCTTTGTTACTCAGTCTATGGATCTGGTAATCTAGAAATTTCAATGGGAATCTCATCAAATGAAAGACTAGTCTGATTTTTAGCGCTCTCTGAAGGTTCTACTACCACAGAATCATCAATGTGCTTCTTAAGCATGGAGACATGAAAGATAGGATGAATGACTGACAACTCTATGGGAAACTCAACTTCATAGGCTACTTTACCAACACGGATCAAGACTTGATAGGGGCCAACATAACATTCTACCAAACCTCTTTAACCCTTTCATGGGTGAAATCTTCAAGTACACCAAATTACCCACCTTAAAATCAAGGTCTCTTCTTCTTACAACTGCATATGCCTTCTGATGACTCTGGGCTGTCTTTAACCTTTCTCTAATCAACTTCACCTTCTTTGTAGCCTCAAATACTACATCAGGTCCAATCAAATTAGCCTTACCCACTTCAAACTAGCCTATGGGTGATCTACATCTTCTACCATACAAATACTCAAATGGTTCCATCTTGATACTAGCATAGTAACTATTGTTATACGCAAACTGAATCAATGGTAAATGCTCATCCTAACTACCTTTGATGTCAAGAGCATATACTATCAACATATCTTCCAAAGTTTGGATGGTCCTCTCATCCTGACCATCTGTCTGTGGATGAAAAGCGAAACTCAAATGAACTTGGGTACCATGACGCTTCTGGAACTCTTTTCGAAATAGAGAAGTAAACTAAGTACCCCTATCGGAGATGATAGACAAGGGAACTCCATGCAACCTAACCAACTTCCGAATATATAATCTAGTATAATCCTCAGCTGTAAAGGATGTATGCATGGGTAAGAAATGTGCTAACTTAGTCAGCCTGTCTACAACAACCTAAATAGAATCATGATGACACCGCGAAAGAGATAAACCATTCACAAAATCCATATTCACCCCTTCCCACTTCAAAGTGGAAATACCAAACTCTTGCATCACACTAGCAGGTCGTTTGTGCTCTATCTTAAGCTGTTGACATATTGCGCACTTCACTGCAAACCCAGCTATATCCTTCTCCATACCACTCCACCAATAGATTTCCTGCAAGTCGCGGTACATCTTGGTAGTGCCAGGATGAATAGAATATCGCGCGCCATGTGCTTCAGTCATAATTCTCTGCCTCAGATCATCAACATAAGGAACACATAATCTACCCTACAACCCCAACACCACATCTCCTCCTTGGGATAAAACTTTTACCTTTTGGTCATTAAATGACTCCTTAAGTCTGACCAAACTAGCATCTAAGTCTCGCTTCTCCTTCAATTACGAAACTAAAGAGGATTTAGAGCTACTCTGCACTAAAATACTCCCCTCAACAGAATCAAGCAACCTAACACCCAATCTAACCCGACAATGCACATCATAAGCTAACTCTTTCTTATCCATCTCTACATGAACAACACTACCTATAGATAACCTGCTATGGGTGTCTGCCACTACATTAGCCTTGCTTGGATGGTACAATACGCTTATATCATAATCTTTTAGCAACTCTGACTATCTTTTCTGACAAAGATTCAAATCCCTCTGAGAAAATACATACTACAAGCTTTTGTAGTCCATAAACATATCAACATTGACACCATAGAGATAGTTTCTCCATATTTTCCAAGCTAAAACCACAACAGCAAATTCAAGATCATGGGTTGGGTAGTTCTTTTCATATAGCTGTAACTGTCTAGAGGCATAGGCTATAACCTTACCTATCTGCATCAAAACCCAACCCAAACCAACTCTAGAGGTATCAAAATACACCACAAAACCATCCATACCATCAGGAAAAGTCAACACAGGGGCTGAGGTAAGTCGAGTCTTCAATTCTTAAAAACTCTTCTCACATGAATCTGACCAAAGGAACTTAACTTTATTTTTGGTCAAACGGGTCATGGGGGATGAAATAGAAGAGAAACCTTTAACAAAACGGCAGTAGTAGCTAGCTAGACCCAAGAAACTTTTAATGTCAGATGAAGAGATAGGTCTAGACCAATTTTTTACAGTTTCTATCTTTTGGGGATCAACTCTAATACCTTTGGCTGAAATAATATGACCTAGAAAGGCTACTGATCTTAGCCAAAATTCATACTTGTAGAATTTGGAGAACAACTGGTGATCTCTAAGAGTTTGCAAGATAATTCAAAGATGATCTTCATGGTCGTTCTTAGTACAGGAGTACACAAGGATATCATTTATGAAAATAGTGACAAACATATCAAGATATTGCTTAAACTCTCAATTCATGAGGTCCATAAAGGCTGCTGGGGGATTGGTTAGCCCGAAAGACATGACTAGAAACTCAAAGTGACCATAACGGGTTCGGAAAGCTGTCTTTGGAATATCACATTCCCTCACTTTAATCCGATGATAGCCTGACTATGGTCTATCTATAAGAAATAATTTTCCCTTTGCAACTGATCAAATAGGTCGTTAATTCACTGAAGAGGATACTTATTCTTGACTGTGACCTTGTTAAGCTGACGATAGTCAATGTACATATGCAAAGAACCATCTTTCTTTTGCCCCAAAATAATAGGTATGCCCTAAGGAGAGACACTAGGTCTTATGAAACCTTTATCTAACAGATCTTTGAGTTCCTCTTTTAACTCATCAAGCTCTGTAGGTTCCATACAGTATGGCAGAATAGAAATAGGCTGAGTGTCCAGAAGAAGGTCAATCCCAAATTCTCTCTTTTGGGAGGTACCCTTGAGAGATCTTTCGAAAAAACATCAGGAAACTTATTAACAATGTTGACTGACTAAAAAGCTGGAGACTCGAACTTAATGTCTTTGACTCTAACTAAGTGATTGATGGAACCTTTGGATATTAGCTTTCTAGCTTTGAGATAAGAGATAAAATGAATTTTGGGAGATACCAAACTCTCGGACTACTCAAAAGCTGGTTCATCAAGGAATTAAAACTTATGTGGGTACGACAGTCTATAGATGCATAACAAGAATGAAGCCAATCCATACCTAGAATAAGGTTGAAATCCACCGTGTCCAACTCTATCAAACCAGTAAATATGACTCTATAAAGAACAGTAACATGACAAACTCTATACACTTGTTTAGCAATAGCCGACTCCCTTACTGGTATGGAAACTAGGAAAACCTCAGGAATCTTTTTGAGACACATTTTGAAATTCATAGTGACTAATGGAGTCATATAAGAGAAACTTGAGCCGAGGTCCAACATCACAAAAACATCAAAGAAAAATACACGAAACATACCATTAACAACATTGAGAGAATTCTTATAAAATTAACGGGATGGTAACACATAGAATCTATTCTGGAACTGACCGCCAGCGGAGCTAGATAAAGTTTCTTAAGCAGGGGTGGAACGAGCTACAAGGCTGGCGCACTAGTAGTCTGTGTCTGAGGTCAGGCATCTCTGTTCCCCTGCCTAGCATGCAGATAATCTGTAAGTCAATGGCCTAAATTTCCACAACTTAAATAACCCTTCTGGTCTACTAAAGACTCACCAGGATGATCCCTACTCTACTTATCACATAGAGGATAGCGATGTATGTTACTTACACTATTCTGGGACCAGGACATAGAAGACCTATTCCCTTGCTAGTGTCTACCTATAGGAGTGGGAGCACTAGCTGATGAAGGCTTTAGCATAGACGAGTGGCCCTAGAACTGTGGGTGGCTCCATTCCTGGGACCTAGCCTGACTATAGCCATGCTACTCAGATCTAGTCCTCTTGTTACCCCTCACTCTCTCTCTCTCTCTCTTATTTTATGTACCTCTATCTGTTGTGCATGAATAATCTACCTAGATAGATCTATATCCCTATTCCAAATCGCAGTCCTACACTCTTTTAGTAATAAACTAGAAATACCTATCATGAACTTGCTCATACTAGCTCGGGTGTCAGAAATCAAATTAGGAGCATACTTGGCTAACTGGTTGAAATTCAAGCAGTACTCCTTAATAGTCATAAAGACCTGCCTTAAGTTTATAAGTTTCTGAATCTTCAATTCTCTCATCTCAAGTGGGAAGAACTTGTCCAAGAATTCATATTAGAACACCTGCCAAGTAATGGGGGCATTACCTCTCCTTCTACTCTTCTTCCATGCAACCACCCACTCATACGCTATGACTTTCAGCCTATAAGACACAAACTGAACACATTCTTCCTCAGAAGCATGTATCACCTGTGTGATCTTTCTCACCTCCTCTAGGTATAATTATGGGTCCTTATCTTCCTTAGACCCATAAAACTCTGGTGGATTCATCCATATGAAATCATGAATCCTAGCAGAAGCATCACCGCCTTGATGATTTGAAATTATGGCCTGGTTATTATCCTGAACATTAGCGGTGACTACTTGGTCTAATGCCTAAAAGGCCGCTTGAAATTCAGCGTGAGACACAGTCTCTTTCAAGGGATCGACAGGTTGGGGTTGCTCATTATCGTTTCTGCGGGTGTTCGCTCTTCGGGGAGGCATTTTCTGAAATAGGAGAGCATGAATTATACGATAAGGGGGACAACATTAGGCATGATAGAATCTAAAAGGAAGAAATAACTTTTTCCTAAAATGACTTGTAGCCTCTTGCTTATAGATGTGGCACGCTACACACCGATGATCAAGACTCTACTTAACGTGGCTTGTCAGACTCCTTAGGACTCTTTAAACCTTAAGATCTGATACTAATTTTGTAACACCCCAAAATCTCATCCTAAAGCGTCACACAGTTCTTAAGGCTACAAGTATCCCCAAGCTAACTCTTTGAGCCTGTTACTACATAAAATAACTTTTTTCGAAATGAAATACACAAAACACTAGTACTATCATATCAAATAATAGGAAATATGAAGAAATTACTCGGTCCAAACTACCACAATACTAGAAATCTCAACATACTAACAATCTGATAACTAGTCTAACAATACCTCTACTACTCCATGACTAGAGAGCCATTGGGACAGGTCCCCAACTGACTCAAACTAAACTGGAAGCAATAATATATCTAATAAAATACTGAAATGTCTGAATATAGGTCCTCGAACCATGAGGACACACCACTGTGGAGATGTAGACAAAGGTACTCAAAAATCACTGACGAGGCTGGGACTGAGCACCTGAACCTATATTACAAGACAATGTAGCACATACACATATATGTTAATCAGTACTTAGGAATGTACTGAGTTTACGGGGGTGCATGCATTTGAATAAACATTATCATTACTCTTTATAAAACCATTCATACATATATGAATGACTCAGATGGCTTGAATAAATCTGAAATAAAACTCGCATGAATCATGAATAGTGAAACATGAAATATAAATCTTGTGAGTTATTAGACTTAACTTTAAAATCTCTACTCTTCTCTTATTCTCAATACTTTAAGGTTAAATGAACTTTAAACCATACTTTCAAACTCCTACTTTTATCTCATAGAGAGTAAAACTTCTTTAAAACTCAAGGACTCAGAACTTTTAGGAGCATTCAACACTTGGGAACTATAGAGCTCTTTTAGATTTGGGACACTTAGAACTTGAGATTATATAACTTTGGACACTCGGGAGTTTCTTCTAACAGACATAAACCATGTGAGCTACATGGAATCCAACATCTTGTTGAACTAAGGAAGAAACCTCACATTGGGGAGAGGCATCATACTCTTTCCAGGGAGTATAACCTCAACTCAATGATCCCTATCTCGGCTTCAGGCCCATAAATCTCAGTCCTATGGTGGCACGTAGTTCTGGGGTATGAGAACTCAGAATCATACCCAAATCGATGCTAAATTGTACTCCCATACCTAGCTCATAACTCTGAGAAAATCCATCTAAAATAACTCAAAGGTCTATACTAAAGACCAAAATGCATTACTATTTGTTTTAATAGAACATCATTGTGGATTCTAACTCTATTAGGACCAAAAAGGTCAAATATTTCTTAATAATCTCAAAGTACTCATATCATAGGTGATTATTGAACAAAATTTCATAAAATTGCAATTCTCAAGTAGGGTTTAGTGGCCCATAGTTCAATCTCAAGTTAAGACTCATCAAAATCCATATAGAGATCATAAGGATATATAAGTCATATAGACATTAGGAATTTCAGCATTTTGTATTACAATCTCAACATACTCGTGTAACTCAATTTCTAAAACATGAAAATTATCATAATCTCAAGAACAACAACAAAGGGTACAAAATCATACTTCAATTTTCATAAGAAAACATGTGAAACCATATATTCTTGTAATTTAAAACAAATTCTGCGCACAAGGATGAAAGGAGTGTCCTTGTTCAAACCCCATATACCTTGAATTGGAAGCTTTGGATGAAATCTCAATTTTGGGACTCTATTTGTACTCTTGGATGAGGGTTCTTGAAGCCCTTGACTTGGGAACCTTAAATCTTGACTCAATTTAGAAAATCTATGGTGGATTCTTGAGATTCTTTGAAGAACTTTTGGATACTTTGGGTTTTTGTTGAGAGAAAACTTGAGAAAAACTTCATAGAATGCATGTAAATGACTTTAGTTTGGTGTTTGTATGTTTTAGGAGGCTTGGAAAAAGTCCAAAGTGCCCTTTTCAACTTCTGTACGAAGATAGAACTATTGAACTGGGAACCTGATTTTAGGGGCCACCGCGATGCGCCACTATCGCTGTAGCTCACTGGAAATTGACAAATGGGAATCAGGGAGTCACCGCAACGCGGAGCCATCACGTCGTCCCGCTGGTTGGAACCTAGAACTTCATTGTGATGCGTTACAATCGTGCTAGGCCACTGGAAAATGACTATTAGGAAATCGGGTTCCTCCGCAACGTTCCATTGGAATTTGACAGTTGTCAATTAAACCCTTTCCGCGATGATCCAAGCACTAAAATGATGTTGTTTTATGACTAGGACTTAAATTAGCCATAACTTCTTACCTGGTTATCGGATTTGGTCACATCTTATATTGTTGCAAAGATAATTAAATTTCCCACATTATAAAAGGTTGAAATTCGGGAAATTCTATATGGCTAAAATTTTAAACACTTAGGAAGTCATTCCTTAGCCTTCTAGAGACGAAATTAATCTTAAGGAAAAGTTCGGAGGTATTACCATTTCTCCCCCTTGGAAACATTCATCCCTGAATGTGGCTAGCTAAGCTAAGAGAATGGAGGAAATTGAGTACGTACTAAACTGACTCTTTGCCTTTCTAAACTCTTGAATACTTTATAGGTTGCATGAACTAAATAAGGGTAGAGGCATAGCTAAAATTTCGATTAGAAAAGAGGTGTGGGTACTTGGCTCACATGTCTGCCTTGGCTTCCCAAGTAGCTCCCTCAACTGACTGGTTCTGCCATAAGACCTTGAACAAGGGAACCTACTTTTTCTTCAGTCTACAGATCTGGTAATCTAGAATCTCAATAGCAGTCTCATCAAATCAAAAACTAGTCTGAATATCAGCTCTCTCTGAAGGATCTACTTCTATGAAATCACCAATCTGCTTCTTAAGCATAGAGACATGAAATTTAGGACCCATCTGAGAAGTAAACTAAGTACCGCTATCTGAGATGATAAACAAGGGAACTCCATACAACCTAACTAACTCCTGAATAAATAATCTAGCATAATCCTCAGCTATATAGGACGTATGCACAAGCAACAAATACGCTGACTTAGTCAGCCTATCTAGAACAACCCAAATAGAATCATAATGATGTCGTGAAAGAGGTGAACCAGTCAAAAAATCCATATTTACCCTTTCCCACTTCCAAGTGGGAATCCCAAAATCTTGCATCACACCCCCAGGTCTTTGGTGCTCTATCTTAACCTGTTGGCATATTGCGCACTTCACTACAAACCTAGCTATGTCCTTCTTCATACCATTCCACCAATAGATTTCCCGCAAGTTGCAGTATATCTTGGTAGCACCAGGATAATTATAATATCGTACGCCGTGCACTTCAAACATAATTCTCTACCTCAAGGAACACAAGGAACACACAATCTACCCTGCAACCTCAATACCTCATCTCCCCCTTGGGAGAAAAACTTTACCTTTCGGTCCTTAACTGACTGCTTCAATCTGACCAAACTAGCATCTAAGTCTTGCTTCTCCTTCACTTCTAAAACGAAAGAGGATTCGGAACTACTCTGTTCTAAAATACTCCCCTCAGCAAAATCAAGCAACCTAACACCCAATATAGCTAGACAATGCACATCATGAGCTAACTCTTTATTCCCCTTCTCTACATGAGCAACACTGCCCATAAATAATTTGCTAAAGGCGTCTGCCACTACATTGTCCTTGCCTGGATGGTACAACATGCTCATATCATAATCTCTTAGCAACTCTAACTATCTCCTCTAGCAAAGATTCAACTCCCTCTGAGAAAAGACATATTGCAAGCATTTGTGGTCCGTAAACACATAAACATGGACACCAAACAGATAGGGTCTCTAGATTTTCAAAGCCAAAACCACAACAGCTTATTCAAGATCATGGGTTGGTTAGTTCTTTTCATGTGGCTTTAACTATCTAAAGACATAGGCTCTAACCTTACCTATCTGCATCTATATATAACCCAAACCAACTCTAGAGGCATCAAAATACACCACAAAACTAACCATACCATCAGGTAAAGTCAACACAGGGGTTAAGGTGAGTTGAGTTTTCAACCCCTGAAAACTCTTCTCACAAGATTCTGGCCAAAAGAACTTAACTTTTTTTTGGCTTAAACGGGTCATGGGGGATGCAATAGAAGAGAAATTGTCAACAAAATAGTGGTAGTAGCTAGCTAGACCCAAGAAACTTCTAATGTCAGATGGAGAGATAGGTCTAGGACAATTTCTTACAGCTTCTATCTTTCAGGAATCAACTTTAATGCCTTCGGCTAAAATAATATGACCCAGAAATGCTACTGATCTTAGCCAAAATTCACACTTGTTGAATTTGGAAAACAACTGGTGATCTCTAAGAGTTTGTAAGACAATTCTAAGATGATCTGCATGGTCATTATTAGTACAGGAGTACACAAGGATATCATCTATGAAAACAGTGACAAACATATCAAGATATTGCTTGAATACTCGATTTATTAGGTCCATAAAGGCTGCTAGGGCATTGGTTAGCCCAAAAGACATGACTAGATACTCAAAGTGATTGTAATGGGTTCGAAAGGCTACCTTTAGAATATCACATTCCCTCACTTTATGCTGATGATAGCCAGATCTAAGGTATATTTTGTAGAAACAATTGCACCTTGCAACTGATCAAGAAGGTCATCAATTCTTAGAAGAGGATACTTATTCTTTACTGTGACCTTATAAAGCTGACGATAGTCGATGTACATACGCAAAGAACCATCTTTCTTTTGTATGAAAAGAATAGGTGCTCCCCAAGGAGAGACACTGGGCCTTATGAAACCTTTATCTAAAAGATCTTTGAGTTTCTCTTTCAACTCCTTAAGCTCTGTAGTTTCCATACGGTATGCAGAATAGAAATAGGCTGAGTGTCGGGAAGAAGGTCAATCAAAAATTTATCTCTCTATCGGGAGGTATGATAACGCCCAAACTACAGCTCTCGTAAGAGTGTAAGCGGTCGCTGTCAAATATAGAACCCAACTGGGTTGGGTGTCAAATTCCACAGGGAATACTCGGTCACTAAGTATTGCAACTATTATTAGACTTTTGGTGAAAGTTCTGCAGAAAAGGGGGATTTAATTTTAGCATGAATTAAAAGTATCAAAGTAACAAAGAAAATCAGAATGTTTAGTAGGTTTTAATCAATGAGAATTTTAAGTTAGGGTTATGTCCACCTTATGAGTTCTACGTATCTATTGGATATGAGTTATGCGGAAGTCCGACATGCATGCGCTTATAGAGATTCGTATTCTATGGTAAATCCTAGCATCTTTCGACCATCACAGATTATCTCACTTTAACTCTTTCGAGCTTAAAACGTATCTAATGGTACGAATTCTCCAAGAGGTTAATCCAGTTACGACACTAACTTTTAAACAGGGGTTGGTAGCCCTATTTCCTTGTCACTCTCTCTTTTACAGACATGTAACTTTTCTTTCAAACAAGTTAATGCTATACTGGCGTATTCTATATGCTTGCAACCACAAGAATTCAATTAAGATGAATAGAGTAATGATATAAGCAGCATACGTGTCAAGAATTCACAAACTCATAGCAATAGATAGTATCTCATAAGGCTTCCATAACCCTAACAGAGAAGTTTAGCTACTCATGAGTGCAACGGAGATCACAATAAGCATCATCATCAAAGCAAAACTAGAATGATCTCACGTTGGAGAGGAGTGTGGCGTCACAACAAGGTTGACGTTTTTCCTCTTGGTGTTTCCTGTGAGTTAGCATCTTTCTCTGTTAAAAATTGTAACGTGAATTAGGAGCGGAAGTTGAATGAAAAAGACTTGAATTAATGAATGAGTGAATAAGAATTAATTAGAATGGGAAGGAATAGAAAGGGGGATAAGAAGAGAATGCTGAAAAATTTCAGCAAAATAGGGTTTATATAACATCCATATCCTAGTCCTATTGAAATAGGGTTTTTATCCTTGTCCTAGTCCTACTATGTTACTGCATACTTGTCCTAATCCTACTAAGTTACTGCTGATCCCCCAAGTCTTTAGAAATGCTGTTTTTGCCCGGGACAAGTTCTCCATGCATCACTTTCAGTCCACCAGTTTTCAGAAGCTGCCTTTCCTCTTACGTTGAAGTTTCCTTTGGCGTCCAACAGTCCACAAAATTCTGAAATCTTCATCATTTATACCTGAAAACTTGCTAATCATGTTGGTTAGCTGACTTACAGGAAAAAGGACTAAAAGTGCAGGAATTATATATTTTGTCTTTAAAACTTAGCTAAAATCTGGGTGAATTAAGGTGCTTTAGGCGTGTAAATACGCCTAACATCAACACCCCACACTTAAAGCTTTGTCCGTCCTCGAACAAAATATCATGTCCATATAAACATCTACTTAGGATTTCACAGTAACAACACAAAATATTCATCAAGACAGGCACGATAATTATTAACAAAGAGTAGTTTTCTGATCACTACTAGAAACAATTTAACCTCTAACATAGACTTGTGATGATGGTTAATTCGTATCCAGAAGTTAAGGCACAAAGAATCATACAGAGCTACCCAAAACTCATCAACCATGTGTGTCTTACGTAAGATGTTACCCATAATCACTCACAAGTAATGCATTTTTTGAAACATGTGTATAAGATTTTCCTTGCTCTCACTCTCACAAAGAATTTACATGTTGCAACTGATGACCATAGGCTTGCCCTTAGTGTAATGCTCTACTAATATCAAAATGCTAAGTTTAGGATCAAATAGGTCTTTTTACAGGTTGTAATGTAGGCTAAGGGAAGGGTAGGACTATTTTGGCCAGAAATAGTAACTATGTTCCTAAGTGCTTTAATACATCACATTATGCCATTAACACTCTCTTTTAATCAACCCTGCTACCTTTGTTTCATCTATCACCCCTTTTCACCTATTTTGCCATTCAAACTTAACTATCTTTTTATTTTTCTATTTCTTTTTCTTTTCTTTCTCTTTTTTTTATATCATAACACACCTCTATGATAGCCACTCTTTTTCATAACAAATTCAAGCACCAATAAACTCTAAGGCATCACTCTTACCCAATTTCCTATTATTTTGTCATATGACTTTACAATTTAAAGCTCTTAGG
Source organism: Capsicum baccatum var. pendulum (assembly GCA_030864225.1). NCBI lineage: Eukaryota > Viridiplantae > Streptophyta > Magnoliopsida > Solanales > Solanaceae > Capsicum > Capsicum baccatum. The sequence continues at coordinate 229,410,575 of CM061556.1, forward strand.
AATTTGGATCAAATTATGGTCTTGAAAAGAAATGGATTAGGCTACATATGAGGCTTGTCAAAGAAAATGACTTAAAGGCTCAAAGGGGGTTAACTAGGATAATGTCCACGGGTAGATAAAAAGAAGGTAAACAATCACAGGCTACCAAAGAAATACCTAAATCATCTCCTAAACTTGCACTCTTTATTTTGCTTTACACACACCAGGCAAGTTCTAGCATCAGCCACAACATAGAATATACTATTACCTCACACACACAAGGCACATGGTCAACTTTATTGGGAGCAATATAGACTCTTGACCCAACAGATGAATGAATTTAAACCAAATAATTATCACACAGTGAGTCACACTTGGAGCCTAAATGTCTCAATAGTGATGATTTTAGCACAAACACTTGTTATAATACCATGCCGTCTATCAGAACCATTTCATGAAAACTCAACTTTTTTTTTAACTAACTAATTATGACTAATTAACAAACAAGAATAAATAAATGTAGGCAAAGAAGTACAACATACAAATTCCAGCACCCCACACTTAGATGGGACACACTACCCCCAGTGGAAAATAAATAAGGAAAACCTGATTAGTCGGACTCCTCCTCTATGTCTGGGGTCATACCCCCTGTGTCGGAATCATCATCAGAGTCGTCATCCTCAGAAGTTCCTCAAAATTTACCCCACTTGATTCCAAGAGTGCGTCGAGGTATTTGCAGCGAGGAGGATTCATCTTGCTCTTTTCTTCCCCTTTTGTTACCTTTCTGTGAGGTGTACATTTTTTCTTTTCATTGTCATCCTTTTTGTGCCATTCTACCTGAGATCTTAATAGAGTCATGTTAGCTTCATCTTGGAAGATTCAATTGCAAAATAAAACAATAGTGGCACCACCCCACACTTAATTTGTTGGTATAAACTAATTAAGTGAACGTTTGTCGATTACTCAGACTTCATCGATATACGATTTAGGCATCATGTTCCAAAAATATAATTAGCGTAGTCATACTTTTCTTGTCATCTTAACTATCCTTTTCAATTCTATTGCATGTAATCTTGCCTTATGTTTTCATATTTTGGACTAATGCATCACTTTGAACAAGAACTACTACATAGATATTGTATCAATTTATGGCATAATCACAACATCTCATATTTGTAGTGACCCCTGATTTTCATCTCAATGAACAAGTCATTCAAAACATGCTAACTTTCAACTAACATGATTATGTGATTAACTTTACCATTTCGATTCCGCAACAAGATGACAGTGTATAACAATCAACTACAAATCGGAACAAAGTCTAGAACACCCTTACGTATTCGTTCACTTACTTAGTTGTATCACAACAAATCAACATATTCGAATCACCAAGACTACTTCAAGATTTAACAATATATTATAGGCGTAGTAGTGTAGTACTTACGAAATATAAAAGAAGAGCAAAGAAGTACTTACTTGGTTGATGGCCTTGGAAGATGTTCTTGCAAAGTTAAAAGAGCAAAAGGAAAATTTTTGAGAGATTTTGGAGAGGTAGGCGGCGCTTAGGTTGAGTTTGCAATGAAATTTTGTTCTAAGACTAAGGTTCTATTTATAGGACAAGGCTTGGGTCGGGTTTGACCCATTAAAAATTGGGTTAGGAGACCAAAAAGTGAGCATAGGCGGTGCCTAATGCTTTGCCTATGCTTGGTATAAGCGGCGCCTTTTGCAAAGCCTTGTTGAGCATAGGCGGTGCCTATGCTATGGCATTGTTGGGCATAGGAGGCGCCTATGCCATGGCATTGTAGAATCCGAGACCAAAGGCTTTTCTACAGATAAGTCTTTGTCATCCTTATATTTAACTTCAGCTACAGAGAACACATCCATATCTTTGGGATGCTTCATTTCTTTGCATACATCAAAACGGACCACTTCGTCATTCAACCAAAATAAAAGCTCATTAGCTCTCATGTCAATAAGCACACTTTCAGTTGCGAGGAAAGGGCGTCCCAAGATTATGGGAACTTTAGAATCCATCTCGCAATTCAAAATAACAATGTCTGTAGGAAAGATGAAGGTGGAAACCTTCACCAACACATCATTTAAGATACCAACAGGTCATTTTACCGACCTGTCTGCCATCACGAGCCGCATATTGGTTGGTGTAGGGTCGTCCAACCCTAAATTTCTGTATACGGATAGTGGCATCAAATTGATGCTTGCTCCCAAACCGCACAATGCCTTAGCAAAATTTATAGATCCAACCGTGCAAGGAATAGTGAAAGCACCAGGGTCTGCCTTCTTCTGTACTAAGGACCTTGTGGCAATTGCACTGCAATGATGAATATTATCTGCCGGCTCATAGCTTACTGCCCTCTTCTTTGTTAAAAGGTCCTTCATGAATTTAGCATACCCAGGAATCTGTTCCAGCGCCTCCACCAAAGAAACATTAATAGTCAGCTGCTTCAACATCGTCATGAATTTACTGAACCTTGTATCATACGCCTTCTTCTTCAGTCTCTGAAGAAAAGGTGGTGGTGGAAGGGGAATCGTTTTGTCCACACTTCCTTTTTATCTTGCTTCCGATTATTAGCCTTTTCAGGTATGTCATCAGCCTTTTTCTTCAATCTCTGAGGAAAAGGTGGGGGTGGAAGAGGAATAGTTTTCTCATGAACGCGCTCCTTCTAATTTTCATCTTCTATAGAATCATCACAATCTGCGTCAATAACAATCTCCTCTATATCATCAACCACCTGCTTGCCTTTAGACGGATTGTCTAACACCTTACCGCTCCTGGTAGTAATAGCCCTGCATGATCTATCATTCCTTGGATTTTGCACAGTGTCACTAGGTAAAGTGCCAGCTTTTCTTTGGTTGATTGTTGCTGATAGTTGACTCAATTATTGCTCCAGCTATTTTATTGCAGTAGAATGTGAGTCAACCAATTGCTTCATTGAGGACAAATCATTTATTACCTCAGTTACTCCCGTGCTGGTTGCCTCTACTCCTTTCAACAGCTTAGCCATCATATCTTCCATGGACATATTTCCAAAACCAGATGCAGCGGCGTCACGTCTTCCAGGAGGAACATACAAACCACTCCTGTCAGTCTTGTTCTTCCAACTACCTTGATCACGGTCCTTGTTTCTCGATTTATCATAATAGTTCCGACCTTGGTTTCCTTGGGAATTGCCTCAGAAACCCCCCCTGATTATTCAAGTAGTTAGCTTCTTCTTCAGAATCGGATTCACCTCTTGCCTGTGACACAATAGCTTTGACTTTTTCGGTCTTCCCTGATAATAAGTGCTTGGTAAGAAGATCCATCTGTGTTTTTATGTGCGCCATATCTTGATCGCGTTCCTCTTGCATACGCCTCTGTTCTGCAGTCATGCCAATAGATATAGTAGAGCTTGCTACCTCAGAATCCCTGGTATGCGAAGCTCTACTTTGCTTTGTCATACGATCTAGCATATCACTTTCCTGAATAAAAGTAAGGTCCATGAATGAACGACCCGCAGCATTATCAACCACTGGTTTTGTTACTGAATTCAAGGATCTGTATAGTATCTCCATCAAGTGGAAATTGGTCGTATGATGGTTTGGGCACCTCATAAGCTTCTTCTTGAATCTCCCCCATGTTTCATGGAGGGCTTCAGTTGGAAGCTGACGAAAATTACTGATTTCATCTCTCAATTGTGCTCTCTTGGATGGCGGAAAAAATCTTTCTAGGAAAGCGTCTTTCAATTGCCTCCAATTAGTGATAGAATCAGGAGTCAGCCCATTAAACCATAGAGTTGTCTCACCAGATAGAGACAATGGAAATAAGCGCAGCCGAATTGCATTCTATGCAACGCCTGGATTATTGAATGATTTGCATGTAGAGATAAAATTGACCAGATGCATATTCAGATCATCTCCTGCAAGTCCACCAAATAATCCCTTGAGTTGCAATAACTGAATCATGGTGCTAGTGATATTGAACTTGGCTCCGGGTGCCAAGGGCGGAGGAATAATAGCTTCTGTGGAACCTGCTCCGTCCAGGTCGTCATCATCTTCATCGAAAAGAATCTGCATAGTGCGGTGTTCAGGCCTAAATATGGCTTGACGATCTCTTCTATTTGCAGGTGTCGGCACCTCAGCATCACGCCTAGGGTTTAGTAGCTCGTCATCACCTAGGTCCTCATCGTCAGGATTTGTTGCCCACCCAGGGTTATCAATATTCTGTTGATGTACTTGGGCAGGGGCCAACCCAGCTAGTCAAGCCTGCTCCTGTTGAGTAGCCCTTCTCTCAATGTCACGTTGTGCAACCATTCTGCCAATAAGTTGTGGTTCAGGATTATGGGTAATGATGGTTGTCCCAAACTTCGAGTATTTGGCATGCACTAAACAAAAATCTGCAGAAAACAAAAACAACAACTAAAAGTAAAGTACGAGAATCTTTGACCAAAGGGTCTAGTAATTATCACAAACTTAGTTGACAACCGTATTCCCCAGCAACGGCGCCAAAATTTGATAACGCCCAAACTACAGCTCTCGTAAGAGTGTAAGCGTTGGCTGTCAAATATAGAACCGAACTGGGTTGGGTGTCGAATCCCACAGGGAATACTCGGTCACTAAGTATTGCAACTATTATTAGACTTTTGGTGAAAGTTTTGTGGAAAAGGAGGATTTAATTTTAGCGTGAATTAAAAGTATCAAAGTAACAAAGAAAATCAGAATGTTTAGTAGGTTTTAATCAATGAGAATTTTAAGTTAGGGTTATGTCCACCTTCTGAGTTCTACGTATCTATTGGCTGTGAGTTATGCGGAAGTCCGATATGCATGCGCTTATAGAGATTCGTATTCTATGGTAAATCCTAGCGTCTTTCGACCATCACAGATTATCTCACTTTAACTCTTTCGAGCTTAAACCGTATCTAATGGTACGAATTCTCCAAGAGGTTAATCCAGTTACGGTACTAACTTTTAAACAGAGGTTGGTAGCCCTATTTCTTTGTCACTCTCTCTTTTCCAGACATGTAACTTTTCTTTCAAACAAGTTAATGCTATACTGGCGTATTCTATATGTTTGCAACCACAAGAATTCAATTAAGATGAATAGAGTAATGATATAAGCAGCATACGTGTCAAGAATTCACAAACTCATAGCAATAGATAGTATCTCATAAGGCTTCCATAACCCTAATAGAGAAGTTTAGCTACTCATGAGTGCAACGGAGATCACAATAAGCATCATCATCATAGCAAAACTATAATGATCTCATGTTGGAGAGGAGTATGGCGTCACAACAAGGTTGACGTTTTTCCTCTTGGTGTTTCCCGTGAGTTAGCGTCTTTCTCTATTAAAAATTGTAATGTGAATTAGGTGCGGAAGTTGAATGAAAAAGACTTGAATTAATGAATGAGTGAATAAGAATTAATTAGAATGGGAAGGAATAGAAAGGGGGATAAGAAGAGAATGCTGAAAAGTTTCAGCAAAATAGGGTTTATATAACATCCATATCCTAGTCCTATTGAAATAGGGTTTTTATCCTTGTCCTAGTCCTACTGGGTTACTGCATACTTGTCCTAATCCTACTAAGTTATTGCTGATCCCCCAAGTCTTTAGAAATGCTGTTTTTGCCTGGGACAAGTTCTCCATGCATCACTTTCAGTCCACCAGTTTCCAGAAACTGCCTTTCCTCTTACGTTGAAGTTTCCTTTGGCGTCCAACAGTCCACAAAATGCTGAAATCCTCATCATTTATACCTTAAAACTTTCTAATCATGTTGGTTAGCTGACTTACAGGAAAAAGGACTAAAAGTGCAGGAATTATATATTTTGTCCTTAAAACTTAGCTAAAATATGGGTGAATTAAGGTGCTTTAGGCGTGTAAATACGCCTAACATCAAGGTACCCTAGGGATATATTTAAAAAAACATTAGGAAACTCATTAGCAATGTTCACTGACTAAATAATTGGAGCTTCGGACTTAGTGTCTTTGACTCTAACTAGGTGATAGATGCAACCTTCAGACATTAGCTTGCTAGCGTTGAGATAAGAGATAAAATGACTCTTGGGAGATACCAAACTCCCATACTACTCAAAATCTGGTTCATCAGGGAACTGAAACTTGACTACATAGGTACGATTATCTATAGATGTATAACAATAATGAATCCAATCCATACCTAGAATAAGGTCGAAATCCATTATGTCCAACTCTATAAAATCAGCAAATATGACTCTATGAAGAACAGTAATAGGATAATCTCTATGTATTTGTTTAGTAAAATCGACTCCCCTACTGGTGTGGAAACTAGGAAAGGTTCAGGAATCTTCTTGGGACTCATTTTGAAATTCATGGCGACTAATGGGGTCACATTAAAGAAACTTGACCCAGAGTCCAACAACACAAAAACATCAAATAAAAAGACACAGATCATACCACTCACAACATCGAGTAAATCTTTCTGCATCTAATGGGTTTGTAAGGCATAAAATCTATTATGCCACTGACCGCCAACAGTGCTAGATGAAGTACCTTGAGCAGGGGCGAAAGGAGCTACAAGAGTTGGGGTACTAGTAGACTGTGTCTGCGTTCAGGCATCTCTGTTCACCTACCTAGCATATGGATAATCTCTAAGTCTATGGACCAGCTTGTCACAACTAAAACAACCACTCTGGTCTGCTAAACTCTCACTGGGATGATCCCTACAACACGTAGCACATAGAGAATAGCGGTGTTTATTACTTACACTATTCTGGGATCAATACATAGGAGACTTGTTCCCTTGATACTGCCAAGATCTAGGAGTGGGAGCACTAGTTGATAAAGGAACTTGCATAGATGAACGACCATGGAACTATGGGTGGTTCCCTCTCTGTACCTAGCCTGACTATACTCATGCTGCCCAAGTCTATCTCACTTGTTACCCCTCACTCTATCTCTCTCCCTGATCTTATTTGCCTCTATCTATTATTCATATATCATCAACATAGAAAGATCTATATCCCTATTCAGCATTGCATTTCCACACTTTTTTAGTACTAAACCAGAAATACCTGTCACGAACTTGCTCATACTTGCTCGGGTGTTAGAAATCAAATCAGGATTACACTTGGCTAACTGGTTGAACTTCAAGTAGTACTCATTAATAGTATTGAAGCCCTACCTTAAGTTAATTAACTCCTCAATATTTGCTTCTCTCATCTCAAGGAAGAAAAACTTTTCCAAGAATGCATCTTGGAACACCTAGTCATACGCTATGTCTTTTAGCCTATAAGATTCCAACTCAACACTTTTTTCCTCAAAAACTTGCATCACCTGTGTGATCTTTCTCAGCTCATCAAGGTATAACTATGGGTCCTCACCTGCCTTAGACCTATAAAACTCTGGCAGATTCATACGCATGAAATCACGAATCCTAGAAACAACTAAATCACCTCCTTGCTGATTTAGATTTGTGGTCTAGTTATTGGCTTGAACTTTTGTGGTGACTGCTTGGGTTAATACCTAAAAGGTCGCCTGAATCTCAGCATGAGAAATAGTCTCATTCAAGGAATCGACAGGATGGGGTTCCTCATTATCATTTCTGTAGGCGTTCGCTCTTCAGGGAGGCATTTTATGAAAGAGAAGAGCCCAAATTCAAAGATGAGGGGGACAACTGTAGGCACGATAGAATCTGTAAAAAAGAAACAACTTTTTCCTAAAGCATATTGTAGCCTCTTGCCTATAGATGTGGCGCTCTACACACCGATGATCAAGACTCTACTTAACGCGGCTTGTCAGACTCTCTAGGACTCCTTACACCTTAGTCTCTGATACCAAGTTTGTAACGCCCCAAAATCTCATTCCAAAGCATCACACGGTGCTTAAGGCTACAAGTAGCCCCAAGATAACCCTTTGAGCCTGTTACTATATATAATAACTAATTTCAAAATAAAATACACAAAAACTGGTACTGTCATATTAAATGATAGGAAATATAAAGAAAATACTCAGTCCAAATGACCACAACATTGGAAATCTCAATATACTAACTATCTGATAACTTGTCTGAGAAAGCCTCTACTACTCCATGACTAGAGCTTCATTGGGACAAGTCGCTAACTGACTCAAATTGAACTGGAAGCTATAATATAGCTACAAAAATACTGAAATAACTGAAGATAGGTCCTCAAACCGTAAGGACTCACCACTTTAAAGATGTAGACAATACTCAAAAATCACTGACGAGGCTGGGATTGAGCACCTAAACCTACATTATAAGACACTGTAGCACATAGACGTATACGTGGATCAACACTTAGGAATTTACTGAGTATATGGCTATGCATGCATTTAAATAAACATTATCATTACTCTTTGTAAAACCATGCATGCATAGATAAATGACTCACATAGGTTGAATAAATCTGAAATAAAATTCACATGAATTGTGAATAGTGAAACATGAAATATAAATCTCGTGAGTCATTCAACTTAGCTTTAAAATATCTACTCTTCTCTTATTTTCAATACTTGACAGCTAAAAGAACATTAAACAATACTTTCAAACTTCTACTTTTATCTCATGGAGAGTAAAACTTCTTTAAAACTCAAGGACACAGAACTTTTAGGAACATTCAACACTTGGGAACTCTAGAACTCTTTTAGACTTGGGACACTTAGAACTCGGGAGTTTCTTCTAACCAACATAAACCATGTGTGCTACATGGTGTCCAATATCTTTTCCTCCTAAGGAAGAAACCTCACATTGGGGAGAGGCGTCATACTCTTGCTAGAGAGTATAACCTCAAATTAGTGATTACTATCTCGACCTCAGGCCAATAAATATCAGTCCTATGGTGGCACATAGTTCTGGGGTATGAGACCTCAGAATCATGCCCAAATTGGTGCTAAATACTACTCTCATACTCAGCTTAGAACTTTTAGGATATATAACTCAAATAACTCAAGGGTCTATACTGAAGACCAAAATGTATTACTATTTGTTTTAACAGAACATCATTGTGGATTCGAACTCTATTAGGACCAAAAAGGTCAAATATTTCTCAATAATCTCAAAGTACTCAAATCATAGGTGCTTATAGCATAGAAATTCATAAAATTGCAATTCTCAAGTAGGGATTAGTGGCCTATAGTTCACTCTCAAGTTAAGGCTTATCAAAATGCATACTAGAGATCATAAGGATTCATAAGTCATATAGAAATCTCGAATATCCACATTTTGCATTAAAATCCTGACATACTAATGTATCTCGATTTCTAAAACATGGAAATTATCATAATCTCAAGAACAACAATAAAGGGTACGAACCCACACTTCAATTTTCATAAGAAAACATGTGAAACCATATATTCTTGTAATTTAAAACAACTTCTGGGCACAAGGACGAAAGGAGTTTCCTTATTAAGTTCTTAAATCCCTTGACTTGGGAACCTTGAATCTTGACTCAATTTAGATAATCTATGGTGGATTCTTGAGATTCTTGGAAGAAGTTTTGGATACTTAGGGTTTTTGCTGAGAGAAAACTTGAGAAAAAACTTCATAGAATGCTTCTAAATGACTTTAATTTGGTGTTTGTACGATTTAAGAGGCTTGAAAAAAGTCCAAAGTGCCCTTTTTAACTTCTGTACGAAGCTGAAAAAATTGAACTGGGAACCTAATTTTATGGCTACCGCAATGCCCCACTATTATGGTGGCTCACTGGAAATTGAAAAATGGGAATTAGGGAGTCACCGCAATATGGAACCATTGCATTGTCCCACTGGTTGGGACCTAAAACTTCAGCGCGATGCATCATTGTCGTGCTAGGCCACTGGAAATTGACTATTGGGATATTGGGGTCCTCCGCAATGCGCCACTATTGTAGAGTTTGACTGGAATTTGATAATTTTCAAATAGACTCTCTCCGCTATGCGCCAAGCACTAAAATGACGTTGTTTTACTACTAGGACTTAAATTAGCCATAATTTCTTGCTCGGTTATCAGATTTGGTCTGAGCTTATATCATTGGAAAGCTAATTAAATTTTCCATATGATAAAAAATCAAAATTAGGGAAATTCTATATGGCTTAAATGTTGCACACTTAGGAAGTCATTCCTTAGCCTTCTAGAGATGAAATTAAGCTTAAGGAAAAGCTCGGGGGGTATTACATAGAATTGGGCATATGAACCTTCATTTTACACTTTATTATCCAAATAGTGAAATTCATTTTGGTGGAAAACTTGATAAAAACACACAATCAAACAACATAATTGTAACGCCCCAAATCTGGTACTGGAATGCCATACGGTGGTCATGACTCTGAAGTACCACTAGCTTACCCATGAATGATATCTGTAACTGAGCATAGCATAACATACTGTATAAATACGGAATAAAAGGCTGAAAGTCCATAAGGTTAAAATATCTAATAAAACATAACATCTGGAGCTATGGTATATAAATACCAAAATAACTAAAATAACTATCTAAACATGCTAGTTTGAAAGCCTCTAAACTGTTTGAATAAGGAGTTGATAGGAAATGTCCTCAACTAACTCCAACTACTAGAATAAACTAAGCACTGAAAGAATGATATAGTTAAATAATAACATCCTCAAATGATGAGGACTCACTGCTAGTCTATCTGCTGAACAACTAATCTACTAATGATGCTCTGGAGCTCGTGCTTCTAAACATATGGTATAAAATACCATAGCACAAAAGAAAAGTATGCATCAGTACGTGAGAATGTACAAGTACGCAAGTGAGGTAAGCTGAATACAAAGGTTCATATGCATAAACTATAACTGAATAACATGAACATGAACATGACTACGTGAGAATACATGTATAAATACATGAACTGGTAACTGAATTTATGATAATACTGAATTTGAATACTGATAACATGAGTTTTACATTAACTGAGTGACAGTACCTAACAGTCTAAGTTCTGATGGAACTAGCTGAGTTCTGTACTGAGCTGAGTGACTGTATCTGACAATCCTAAAATCTATAGAACTATCAGAGTTCTATTACTGAGATTGACACTAAGACTGTGGGAAGTATTCACCTAACCGTCATGCCCCTAATAAGCAATATAGTTGAGTTGGGGTCCAATCTGTAACCCCAATTGGAAGGGTGTCAATACCGCGCCACTGGTAAGGAGAAGCTGTGAGTGACCCTCATCTAGCAGTGTCCCCAAAATTAAAATGGTGGGACCCTCATCTGGCAGTGTTGATCTACCTCATCAGCCTTTATCAGACACTGTTGATGTCTTAACCTATGTTGGCTACATAATTATGGAATGCAAGGATTGCTTCTAAGGGTCACACCCTCTACTGTCAGTGTGAGCCCTTATCCTTGGGTTCGCTCGATGCTGAATCCTTCTCCCAACTGAGTAGACGCTGAACTAATTATACTTAGATGAACTGGACTGAGCTTATTGAGTTTCGTGGACTGACGGAATGTTACTGAATCCTGTTAATTGACTGAGTTCATGAGATTTTTGTGTTTTCCTAAGTCATGTAACTGACTGAATTCTACTGATCATGGCGTTACTGAGATTATCAGGAAACTGACAGTGGCTCTAGGTACATAACTAAATTGTTGGGTATAAATACCCCCCGGACTCGATAGCATAAAAGTAATTCATGGCACAAGTTTGAAAGCACAACAATGGCTACACATATATCCATAATTCATTGACTAAGAAATTTCATCAAAACACTTGACATGCATTAACTTGTACATGAATGGGAATTTCATACTATTATACTATAATGGAACTTTTTCCTTCTCATAGGCATTTAATCAAACACATGGGGAGAATACTTTTGTTATACCATCATCAACACATCTAATTATCATGGTTGGATAGATAAATTTGTAATTTTAAGGGTTTATCCTTGATATTATACAAATCATAACACACTAGGATCAATTATTGGAACATGTAATTTAAAAACTGAATCAAAACCCCACAACAACATGGACATGAATTTCAATTCAACTAAATCATGAACATTCATAAATACACAAATCTTGGATTTTCAAGAGAGATTCTTGAGCCTTATGGGTGAAAGGGACACATGAATCAACACTTGACATACCTTGATTGTGAGTTTCTTGAAGTTATTGGACTTGAAGTACTTGAATCTCTTTGTTTCTTGAAGAAGGATTGGGATCTTGTTCTTGGGGATTGATATTTGAGAGAAACCCTAATTTGGTGGTGTAGATGAATAATAAAGTTATGACACCTGATCAAGTAAAATTAGGTGTTAAAAAGGGTGGTAAAAGACCAAAGATCTCCTTTTAAAAATGTCTTCAAATTTTTGAACGGGGTTTGCGATGGCTTGGGTGACAGTCCATCACTACCTTGATGGCCCAATGACCTTTTCATTGTACTAGGCCAAAATGTGATCTTTGTGCCTTGGTTGTAACGGTTTAGGCGATGGTCCTTCACTAGCTCGACGGTCTGTCGGACATTCCATCATGACTGGCTAGAAGGGCGACTCACTGCCTCTGCTGTGATAGTTTGGGCGATATCCCGTCGCTAGCTCAACGGTCCATCGGCCCCTTTCCATCGCACCTTGGCGATTAAGACTGCTTTCTATGTTTCGACCATAACTTTCTAGCCTGACATCAGATTTTGGGAAAAAGGGTATCGTTGGAAAGCTAATTCAATTTCCTATAGAAAAAAATGTCAAAATCTTAAAAATTCCATGTGTATAAAAGTGGATTCATATTTTAAAGCAAGTCTTTAACACTTATGGGACAATATTAAGCTAGGTAGAAGTTTGGGGTATTACAACAATAAGTAATCCAGACTTTCATCTGCATGCACCCTCACAACAAGAAAGTTTCCCCCTATCTCTCATAATTTTTTTCACTCTTTATCATGAGGGGAATATCAAAATTTAATCACTCACTCTCACAAGGAATTCATGTATAATAGAAGATGAACTATAGGCTTGCCCTTAGTGTAATACTCCACTAATAGTCAAAAGTTGAAATGCATGATCAGTTAGGTCTTTCATTATTGTAATTCAAGCTGAGGGACGGGTAGGATCTATTTGGGAAATAGTGACTAATCTCACTAAGCACTTTAATACATAACCATCTTTAATCAAAATCACACTTTTCAACCCAACTTTTCATTTAATTATCTTTACACATCCGTTGTTTCACCCAAATCTTTCTAAGAACATTAACTACAATACGTTAGGAGTATTATTTATTTTTTAATTCTTGTTACGCACCCCTATAGTAGCCACCCTTAACCTAAGCAATTTTCCTTGGTTGAGGTTCACATTGTCCTAAACGGACCAGGGCCAAAATAGGTTCATTGTAACAAAAACCGGACAACAATAACTAAAATTTTCATCACATATGTTTTTTTCTAACTCCTAACCATCACAATTAAATGCACAATGAACGATTCTCTAGGGCTTCACTTTCACCTTTTTCCTTCTTAATATTTTCATTCCCTCTTAATCTATCATCTATATTAAAGAGCTTAGGAACTAAGGATCTAATTAAGGTCTATCAAAGAAAGGATTAGGCTACGGATGAGGCTACAAAAAAATTAGGCTATAGGGTCAACAGGGCTAACTAAGGTCATGCATAAGGTAGGTAAATAAAGTCTTTACAATTTGGTCATCAAAGAAATGCCTAAATCACTTCCTACACCTAACACCCTTTATTTTGATTTGTAAACACACTGGGCAAGTTCTAGTCATTCCTATACATGTAGAATATAAATAAATACTCACTCACTCGATGCATGCTAAAAATCAAGTCGGATACTTATTGGTTTCCGAAACTGCACTTTATCAAATTCAACATTAATTCAATCAAATCAAACTACACTTGTTGGGATTTAATATCTACAAACATCTCATTTTGTTTCAATTAGAAAATTTTTTTGCCCAACACACCGAATTTTTCAAAGATCATAATCAGGGTCCTATCATTTTCTCTGCTTCTAAAGACGCATTCCCCATAAGACGGTCGTCATCCATCTATCACAGGGGAAGGCAACTTAACTAAGATGATTGCCAAATGAGAAGTAATCTAAAAATTAGGGTGAAGATAGATTACTATAAATAAAACAAACACTTTTGAACTAAATTTTCCAAAGAGGGCAATCATCTTGCCAAAAAGGGAAGTATTGTCAACTTACAATCCACAAAACATAAAAACAAATAAAAATTGTTCAAGCAACATTACCAAAAATCAACATTGTTCAGATATTAAAAATAAAAGAAATATAGATGAAGAAGATCAACAACCAATGATGTGTGAGCAATTACCAACACATTTAAGACCTTTAACCAAGAATAATTGCAAAGTATTAAGCAACTTTTGTCATTTTTGATTTGTTTATTTATGATTTTACATCTTAAGCTAATAGGATAGAGAACCAGCAAGAATAGAAGCAAAGAAGTTCAAATCTGGAGGAATCTGAAGAGAAGTTTGGCTTACGACATTTGTGATAAGTTGTCAGCCCTGAGATAGGCTATCTTAGTTGTTGTCAGAATTAACCAGAGATTTGGCATGAGTTGAAGCATATGAAGACATCTGGTGATATGACGTCAAAAGTGTGATATGCCGTTATGAATATCATCATCAATAACCAGAGAATGAGAGTTAAAGAGAAGTTATGATGACATTCATGATAAGTCTTCATACTGGTAATAATCTATCAAGGATGCCGTCAGCCATAAACAGAGAATAGGAGTTGAAGACATTTTTGTGAAGAATTTTTTTGATAAAGCGTCAAGATGGTGATAAGGCGTTAGGAGCACTGTCAGACTTCGGTAGAACTTAGAAGATGATATGAAGTATTGAAGACATTGGTGAAAAGCCATCAAAATCTTGATACATCATCATCGTTGTTGTCAGTATTAGACAGAAGAAGCCAAAAGTGCAGAGGAGCTGACGACATCCGTCATAAGCCGTCAGACTCCTGATAAGCTGTCATAGAAGTTGTCGTCTATTATGAGAAAAAGTTGAAACTTTAATTCTATTTTTTTATTAAGTTTAATATATTTAAAGCTTTGTTTTAGGATTTTTTAATTCATTCATTCATCATCATGATTATTCTAAAGAGATTTTGATACTTTAAGTCTTGGAAAATATTTTCTGATATTTTTTTCTCTATCTTTTTAGATTCAAACAATACAACTATTTTGCGGATTTTTCTTTGTGATCTAAAATATGATTAAATAATTATTATTCATCTCTGTAAGTAATCTTCTCAATTATGAATTCAATTATGTGTTTAGTTCTTTGTATCATGAGTGTCTAAACTCCGTTAACCTAAATTATGGGATCTAGGGTTAGGTCGTAATTAGGTGCTAAATACTCAAGATTTAATAGATCCTAGGATTTCTTGATAATTTTGAATTATTAATTAACATCTATTGGTTGCAAATAGTAGACACACCTGCTTTGATTTGCTTGAGAAATAAATTAAATATAGTAGGAAGTGAATTATCAACAGGGACTCAGAAATACTTCATTTAATAATCAGCGCTTTAATAAAGTTGGTTAACCTAAGGTAAAATATGGACAGTGAACAGAAATTCCCTAAGTCTGAGAGGATTAGGAAATTAGACGCTTAAATAAGTCGAGAGATATTTGAGCATATCATCGATAAAGATAGCTTGTTATCCTAACCATCGTGAGAATATTGAGTCACCTTTAGCATATGTCATGTACCGTAAGCCCTAGTGAACATAATTCTGGTTATTTCATAAAATCTTGGTTACAAACATCGAAATTAAAGACACAAACAATCATTTGTGAAACTTAAACCCCCTTTTTAGGAAATGTTAAACTATCAGTGAATTAAATCACAAATAACTTGAGTTCACACCATATTCCCTATGGGATTTGACCCCAACCTAGTTGGGTTTTATATTGACAAGGATCACTTACATCCATTCAAGAGTATAGTTTGAGCATTATCAAAAATGGTGTCGTTGTCGGGGAATAAGGTTGTAAACTGAAAGTTGTGTGCGCTAATTGGCAGTTAGTTAGGTTTCCAATATTTACATTTATTTGTTGTTTTTTTATTGCAGTTTCCTTGTTGTTTATGCCAAAAACAAGAAGTTTTGAAGAACTGTTATTACCAATTAATCCGGAACCTCAGTTAATTGAGAAAATGGTAGAACATCAAGCGACTGACAGACTGCCAGCCTTGTCCAAGGCTCAGGTAAATGTACAAAGCATGGGACAACAAGTACATCACCCGAACCATAATGATGAAGACTTGGGTGATGAGGAATTGCTGAATCCTCAAAACCCAAGGCGAGATAAGAAATAGCTGCACTAGTGCAGCGAAATTTCAATAGAAACTTCCTATTCAGAGAAAGGTATGGTCAACAAACTATCCATTACAAGGTTGATAATGATGACGAAGTAATGGACAGATCAGGTGCAACGGGTGCTATCATTCCTCCACCGTTGGCCCCTAGTGCAAAATTCAACATAATAAGTACTATGATTCAACTGCTGAATCTGAAGAGGTTGTTTGGAGGCTTTCCTGGTGATGATCCAAACATGCACTTGGTGAACTTTATCACCATTTGAAAATCTTTTGATAATTTAGGGGTGAACCAGAAAGTGATCCTGTTAAGATTGTTTCCATTATCTCTATCTAGGGAGGCAACAATGTGGTTAAATGAGCTGAAGCCCGATTCTATAATCAACTGGGGACAATTGAAAGAATGGTTATTTACACCCTCCAAGAGGGTACAATTGAGGGACGAAATTAGTAAATTTAGGCAGTTCCCGACTGAAATATTGCATGAAACCTGGGAGATTTTCTAGAAGAAGATGGCACAATGTCTGAACCACAACATGATGGACTTGCACTTGATGGAAACTTTGTACAGAGATTTTAACTCTATGACAAAGACAAATGTAGATAATTCTGCAGGTGGTTCGTTCATTGACCTTTCATTTCAAGATGCTTCAAACATGCTGAATAGCATGACCAAATAGAGTTGGGCTTGGCATACCAGGTATTCTGTGGTAGCTAGCCCGACTATTTCTAGTGGTATGAGTGTGGAGCAGCGGAGAAGGTATTAGGAGCGAGACCAAGACATAGCCCACTTAAAGACTCAAATGGACTTGCTTACCTAGCACTTGCTGTCAGGAAAGACTAAAAAGGTTAAGGGTGTGCAATCTTAGTGCACTGTTGCTATTGATACAGCTGAGGAGGAAAATTATATTAATAATCAAGGGGGTATTTGAGGAAATATCCAAGGGAATCAAGGTCGGAACTTTTATGACAAGCCTGATTATAAATATAGGGAGCAAGAAAATTGGAGAAGTAATAATGATAGAAGTGGTTTGTATGTTCCTCCAAGATGTCGGGATGTTGCACCAACTAGATCTAGAAAGATATCAATGGACATGATGCAAAAATTATTGAAGGGATTTGAGGATACCAACTCGGGGGTAACCACTATGAAGACTGAATTCTCTACCCTGAGTCAGTTGGTTAGTTCACATTCCACTTTTATCAAGAAGCTGAAGCAGTAGATGAACCAACTTTCTGCAATACTGAACCAAAGAAAAAGTGCTACTTTACCTAGTAATACGGTTTATAATCCGCAGAATGATGGTTCATGGATGGTGATTACCATTAGGAGTGGTAAGATCTTACCTGTCCCTTCTGTGGGAAAATCTGTAGATAGTAAGGTAGTTGTTGATAAATCTGAAGAAAGCAAACCAGTGGAGTCTTACAAGCTAGATAGTTCTGTTGATGATTTAGAAAAGGAAAATGAGAAGGAAGAGGAAGTGGAGTTGAAATGTATCCCTAGACCACTGGCTCCTTTTCTTCAGTGATTGAAAAAGAAAGCTGATGATACCAAATTCACCAAATTCATGGCAATGTTTAAGTAATTGACGATAAATTTTCCTCTCGTTAAAGAACTTGAGCAAATTTCATGATATGCAAAATTCATGAAGGACCTTGTGACTAAGAAATGAGTGGTGAGGTGCAAATTGGAAGCAGATCTCCAACTTTGTAGCGCTATTTCTACAAGGACCTTAGTATAGAAGAAGCTAGACCCAGGTGTAGTCATTATTCCCTACACAATTGGGACTATGGAGTTCACCAAAGCACTATGTGATCTGGGAGAAAGTGTTAATTTGATGCCACTGACTATTTATAGAAAGTTGGGTCTGGGAAATCCCACACCCACCAACATGAGACTTGTGATAGAATATAGGTCAGTAAAGCAACCTATTGGCATTCTGTTAATGTGTTAGTGAAGGTATCCAACTTTATATTCCTTGTAGACATTGTCATTTTGGATTGCGAGGTGGACTTTGAGGTGCCCATAATCTTGGGTCGACCTTTCCTCACTACCGAAAGTGTGCTGATTGATTTGAGAGTGAATGAGCTCTTATTCAGGATGAATGATAAAGTGGTATGGTTTGATATGGGAAAATCAATAAAGAATAATAAGGAAATGAGTGTGTTCTTAGTAGTTGATATGTATTATAAGGACGAACAGGAGGTGCCCATAGCTAAGTAACTTGTTATTGAACCTTTAGCCGTGGTCATGATGAATTATGATAGTGAAGGCATTGGGGTGTATGAAGAGACTGTTCATTCCTTGAAAGGAATGGGTTCATATCCTTAATCTCCTAAAAAGCTATACCTTGACCTGGCTAATCAATCAACGCCACCAGCCAAGCCATCTATTAAGGAGCCTTCAGTGTTGGAATTGAAGGAATTTCCTGGGCACATATGATATGTGTTTCTAGGCAATGGGAACACACTACCTATTATTATTGTGGCCGATTTGGGTGAATAATAGGTGAATGCACTTATTTTAGTACTTCAGAGACACAAGAGAGCTATAGGGTGGACCATCGTAGATATTATTGGCATTCCCCCAGGCATCACACACATAAAATTCAACTTAAGAAGGATTGTATTCCAACCATAGAGCATCAGTTCCGTCTTTATCCTCCAATGAAAGATATGGTTAAGAAGGAGATTATTATGTGGTTGGATTCAGGAATGGTTTCCCCTATTTCTGACAGCAAGTAGGCGAGCCTAGTTTAATGCGTACCTAAAAATGGGGGTATGACAGTGGTTTCTAATGAAAACAATGAGTTGATTCCACTCAGGCCTGTAACTGGGTGGAGTGTTTTCATGGACTACCGTAAGCTAAATTCTTGGACTCTGAAAGACCACTTTTCGATGCCCTTTATTGACCAAATGCTTGATCGATTAACTAGTAGAGAGTGGTATTTCTTCTTGGTTGGTTATTTTGGATATAACCAAATATGTATTGCTCCTGAAGATCAAGAGAAGACAATGTTCACATGCCTATATGGAACCTTTTCATTTAAAAGGATACCATTTGGGCTATGTAATGCACCTGCCACTTTTTAATGGTGTATAATGTCTATTTTCTCTGACATAGTGGAGGACACCATAGAGGTATTCATAGATGATTTCTCTGTGGTGGGTGATTCATTTGAGATGTGTTTGGCAAATCTGAATATAGCCTTGCAAAGATGTGTTGAATTTAATTTGGTGCTTAACTGGGAAAAATGACATTTTATGGTCTAAGAGGGCATCATTCTCAGCCACAAAATTTTTGAAAAGGGGATAGAATTTGATCGAGCAAAGGTGAAAGTTATTGAGAAACTACCACCTCCTATTTCAGTGAAAGGAGTGCGTGGTTTTGTTGGACATGTTGGCTTTTATCGGAGATTTATAAAAGACTTCTCAAAGATTGCGAATCCACTTTATAAAATTTTGGAGAAGGAGGTGAAATTTTTTTCGATGATAAGTGCTTGAAGGAATTTGAATGCCTTAAAATGAAGCTGATTGAGGCCCCTATTGTTATTTCTCTTGGATGGGAAAAACTATTTGAGATCATGTGTGATGCAAGTGGTGTTGCCCTTGGAGCTGTATTAGGGAAAATGAGGGACAAACTATTTCATCCAATATATTACGCTAGCAAAGCACTTAATGGAGAGCAAAAGAACTACACCATTACTAAACAGGATATTCTGGCTGTAGTGTATGCTTTTGAGAAGTTTAGAGCATAGCTGCTTAGGACCAAAGTAGTGGTCCACATAGACCATGCTTCCTTGAGGTACACTATGGCTAAGAAGGATGCTAGACCAAGGCTGGTTAAATGGGTATTGCTACTGCCAGAATTTCACTTTGAGGTCAAGTATAGGAAAAACTGTGAAAACGAGGTTGCAGATCATCTATCTAGAATGGAAGGTGAATAGGAAAGTAGTGATGAAATGAAGATAAAGTAGTGATCATCGAGTGTCACCACACAGATGACCGAACGGCTAAGAAGGTGTTATAGAGTGGCTATTATTGGCCAATATTGTTCAAGGATGCCCAAAAATTTGTGCTAAAACATGACCAATTCTAGAGGCAGGGGTCAATCTCTAAAAGACATGAGATGCCCTTGACTAAGATGCTTGAAGTGGAATTATTTGATGTCTGGGGCATTGATTTCATGGGTCTTTTTATGAGCTCTTATAGGATGAAGTATATTTTAGTTGTTGTTGACTACATCTCAAAATAGATCAAAGCTGTGGCCTTGTCTGATAATGAAGGAAAGAGGGTTGTTGCTTTTCTCAAGAAGAACATCTTCTCTTGCTTTGGAGTACCACGTACTATCATAAGCAATGGAGGATCTAATTTTTGCAACAAAATATTTCGAGCAGCTTTGGTAAAATATGGGGTAAAACAACACAGAGTGGCTACTCTATACCACCCACAAACCAGTGGGCAAGTGAAGGTATCAAATCGTGAGATTAAAGCTCTCCTAGCCAAAATGGTGAATGCTAGCCGGAAAGTTTGGTCTCGAAAGCTCGATGATGCCTTGTGGGCATATCAGACTACTTTAAAGACACCCATTGGTATGTCACTATTTCAGCTGGTCTATGGAAAATCTTTCCACCTACCAATAGATATGGAGCATAAGGCCTTAAGGGCACTCAAAAGGTTGAATCTGAGTTAGAAAAAAGCAGCAGAGCTGAGACTGGGGCAATTGAATAAGATGGATGAATTCCGTCTAAGGTCCTAGAAATGAGCAGATCTACATAAAGAAAAAAATGAAAAAGTACCATGACTGGAGAATAGAGAAATGAGAATTCCAAAAGGGTGACTTGGTGCTTCTATTACAGACTCAAATTGTTGCCAGGTAAGCTGAAATCGAAGTGGTCAAACCCTTTTAAAGTTAGTCAAATCCACTCATCTAGAGTAGTGGAACTGAAAAATGAAGATGATAGTGCCTTTAAGGTAAATGGGCAATGTGTCAAGCTTTGCATTAGCCCAAAAAAATCAGTTAAAAGTATCACCATTATCTATCTTGATGAAGTCTGAAGTAATCGAGATACCTGAGTAGTGCCGTGACATTAAATCAGGCGCTGAATGGGAGGCAACCCATGACCCACGAGATTAATCCATTCTAGGTATACTCTAACCCTTAGTTTAGTTTTTCTTTGATTTTGAGTTGAAGGTCTAAGGTAGACTATTGTTGTAACATGTTTTATGGTAACTAGGAGAAATACCAGTATAGAAAGCAGTTGACATATTTTTGATTGATTTTTAAACACCTCTCCAATGTTTTGTTTGCAAAGACTGTGTTAATTACATTTACTTGTGACCATTGTGAATATTATTGTGTCATTAGTTTTAGCTTCTTGATGATCATTGCTAAATAATTACATGAACAAATTAAGTGGTGGCCTGCGATATACTTGCATGCCATATGTGTGTGTGCAACTACTTAATTCCCTCTGTATGATAAAGCCAGAACTTGCCTGGTTAGTCTTACCATGGTTAAAAGATAGGGGTTAGGAAAGAATCATAAGCTGTTTTGTTGATTAACCCACTTTTAGCCTAAATAGTCTTCCCTATGTGCATCATATCCCTTGATCCCTATTTTGAGCCTAATTAGCCTATTTCTTTCTTATGGCACCTTTCACCTTCCCATTTATATTATGATAAATCTGTTTTGTCCTTGGTCCTCCTTGGACACTATGACCTTGACCTAGGAAAACAACCTAAGATGAGGGTGGCTATCATAGGGGTGGATGGTGTAAGATGAGTATGAAGAAGGGTAGAATAAAGTAAAAAGAATAAAAGTTGGTGCTATTCTAAAAAAAAGAAGAAGAGAGAGGCACCCAACTTGAATATGTGCGATCAATAGAAAAACAAATGAAAAAGATATTAATAAGTGAGCCCCAAGAGAGTAGTGTGGTGTCAAGGAGGCATGGTCACTCTAAATGTCCTTGAATATCATAGCAGCCCCAACGTACATTATAAGCCTAAAAAAAGGCCTATAGTGATCCTACGTGGCCTATCTGAAGGTCTTGGTAATGAAAATAAGGGTAAATCTATGGTACTTTGTATACACTGATTGGAACTTCATTTTGAGAGTGAGAGTCTTTTGATGATCCCTAGGTTTGCATTTTTGGTTTATTATATACAAGGAGGGGGATTTCTTAGTTCTGAGGGCACACTGGTATTATTGGTATCTACGTGCTTCTTAATATAGTGCAACATTGGTATATGAATGGTTACTGTGGCTAAGATTGATGCCATCACTAGAGTCCTTTGTGTTACATTATTGTTCTTCTATGACATACATAGTTGGTGTTAATTAGATTGACCTTAGAGGTGGTAACTATGTTTTGAGCTCCAAAGAGAAAATTGACTGCTGAATGTGCTATGTATTCTCTTAGTTGGGCAGAGTTGCTTATGGACAAGCAATTGTTTTAAGTTGATGGTCTTGATGTCTGAGCAATAGCTAACACATTTAAGAGCTTTAACCAAGAATAATTACAAAGTTTTAAGCAACTTTTGTAGTTTTTAATTTTTTTATGTCTGATTTTACAGTTTAAGCTGATGGGATAGAGAACCAACAAGAATAGAAGCAAAGAAGTTGAAATCCGGAGGAATCTAAAGAGATATTTGGATGACGACATCTGTGATAAGTCGTCAGCACTGTGAGAGGCTATCACATTTGTCATTAGACTTAAATAGAGATTTACCAGGAGTTCAAGCCTGTGAAGACATCTAGTGATATGACGTCAAAAGTGTGATACGCCATCATGAATGTCGTCATCCTTAACCAGAGAATGGGAGTTCAAGAAAAGTTGTGACGACATTCATAATAAGTCATCATCCTGGTGATATGCTATCAAGGATGCCGTCAGCCTTAATCAAAGAATCGGAGTTAAATATATTTTTGTGATGACTTTTTATGATAAAGCGTAAGGATGGTGATAAAGCGTCAGGGGCATCATCACACTTAGGAAAAATTTAGAAGCTGAGATAAAGTTTTGACAACATTGGTGACAAGCCGTCAAACTCTTGATACGTCATCATCATCATCGGCAACATTAGACAGTAGAATTCAAAAGTGCAGAGGAGCTGACAACATCCATGATAAGCCATCACACTCCTGAGAAGCTGTCACGGATGTTGTCGTCTATTCTGAGAAAAATCTACAACTTTAATTTTATTTTCTTATTTAGGTTAAACTATTTAAAGCTTTGTTTTAGGATTTTCTAGATTCATTAATTCATCATCATTATTATTCTAAAGACAGTTCGATAATTTGAGTCTTGCAGAATATTTTCTGATATTTCTTTCTCTATCTTTTTGGATTAAAACAATACAACTATTTTGGGGATTTTCCTTTGTGATCTAATCTACGATTCACTAATTATTATTCAACTCTGTAAGTAATCTTCTCAATTATGAATTCAATTCTGTGTTTCATTCTTTGCATCGTGAGTGGATAAACTCCGTTAACCTGAATTATGGGATCTAGGGTTAGGCCGTGATGAGGTGCTAAATACTCAAGATTCAATAGGTTTTAGGATTTCTTGATAATTATGAAGTTTTAATTAACGTCTGTTGGGTGCAAATAATAGAAACACCTGCTTTGATTTTCTTGAGAAAGAAATCAGAAATAGAAGGAAGTGAATTATCAACAAGGACTTGAAAATGCTTCGTTTAATAATCAGCGCTGTAGAAAGGTTAACCTGAGGTAAAATATGGAAAGTGAACAAAAATTCCCTAAGTCCGAGAGGATTGGGAAATTATATGCTTAAATAGGTCGAGAGACATTTGAGCATATCATCAATAAAGATAGCTTGTTATCCTAACCACCGTGAGAATATTGAGTCACCTTTAGAATCTGTCATGTACTGTAAGCCCTAGTGAACATAATTCTGGTTATTTCATAAAATTTTGGTTACAAACATCGAAATTAAAGTGACAAATAATCATTTGTGAAACTTAAACCCCCATTTCAGGAAACGTTAAACTATCAGTGAATTAAATTGCAAACGACTTGAGTTCACACCATATTCCCTATTGAATTCGACCCTAACCTAGTTGGGTTTTACATTGACAATTATTGCTTACACCCATTCAAGAGTATAGTTTGCGCTTTATCAACCAATCACTCCACACTTAAATATAGCACTGTCCCAGTGCTAGCAATAAGCATAAGGTAGGGTGGCGTCATACTCCCTGCTCAGTCAAATGTCACTAAGGCCATCACGTTATCAGCATCAGCATCAACACCGAACTACTCACCTAAATTACCACCATCAGACTACTCCTCATCCTCGGACTCATCATCAGAATAAGACATGCACCTCTTCTCATCTATGGGGACATCATCATCTACTGGAACATCAAGATCTAGGACAATTCACAACAAATTCTGAGATTGAGGTTCTAGTAGTTAGTCCAACTCAACCACATGAATCACCTGTTGCGTGGATGGGATGACCCCAATCCTCAATTGCAACATAGTCAGCCCATACATACAGGCTGTGATCTCATTAGTACAAGCTTGACGCCCGAGCATAGTCCAATTCACGCCATGAGGAGCTGGTCCCTTGGTGTGACAAATATCCAATGGCCTATCACTAAGAGGCGGTAAATAATCTGCCTCCTCCTCTAGCACACATTGTGTAATAGCCCATAATTTTGTGCTAGAATTCTAACGGTCGTTCCTGTGTGTATAAGCTTTAATCCAAGTGATTCTCACATGAATAAAAGTTTCATGATCATTATCCTAGTCTATGGAGTATTTAAAGGTGAAAAATGTTCATAGTAATTACCTAGAACAAAGTTAAGCTAAGACCAATGGATTCATCCAAAGTTTGACATTCAATTCTACAAGGGTCAAATTCAAAAGTGTATATATCTTAATACACATGGAATTTTATATCGCAAGACCTATCAAATTGTATATAATTTAATTAGCTTCCCAACGATACCAATTTCTCAAAAATTCGATACGCGAGCGAAAAGTTATGCCTATTTTTGTGAGAGGCAGTATGGGTGTACAATGGGCAATACGCTGCCTAATCAAATGTGTGCGAATGGGAGTGCGAGGCATACTTAAATGTCTGCCATAAGGTATGCGATGCACACCTTAAGGTCTTCCATGTGTTGTGCACCGAATACCTCACTTCCAAGTGCCAAAACACCCCTATATATGTCTATAACACGGGATTAAACTCCCATAACACCAAAATAGGTTTACTTTCTCTGAAAATCACCAAGAACATTCATTAGGGTTTCAACCTAAAAATTTAAATATTTCAAGATTCAACGAAGAGTTTTCAATAATTCTTCGAGATTCAGTATCCCCATTCCGAGGGCTACAAGAAACGCTCATTATTTTCATGAATAGAGTTCCAAGGTCAAGAGTTCATTCAAAGCTTCAAGTTTAAGGTATGTGGATTTTTTCAACAAGAACACCCTTTCGTTATTATGCCCAAATTGATTTTTCTTTTATGAATAAATATGATTTTAGGTGTTTTGATATGAATTTGAAGCATGAATTTATATCCTATATGGTTTTACATGAGATTATGATACTCTCTATGTTTTGGAAGTTGAATTGAATGAGAATGATGACATTTTTGTACATAAATATGAATTTTCCATATTTTTATGAAAGTTATATACATTTATGATGAAAACCATGAATCTTGAGAAAATTTAATATGATTTTGATGTATGAGACCTTGAGTCCTAATTGGGATTGTACATTGAGAAATTATGTGCTATAAGAACAATGATTTTTGAATCCCAAAGCTAATTTTCTTTACCAAGATGTATGATTATAATGCTGAAATTTTAAGTTTTAAGTGATTATTTTTGTACTTATGTCATAAAGTAAGAAACTCTGGAAGGTTTTATGGTGATATTGATGTATGGTTTTTTTGTAACCCTATTTGATATTATTATTTTGAGAAAACAATGTGTTATAAGCACGTTGAATTTAAATAATTTGAGATAATAAAGAAGCTTTGACCTTTTGGTCGTAAAAAAGGTTGTTTTTGAAACCGAGATGAGAAAAGAAATACACTTTTATTGATTTATTATGAAAGGGGTAGCATGATGGCTCCCCTTGTAAATTTTTGAAATATTTATTAGTGAATTTTCTTTTAAAAAGATCTGAGCTAAGTCCGGGAGTAGTCTTTAGCACTAAGAAGGAGGTATAGCAGGATTGGTACTTCCGCAGAACTACGTGTCCCCGTAGGTTGTGAGCCTGGCTGATTTATATATAGTGATCATTAGTGAATAAAAGACTAAGGTCCTATTCCGATGGCAAGGATAGGAAAGCTCTCCCAATGTGGGTTGGACGTTGGACTCCATGTAGCTGACATGGTTTATGTCCGTTATGAGAGACTCCCATCATGTGTGTGTGTATTCTCCTATCTAAAGTTATAAGTATTATTCTTCTATCTGAGATGAAAACATATTTGTTTGAAAGACTGAGTTTGAGAAAGTCATTGTTTTCGAAAGATTTAATGAACATATATTCCAAAGAGAATTGTTATGAGATTTGATTGCTTTGATGATTTGGAATCGAGATGGAAGTGAATTGAGATATATTATGATGACTCACATGTTTCACCCGATATATTTTACTCTCTTATGATTATAATTATTTTAATTTGAGCTAAGTGAGTCATTTATATCAGCATGCATAATTTTATAAACTGTGATGATATTAAGATATTATTTTATATATGCATTGCACCCCCATATGCTCGGTACCTTTCTATGTACTGACCCACATATTCGTATTTGGGATACATTTTCTTGGAATGTAGATACAAGGTATAGTGTACATCTTTAGATCCAGTCAGTTCGCGGCATCCAGTCAACAGGTGATGAGTCCTTTTGATTCAAGGGCTTGAGTTAGTTATACAGTTTGAGAAGTGTTGTATTTTCTTTATCCAGCCGTATTGAGTTGGGATAGTCGGGAGTCATGACCCAGCTATCTACAGTCATTACTAGTAGAGGCTTCATAGACAGTCAGTAGAAGTTGATGTATTGCATTTCAGTTTTGGTAGTAAAAGCAGAGTTGTAATCTTGTAAATTCAGTTTTTTATCTATAATATTCATAAAAGAGTTATTTTCCACAGATTTTTATAGGTTTATACTTTTTGTTTAGCTGCTTATGAGTTATGCCAATAGAAGGGTTAGCTTGGGGTCACTTGTGATCCTAAGCACTGTGTGACATCTCAGGACCCGATTTTGGGACGTTTCAAACATGGTATTAGAGCACAGAGTTCAAGTATCCTAGAGTATCTATGAAACCGTGTCTAGTAAAGTCTTGTGGAATGGTACCGAGACGTCTGTAATTTTCTTTGAGAGGCTACAGGGAATTTAGGAAATGTCTCCATTCTTTCAAGTCTTAAATCATGCCATAGAAAAGTTCTTCAAGAAACTTATATAGATTCTCATCTTACTCTAGTCAGGCCATCTCTGCCTTATTTCAAATGTATTAGAAACAACTGAGATTTATTCTCCATAGATAGTTGTGGGACTATAAGAGAGCTAGAAAGTATCCTGTCAGTACTTTTGAGTTTCGAAAACTGAAGTGCTTTATCAGGCCTGTAGAAATCATGCATAAAGCCTAAGTCAGATGTGCTTTCTAATTTCTCCTCATATTCGATAATAATAATCCATACTTCCCTATCTATATTCTTGAAGTAACATGTATGGCAAGTTACAGTTCCTCCCCAGATAATGCGTTTACAATTGCTAGCAGAAGTTTCAAAAGTTTCATAAAGCAGCTTGAGAGGAGCCTTCTAGTATGTTATAAGTCTATCAGATTTGAAGTTATACCCTTGCTGTTATGAGTTATTTAATTAATATAGAGGAAGGTGTATTCTTAGATCGTTGAATATTATGTGTCAAGTTTCTATCTCTTGTATCATGTAATCTTGTTATCATTATATTTGTGAAAAATCAAAGTCTAGTGAAGCCGTGTGAGGCCTATTTTGATTCACTAGCATAGTTTCTTTGTTATTCATCTAATTTTCTTGTTCAAAATACAAAACCAAAGTCTAGTGAAGCTGTGTGAGGCCTATTTTGATTCAGTAGCAACTTGTTGTTTATCTTGTTGTTCTAGTGTTAGTTGAAAGTATGGGTTTCTATGTAGTGACAAAAGTAGTAACGTTTAGTTGAAAGTCTTGTGTTAGTTGAACTTGTGGGTTTAGAAGTGTAGTGGCAAGAATGGTGGTAAGGGCAATTTATTGAATATGTATAGCTGAATTTTTTCTTATGATTGAACTAGTAATGAAGTGATATACCCTTGTTTGTTAGTTTAGTGAAGTTAGAGAAGGAGATTACAAGTTAAGGTGGATTGTTGTTTGCTTGAAGTATGAAAAGAGTTATTGATGGTATTTGTTGTGCCAAGAAAGCATAGGTTGTGATGGAAGTACTTGGTGGTTGAGTATTGTTAAATTAGGCTTTCCTGAGATTGCAAGAGAAAGTTTAGTTGAAATTTATAGAGCTATAAAAGTAATTAAGGTGTGAAGATGGGTAAATAGTAATGATGTGAAGAAGTAGGATGTGTTAAAAGATTATGAATAAGATAGGCCATATGATTATGATTGATTGTCATTGTGTACTAGTTTTTCTTATTGTTGTGTTCTATAGTTTTGAAGTAAAAATTGTGTGTGAGATTGGGTTGTAAATCATGTTTAGCTCTAGACATTAAGTTTGAACAGTTGATGGTTCAGTGATTGATGCTAGTTATATGATGGTGATCTAGTAGGCCTTAACAGTGCATGCATGCAAGAGTGTAAGATCATGCGCCCGTAATTAAGTATGATGTAGAGGTATGCCCAAGGTGCTATGGGGCTGCATTAGTTTTTGAGGATTATTACATATTGTGTGGTTAGTAGTAATGTTGAGTTGCTAAGTCGACAAAGGGTACTTAGATAATTTATGTTGTTCTTGATAGCTATGTTAAGGAGTTATGATTGAAGATGTTGAGTCTTTTTAGTGTTTAGCACCCAGCGGGAGGTATAGCAGGATTGGTACTTCCCCAGAACTACGTGCCCCCATAGGTTTTAAGCCTGAGGATGATTTTTATATAGTGATCACTAGTGAATAAAAGATTAAGGTCCTACTCCGATGGCAAGGATAGGACATCTCTCCCCAATGTGGGATGGACACTGGATTCCATGTAGCTCACATGGTTTATGTCGGTTATGAGAGACTCCCAATGTTTGTGTGTGTACTATCCTATCTAATATGAAAAGTCTTATTCTACTATCTTAGATGAAAACATATTTGTTTAATAGACTGAGTTTGAGAAAGTCATTGTTTTCGAAAGATTAAATGAACATATATTCCAAAGAGAATTGTTATGAGATTTGATTGCTTTGATGATTTGGAATCGAGATGGAACTGAATTGAGATTTATTATGATAACTCACATGTTTCACTCGATATATTTTTCTCTCTTATGATTATGATGATTTTAATTTGAGCTAAGTGAGTCGTTTATATCAGTATGCATGCTTTTATAAACTGTGATGATATTAAGATGTTATTTTATATATAAATTGCACCCCCATATGATCGGTACGTTTCCATGGTACTGATCCACATATTCGTATGTGGGCTACATTTTCTCGGAATGTAGGTACAAGGTATAGTGTACATCTTCATATCCAGTCAGCTCGCCACAGCCAATCAGTAGGTGATGAGCCCTTTTGATTCAAGGGCTTTAGTTAGTTATATAGTTTGAGAAGTGTTGTATTTTCTTTATCCAGCCGTATTAAGTTAGGATAGTCGGACGTCATGACCTAGCTACCTACAGTCAGTACTAGTAGAGGTTTCATAGACAGTCATTAGAAGTTGATGTATTCCGTTTCAGTTTTGGTTGTAAAAGAAGAGTTGTAATCTTGTAAATTCAGTTTTGTATCGATCATATTCAGAAAAGAGTTATTTTCCACAGATTTGTATAGATTTATACTTTTTGTTCAGTTTCTTATTAGTTATGCCAGTAGAAGGGTTAGCTTGGGGTCACTTGTGATCCTAAGCATCGTGTGACATCTTGGGACCCGATTTTGACGTGTTACATATTGTTGCCTCAACAATCTGGTCAGCAGCCCACCGAACCCATATCTTCGACACCCTAAGAATCGAGCCTTCCTCATCGCCAAGAAAATAATGGCACCCACATTAACATCCACATCATCATGAATCAAAGCATAAATAAGACAGACGCTATCATGAGTCACCTCCATCATATGTGTCCCATGAATAAGACAGGCATAGATGATTCTGGCCCATAAACGTGCCTTCCTATTCAAATGAGCAAATAGAAGTAATATATGTGTACCTCCCTCTTTGTCACGAATCCAGCTTGCCATAGATCGAGTTTCACACAGGAGATGACAGATATGATGATATGGTTGTTCAATAATCATTCTCTTCAGTGGCTCCAAATCCTCAAAGGGTGCACCTAATAACTCATTAACAGTATTTTGCAGTGAAACTTATTACATGACCACGTACCTCAACCTCGGGTTCCAATTTGAGTAAAAATCCCACAGTAGGGTCAAGTTGCATTCACCCGGCTACTCAAAGAGAAAACTCATATGTTGGGCCTCTATCTTTCTTACCATATATGGATATTCTTTTATCAAGCTTTCCCTATTTATAAATTGATTGGCTAAATATTTTGACTCTTTGTGTTGAGAGTACCAATTTCTTCCTGCTGCAACTACAACCTTAGTTTCAAACCTCTTTTGACCCCTAGGAACATGTGGGACTGCAGGCACCTGGTTAGATTCATGGCTTCTTTTATGCCTGGGCTCAGATGGTCCTACAACATTTTTTTCCTTTGCTTCGTTATTGATGGCTGCTGGACATTGCACTCAAAGGCCCATGTTCATCATCTTCTAATCTTCTCTTTCTCTACCAATTTTTTTATTTCTGCATATCAGTCAAAAACAACAAAATAATGTAAGTAAAAGTAGGTTGCCTCCTACCAAGTGCCTTATTTTTTGTCATGGCACGACTCATCTGTTGGTATTTTTCTTTTTATTCTTCAACTACTAAAAATTAAACTGCCTATTACATTACATTTATGGGTTAACTCCTACACAGTGCCTTATTTTATGTCGTGGCACGACTTAGCTCAGTTCTACTCATCATCAAAGATGATGGACTCCTTGTGCTTATTCTGATGATCCACCCAGTAATGCTTTATGCGTTGTTCGTTCACCAGAAAATTCTCTGTCTTCTATTTATTCCACAACTCCATATCTCCATGAGGTGTTATTCACACCATCTCAAAAGGTCCAGACCATTTAGATCACAATTTACCCGAGAACAACTTAAGCCTTTAATGGAACAATAAAACAAGTTGTCTGAGTTCAAATACTCTCTCTTTAATTTATTTATCATGCCACCTTTTGCTCTTCTCCTTAGATAGCTTTGAATTTTCTTAAGCATGAAGCCTAAACTTATGAAGCTCATTTATCTGCAATAATTGTTTCTCTCTTACGACTTTTATCTCAAAAGTCAACTTTTTCATGCCCTAATACGCTTTATATTCTACCTCCACAGGTAGATGGCATGCTTTACTATAAACCAAGAGATATGGAGATGTCCCAATGCACTTATTTTAAGTTGTTCTATAAGCCCAAAGTGCGTCATCCAATTTCTCTGCCTAATTTTTTCACTGCCCATTCACAATCTTCTGTAGTATCTGCTTAATCTCCCGATTCGATACCTTAACTTGTCCACTTGTTTGGTGATAGTATGCAGTGGCCACCTTGTGCCTAACGCCATATTTAGTAAGAAGATTTTTGAACCAAGTGTTATTAAAGTGCGTACCTCTGTCACTAATTATTGCTCTAGGCATACCAAATGAGGAAAATATGTTCTTCACAAATTTTAGCACTACTCTTACATCATTAGTCGTACAAGCTGCAACTTCTATCCATTTGGAGACGTAATCAACCACCACAATAATGAATAGATTGCCTTTTGAAGGTTGTAATAGGCCCGTGAAATCGATCCCCATACATCAAAGATTTCAACTTCGATGATATTGTTGAGGGGCATCTCATGACGCCCAGATATAGTGCCCCACCTCTGACATTGATCACAATTCTTCACAAAAGCAATTGCATCACTAAATAACATAGGCTAGAAAAACCAGATTGTAGCTCTTCTCTAGCAGTCCTTTCACCCCCATGATGTATACCATAAGGAGATGAATGGCATTCTTATAGCACCTTTGAAAATTCACCCTTTGGGATACACCTACGAGTAACTCCATCAGGGCCCTGCTTAAATAGATACAGTTCGTACAAAATATAAGAACATGAATCATGGAGCAATGTTTTCCTTTGTTTTGTGGTGGCCTTAGGAGGGTACACCTCACAAGCTATCAAATTCATAATATCAACATACAATGGGAACTCAACTGCATCCAAAGATAAAAACTTTTCATTAGGAAACTCTTCAGTAATGCTAAGAGAATCATCATCAATATGGTTTCAACTTTCCAGCCATGATAAGTGGTCAGCAACTTGATTTTCAGCTCCCTTTCGATCTCAAACCTCAAGATCAAATTATTGTAGTAGCAAAATCCGCCTAATCAGTCGAGGCTTTACATCCTTCTTATTCACAAGATATGTAATGCAGAATGGTCAGTATGAACAATTAACTTAGTGCCAACTAAGTAAGAGCTAAACTTGCCGAATGCGTACACCATTGCCAATATCTCTTTCTCTATAACCGTATAATTAACTTAAGCATTATTCAGCACTTTGCTAGCATATTAGATTGAGCAAAATACCTTATCTCTTCTTTGACCCAAAACCTTTCCCATAGTAACGTCACTAGCATCACATATCAACTCAAACGGTAACTCCCAATCTGGTGCAATCAAAATAGATACTTCAGTCAACTTCTTCTTTAATTTTTCAAAGGCCTCTTGTAAATCAACCCTGAACTCAAACTTGGCCTCTTTCTCTAATAATCTACATATGCAGCTTGCAATCTTTGAGAAATCTTGAATAAACCACCTATAGAAACCTGCATGTCCCAGAAAGCTCTTCACTTCTTTGACTGGGACTGGATGT
The DNA here is from genome assembly GCA_030864225.1 of Capsicum baccatum var. pendulum. Classification (NCBI taxonomy): domain Eukaryota; kingdom Viridiplantae; phylum Streptophyta; class Magnoliopsida; order Solanales; family Solanaceae; genus Capsicum; species Capsicum baccatum. Next base: position 229,443,980 of record CM061556.1, read on the forward strand.
GGAAACTTTTCAATCACTTCAACCTTTACCTTAGCTACTTTGAGTCCTTTTCATAACACATTATTGCCTAGGATAATTCCATACTTAACTATAAAGTGTCACTTTTCCCAATTTAGCACCAAGTTTGTCTGTACGCATCGAGCTAGGACTCTATCAAGATTCTGGAAGCACTTTTCAAAAGAATTTCTATACACAGAGAAATCATCCATGAATACCTCCAAAAAGTCTTCAACCATATCAGAAAATATCACCATCATACATCTCTAAAATGTAGAAGGTGCATTGCCTAGGTCGAAATTCATGCATCTGAATGCGTATATGCCACAAAAACAAGCGAAAGTGGTTTTCTCTTTGTGTTTCGGTGATATAATAATCTTATTGCAGCCAGAGTACGCATCAACAAAATAATAATACTCTTGTCCCGCCAATCTATCCAGCATTTGGTCAATTAAAGGAATAGGATAGTGATCTTTATGAGTCGCTTCATTCAACATCCTGTAGTCAATAAAGATCCTCCAACCAGTCATCATGCATGTGGGGATCTACTCATTATCATCATTAGTTACCACAGTCATCCCTTTTTTCTATTCGTGGTACACTAGACTCACCCATTTGCTATAGGAAATTCGGTAAACAATACCACTATCTAACCACTTGATCACTTTTTTTCTGACCACCTCATTCATCACAAGATTCAACCTCATTATTGCTGCACTCTCAGTCTATAACCCTCTTCCATGTAAATGTTATGCATGCAAAATGCTAGATTGATTCTTGTAATATCAGACATTTGCCAACCAATCACCTTTCTTCTCCTCTTTAGAACTGCTATGGATTCCTTTATTTGTACATCTGATAATCCTGCAGACAAAATAATAGGCAAAGTATCTTGATCACTAAGAAAAACATATTGTAAATACGGAGGGAGAACTTTATGCTACAAGATAGGAGCTTCTTCAACTGAGGACTTGGGTAATGGACCGATTGGCCTATTCAATGGCTTGAAAGAAACTTTGTTCATCTCAATCACTACAAAATTCATAACCTAAACCAATTCCAATACTTTCTCATCTCCATAAAGATCATGAACTGTCAAAGCTCGCTGTAATGGATCATCATACAACAATAACTGCCAATCCAAAGCAAGGTCAATAACCGACATAGATGACAACTCCTCATATATAGTTGGCAGTTTTAGGGCCTTGTACACATCAAAGACTACTACTTTATCATGCACTCGCATTGTCATTTTCTTGGCTGTTACATCAATTAGTGACTGTCCCGTTGCTAAAAAGGCTCATACCATAATAAATGGAACCACATGATCAGCCTAAAAGTCAAGAACTAGAAAATCCACTAGAGAGATTAAAGATCCTACTTTCACCAACACATCTTCAATAATACTATCCGGCCTAGCAAGTGATCGATCTGCCAACAACAAAATAATAGCAGTGGGTTTGGGACTCCCAAGACCCATCTTCGGGTACCACGATGTTGGCATAAGATTTATGCAATCTCCCAAATCACATAATTCCTAACACCGACAATAGAATTCGTAACACCCATCTAAGAACTTCTTGTAACTTACCTCCTCTTGATGTTTTCTTGCCCTTTGAGGAAAGGGTAAGGGGAGATTCTTCTTCTCTACATGAATTTCTTCACTTTCCTTTTTTTCCTTGACTTTTTTCTTAGAGTTGTCTTTAGAACTGTCCTTAGTGACTGTAGGATTAGCTTGCTCCTGAACTATTTCCTTAGTTTGCAGCCCACTCCTTGTTGTAACTGCATTAACCTACTTAGGATTTTCCTCTATATTACTAGCTAATGCTTTTTGAGGCCTTGCATTCTGTGCTCCTACAATTTGACCCAGTTGCAACTCTAGATTTCTTGTAAGCAATTATTGACTCTTTAACTCAGCTGCAAACTATGCCTGTTGAGTCGTAATTTCATTTAAATCTTATGCTTGTTGAGCCATAAACTGCTTTATTAATTCCTCCATATTGATAGTTTGAGCATTGGTAGCTTGATTATTCTGAATCGGCTGTAGATTTGGTTGTACTTGTCCCTTGTACTGATTTGAATTTTGTGACTGATTTCTACCTCATGAGAAATTAGGATGGTTCCTGTAGTTGCAATTATATATGTTACCAAAAATTTTGTTGTCCTTGCTGATTCACATTTCTTACATAGTTAACAGAATTTGGATTAACAGAACATGCATCTGCTATGTTCTCACTACTTCTGTAAACCTCTATAATGCCTCGAATCTGGTACCCAGAATGCTACACAATGCCCATGACCCAGAAGGACCATGAACTAACCCATGACTGATATCTATACCTAAGCCTTGTATGATGTACTGTATAAACGCAGAATATAAGATATAAGGTCGTAAGGTTCCAAACTATAACATGTCTTATAAAACAATATCTTAATGGGGTATAGGGATACCCAAAACTGAAATAAACTATTTGTAAACATCTAGTCTGAAAGCCTCTAACTGACTGAACTATCTAAATAAGGAGTTGATGGGACATATCCCCAACTAACTTGAACTACTGAAATAACTAAGTACTAAAGATGTGAACGAATCAAATCATAACATCCTTCAATGAAGAGGACTCATTATTGACTCTGAATGCTGAAACGGGAATGCTACTGATGCTCTGGAGGTCGTACTTCTGAACCTATGATATAAAACACCATAGCGTAAATACGTCAGTACGATTGAATATACTGGTATACAAATGAGGTAGGCTAAATGTAAAAGGTTCATTGCATACTGACTGTATAACATGATCGTGAGAATACATATATGAATGTGTAACTGTAACTGGATTTGTGAATAATACTGACTACTCAGTCTGAATACTGATACCATAAGTTACTAATAACTTATATAACTGATACTGGGCGACTGTTTCTGACAGTCTAGGTTTTAATAGAACAAGCTGAGTTTCGTACTTAGTTGAGTGACTGTATCTGACAGTCCTGGGTTCTTTGGAACTATCGGAGTTCTATTATTGAAATTAGGTGACTGTATCTGACAGTCCTGATTCTGTAACTAAAACTATGGGAGAATTCATCTAACCGATATGCCCCTTTTTCTAAATAGATTTGGGGTCCAACCTGTAACCCCAATTGAAAAGGTGTCAATACCGCACCACTAGTAAGGGCAAGCTGTGAGAAATCCCTCGTCTAATAGGTACTTTAAGGAGAATGGTGGGACTCTCATATAATAGGTTAAGCCACCTAATCTACCCTCAACTAGAAGGTTTCATGTCTGAACATACGCTGGCTACGTAGTTCTGGAGTGCAAGAATTGCTTCTAAGAATCACAACCTCTACTAACAGGTGAGTTCCCATCCCTGGGCTCACTCAGTGCTGAATCCTACTCCCATCGGAATAGACACTAAACATGGTTAACTGAATTGAGTTCATTGAGTTCCATTAGCTGATGGAATACTATTGAGATCTAATAACTGAATGAGATTACTGAGATTACTAAGTTTTCCTGAGTCATATAACTTACTGAATTCTACTGAGTTCTAAAACTCAATGAGAATACAACTAATCATGGCGTGACTGAGATTAATCATGAAACTAACGTTGGATCTAGGTACAAAGCTAAGTTGTTGGGTACAAGTACCCCCAGGACTCGATAGCATGAAACTGTTAAGACATGACACTTCTTAAGATGAAAAATTGACCCTTTTGCCCTTAAAAACATGGACATTTAAGGACTAAAAATCGGGCATCGACATGATACCTGATACGTCGTGCCATGATCGCGCCATGATCGCGCCAAGCCTCAGTAGTTTTACTGGAAGTCCCTGCAACAATGTTAACCAACGCTATAGATGATGCGGCGCGCCAATATCGCATTGGTCCACTATTTTAGGACACCAAACATGGTCTAAATGATGTCTGGAAAATCTGAAACTTGTCCTGGAACACCTCTTGACCTTTTTAATCACAAATCAACTAAAATATAGACCATTTAGGGATGTTAGGATCGTGAAGTGAGATTGAAAACTTTAGAAGGATAAAATAAACCAAGTCTAGATGGTTAGTTAGGATTTTGTAAGCATTGCACCTCCTTGACAAGATAAAAGGACTGATTTAAGCTGAGAAATTTTGTGGGGCCTTAAAACCTCACACCAAGAATTCAAATGTTGGACTAAATTCATTGAGTCTATTGGTTATGTAACACTCATATTTATGGTATTAATATGAGTAGTCATATGATTTTGCATGATTACTATCTGTTCCTATAATGCATTAAATTGATCTATGTCCAATACCCCTGCAACCTTTCTAGCAAAACTCCTCGAATCTGCATGCCAGTCTGGGTTCCCTTGTAAAATATGATCCAGTAGTGTGTACAATTCTTCATATATCTTCTCAAGAGCCTGTCCAACTACTGTTGAATCCAAGAGAATCTTTGTTTTTGGCTCCAATCCCTTATGCACAAGAACATAGTTTGACTGATGATGGCGAGGGTAATTTCTGAGCATACCCTTAAATATCTCCCAAGCTTGGTAGTGATTTTCTCCTTCTTTCTATCTGAAACTAAAGATCTCACTCTTTAGGCGTGCAGTCTTCACAGATAGAAAGAATCAAATAAGGAATTTCTGAGCAAGAACTTCCCATGGAGTGATACAGAGTGGTGGTTCAGCCTGTAATCACCTTTTTGCTTCTCACAATAGGGAGAAAGGAAAGAGTATCAATTTGATATAATCAGAACTCACCCCTGCAGGACTATAAGTATCACTTATTTCCAACATATCCTCTGGCCTTGCAAGGTATCATAATATCATCAACATATCCTCTAGCCTTGTCGGGCATTATCATCACATCAATATGTCCTCCATCCTTGTTGGGCATCATCACCATATTAATATATAATAATAATAATAATAATAATAATAAATAATAATAATAAGACCTCATGGGCTAAAGTAAAGTGCGAATAAGTAAATGACAAGCCCCACGAGGGATAAAGTAAAGTGCAAGCCCCACAAGATCAAAAGTAAATGGCAAGCCCCAGGAGGGCTAAAGTAAAAGAGAAGAATGGAAAAGCATACCTTTATATCTCATAATTCGTCATCAAGGATAATTTATCCATAAATATATGAATATATACAGCGTGAATACTACAAAGAATTAATGGGTTTAACATAGTTAGTAGCTTAGCTTCTCATATAATCAATAAATATAACTTTTTGAACCCTTAGTATCATAACTCATAACATTAGCAACAGAAAGGTTTTCTAGCTTAATCACTAGTTTTGTTACTATACAAAAACATCACATGAGCACAAACATTATTAATACAGTATATTTACATATAGTCAATAAGAATTCCTTCTAACACGATTAACATCATCATTTCAAATATTGGGTAATAATATAGTTAACGGCCCGAAAACTAGCCTAAACAATGGCTTGACTAAATTTATAATCAATGACTCATTTGTACAAAATACATAATCTAATCACTTAGACCTTGGTCATAACTATAAGCAATATCATGAAAAATGGCCCATTAGTAGAATATTCATTGGCTTACAATTAGCATAAAGCTAACTTATAATTAGTATGAATGATGGATAAAGCATGACATAATAGATAGATTATTCATAGTGTGGTAAATAAAATCATTTACGGCTTAGGTCATATTATACTCAAGGGCTGATTTAATTCCACGTCCATTATCCCTAACAATAGATAATTACAATAACATAATTAATAGCTTGACACAAGCTTTTAGCCAACAATGCATACAAGGGCATAATCACTTGGGCATTATTTTCAATGCTATTCCACATAACCAATAAGTACCAAGAATGAACAATATTGCCTTCTAAATGGAACTCTATTGTCAACACTAAGTGTAAGGGTTCAAGGGAACTAATCCTTAATCTTTCCTTAAGGTGGGTTAACAAGCCTACATCTAAATCCCCAAAATGCATTCTATGTCAATTTCTACCCAGGACTAGGCTACAGTATCTAAACCAACACTTAAATATATAGAAAGCCACCATAAGACTTAAGGTAGATGTTCTCACTCAACAACTATCACGACCCAAATCGCGGCCCTGGCCGCGACGGGTATCCCAAACTTTGTAGGCCTGAGAGCTCTTCTAACTTACAATCATATGCATAATTCATATACTATAGAAATACGGAAAAACAAAATAAAACATGGTTATCTTATCATAACAACTAAACAATATGGGCATAAGTTTGATAAAACCCAAAACTATCCAATACAAGTCTGTGAAATCTCTACTAAATTCGAAACAACATCTGTCTGAATCTAGGGCAGGGCTCCCAGTCGTAACATGAACTAAAAAATTAACAACCTCATAGGAGACACGGCCTTCTAAAGTAGGGGAGGCTCACCAACTCCCAATGGCTGATAACCAATCTACTGCTTAGTGGGATCCTGGGATTGAGCCTTAGATCCTGAAATAGAAGGGGTCAATACAAAATATAATGGTTCACAGGACAATCCAAAATCAAAATATAATTTTTATACAACATAGGCGAGAGCATTTCATAAAGCATGTCAGTAGTAAAATATTTTTAAATACATGGGCAATTTTAATAGAAAATCTCAACTCTTTTTCTTAATTCTAAGCTAAGTGGTATGACTATTGCTCTACGGTCTTTTGGCTTGAGCCGGGGGTCTATCAGAAATAGCCTCTCTACTTCTTCGGGGGTAGTGGTATGGACTGCGTATATTTTATCCTCCCCACACCCCACTATGTGGGAATATACTGGGTTTGATGTTATTGTTGTAAGCTAGGTGGTATACCGTACAATTCTACAATCCCACGGGCTATATGGAATCTGCTCTTGACTCAGCGGCCAAGCCCCCAACCTAAGTTTGTTGTAAAGGTTGGAGTTACTAATTCTGATATGCCAAAGGGAACAAGGCCAATTTATAATCCCCTTTTTGGGACAAAATAAAACCCATATCAGAAAAACATGGTTTTAGGCAATGAGTTTTTTGGACTCAGGCCTTCTTCGGGTAGCCACCTAGCTCTTTTTAACCCCATTTTAAACCCTTTATACACATGTATCTTTCTAATCTCAAAATATGAAAATCTAAATGAATATTTGCATTTTGTTCTGTTCTGTTTTATCATGGCATTGTCTATTTTGGTATCATCATACCAAGACCTACAAGTCATATGTCTAAGCCAATTATGTTCTATTTCAGATTTTTTAATTAACCCAATCATTTGACCTCCAAGACATTTAACAATGAAAGAGAGGTCGTATTTCAAAACATGTGAAACTTAGGGAAAAGCTCTCCTTTCAATACTTTAACGCATCATGGTCAATTTCTTCATAACAATCCATGAAACTCTTTCAATTTTCGTATAAAATACTAGCAAACAAGAAAACACTCTCTCTACAATTCATAACCACTATCAAGTTCATAAACAATATTAAAACGTTCATCTTATGCTTCCAATCATGTAATTTACAACCCATAAGATACAAAATCAAGAAGTTTCAGAATAAGAGAGGGAGTTTTGTCATTCATGCTCTCAATTCAAATTTACAAAATTGAAATACTTTTATAAATACGTGAACATTATTTCAATTCCATAGTAAGGCCTCAGACCAAAACGTTGTGTCATGTAAATAGGTTCATAAGACATAATTCTTTAAAGTGCTTTCAAAACCTGTCATAAACAAATGATTTAAAAATCTTAAAACTTACTAAAAATGATTTCAATATGCCCATGATATTTAGCATAGCCCACGTGCCTTAAGGTCCTTAGTTTGAAGAATAAAACCTTAATCTTAAACTTTTCTTGAGAATCTTGAATTGAAAAGCTTAAATTCTTATATCTTGGGAAAGAGGGAAGGTTTTGTTTTAGAGTAAATTGAAAAGGAATGAAAAATTTTGTGCCCTAATTACATTATTAATCAAAATTAGATGAATAGAATTGATAGGAAAAGATATAATTACCCCTCAGAAATTTAAAATCATAACAGAATCCCATTTTGGGTCCCCACCACAATGCGGCAAGTGGCCCATTGCTATAGGCATTGTAACGCGATGCAAATTCAGTGATCCACTGGTTTCGTAATCTAAACACGACACAATCCTCATTTGAAAAATCCAAAACTTCCCTAATACATGCCTTTTACACCCTTAAACATGAATTCACTCAAAAATCTACATCTAGGGGTTGAGAAGACCAAATTTAAAACCTTCAATGATAAGAGGCTCAACATAAGCCTAAGTCTCTCCACACTTAGAAATTTTTTAGGCTTTAATTTACCTATACATACAGCTAGGAGTGAAATCAGGTCAAGAGTGATACGGGTTGTTACATTATCTCAAACTTGGGATCATTCATCCTTGAATGATGACTCGGGACACAACAAGCATGAATTCAAGCACTATATGAAATGAAAAAAGGAGCATAGGATTTGTACCTTCCATATCATCATCCATGGTTTCAAAGAGAGCCGAGTACCTCATACGTATGTTATACTTCGATTCCCAAGTCGCTTCCATAACTTTTTGATTTCTCCATAATACCTTAACCGAAACAATCTCCTTACTTCTCAACTTCCGCACTTGGCGATCCAAAATAGAAATGGGTTCTTCTAAAAATGACAACGATTCCTTTACACTAATATCTTGCATAGGTAACACAATAGAAATGATCTCTAATACACTTTTTCAACATTGATACATAAAATACAGGATGTACAAAAGCCAAAATAATAGGCAAGTCTAATTCATAAGCAACTCCACCAATACTTCTTGTAATCTGATATGGTCCTATATAACGAGGACTAAGCTTCCCTTTCTTTTCAAATCACATGATTCCCTTCATAGGGGAGACTTTTAGAAATACCCAGTCATCAACCTCAAATTCTATCTTCCTTCTTCTAACACAGATATAAGACTTTTGGCAGCACTAAGCTGTTTTAAGTAACTCCCTAATGATTTTTACTTTCTTCATCGTTTGATGAACAAGGTAAGGCCCAACGAACCGAGTTTTGCCCACTTTATACCACCCAATCGGAGACCCACACCTCCTTCCATAAAGGGCCTCAAAAGGAGCCATTTGTATATTGGAGTGATATCTATTATAATATGAAAATTTTATCAACGACAAATGATCCACCCAACTACCTTTAAAGTCTATATCGTAAGCTCTTAACATATCTTCCAAGGTATGAATGGTGCATTCTGCTTGCCCATCTGTCTGAGGGTGGAAAGTAGTACTAAGGTTTACTTGGGTACCTAGACCTCTCTAAAAAGACCTCTAAAGCTGAAAAGAAAAATGTTTACCTCGATCGAATATAATAGACATGGGAACCTTATGCAACTGGACTATTTCTTGAATGTACAGCTTATCATAGTTATCTCCCAAATTATTTGTCCGCGTGAGAAGAAAATGGGCAGACTTAGTCATCCTATCTATAATCACCCAAATAGAGTCATATTGGTTTCGAGATCTTGGAAGCCCCATAATAAAGTCCATGCTGATCATCTCCCATTTCCATATAGGCAGGGCTATCTCTTGGGAAGTCCAACCTGTCCTCAAATGTTCAACCTTAACTTGTTGAGAATTCAAAAACGTAAAACAAAAAATTATCAACATCTCTTTTTAATTTTTTCAACCAGTAAATCACCTTAGTATCATGATACATTTAAGTAGAGTCGGGGTGAACAACATACTTTGGAAGTGTGGGATTCAACAAGAATTCTTTCTCGCAACCCATTAACATTCATCACACATAGCCTACCTTGATACCTCAAAACCCCATCACCTCCAATTTCAAAAGCCATTACCTTTTGTTGACCAACATCTTCCTTAATCTGCATCAAAATAGGGTCCCTATTCTGGTTTTCCTTTATTTCTGCACACAGGGAATATTTTGCTACCTCTTCTACGAACACCCCTCTATCCACAAAGTCTAGGAGTCGAAATCCCAAATTAGCAAGCTGATGAATATCCTTCACTTTATTTCTTTTCCCTCTCTCCACATAAGAAAGACTATCTATGGATAATCTGCTAAGGGTGTCAGCCATCATATTGGCCTTGCTCGGATAATAGTGCAAGCTTATGTCATAATCCTTTAATAACTCTAACCATCACCTTTGCCTGAGATTTAGTTATTTTTACATGAAGACATACTTCAAGATTTTATGATTAGTAAGAAAATCAACATGCACTCCACAAAACTAATGACGCTAAATTTTTATTGCAAATACCACAACAACCAACTCTAAGTCATGGGTGGGATAATTCTTATCATGCACCTTCAGCTGCCTAGATGCCTAAGCTACCACCTTACCATTTAGCATAAGCACATACCTTAGTCCCACTCGAGATGCATCACAATACACAACAAAACCCTTCATACCCTCAGGTAGAGTCAAAACTGGTGCGACAGTCAACTTGTCTTTCAATTTCTCAAAACTATCCTCACAAGAGTCTGACCATAAGAATTTTACCTTTTACTGAGTTAATCTAGTATGTGGAACAGCTATGGAGGAAAAATTAAGTACAAATCATCTATAATATCTTGCCAAATGCAAGAAGCTCCATATATCGGTTAGATTCATGGGTTTGGGCCATTTTCTGACTACCTCAACCTTTTGGGGGTCAACTTTAATTCCCTCACTAGAAACAATGTGCAAAAGCAATGGCACTACGAAAAAATTCATACTTACAAAATTTGCATACAACTCATGATTTCTAAAGGTATGAAGGATGATTCGCAGGTGAGTGGCATGATCCTCCTCATTCTTAGAATAAACTACTATGTCATCAATAAAGATTGTGATGAAGAGATCTACAAACTAATGAAAAACCATATTCTTAGGAATTCATAGTGTCCATATCGGGTTCGGAAAGATGTTTTGCAAATATCAGTCTCCCTAACCTTTAGCTAAAGATGTTTTGCAAATATCAGCCTCCCTAACCTTTAGCTGATAGTACCCAAACAAAGGTCTATTTTAGAGATACATTTGGCACCCTAAAGTTGGTCAAGAAGATCATTGATTCTGGGAAGAGGGTATTTATTCTTGACTGTAACTTTGTCCAGCTGACGGTAATCTATACACATACAAAGATAGTCGTCTTTCTTATGCACGAAGAGTGCAAAAGCACCCCGGGGAGAGACACGAGGTTGAATAAAGACTTTCTCAAGAAGGTCTCTTAAATGTTCTTTCAATTCTTTCAATTCTGTAGGAGCCATTTTGTATAGAGAAATAGAAATAGGTAGGGTGTCCGGCAATAGGTAAATGCCAAAATCTATCTCCCTACCAGGTGTATCCTAAAGAGGTTATCGAGAAAGACTTTCGAGAATTCATTAACTATAAAAATAGACTGGAAAGAAGGAATTTCAGTACTGGAGTTTTTTACTCATACAAGTTGGTACAAAAGACCCTTCGATATAAGCTTATGGGCTCTAAGATAAGATATGAATTTCCCTTTAGGCGAAAGGGAGTATCCCTCCCACTCTATCACTAATTTATCTTAAAAAGATAAGGTAACCTTTTTGTTTCTACAGTCTAACGTAACATAACATGAATGAATTTATTCCATTCGTAGTATAACATCAAAATCAATCATAAATAGTTCTACAAGATAAGATACAGTATCATGATGAAAAATAGATACCACATAATTTCTATAAACCCTCCTTGGGACAATAGAATCACCAACAGGAGTAGAAACATAAAAGGGTTCCAAACTCATTCAAACTTATTTTTGACTTCCCAAACTCATTCAAACTCTATTTTTTACAAAAAAAACTATGCAACCCTACTAAATTAAATGTTCCAAATACATTGGTGAAGTCTTATTTTCCATTGGAGATCATGTAGTCCAATTGTGGGTCCCACATATCATCTAATTTTGATTTTTTGAGCAACAAGTCGATATGATCTCGGGTGTAGTAGGACCCAAACCAAGTGTCTATCCAACTGTAAATTGATATTCTAGAGCAATTGGTGCATCAGAATTTGTATTTGAGATTGTTTTACTAAGGTTTTTACTAAGTGACCATTTGGACCCAGCGAAGACTTATAAACTGATAATTGGTTCTAAAGACAAATGAACTACTCTGTAATAAAATTATCAGTTTTAGCAAGTCATAATTGACTTGGGATAACTATAAAAAATCTCTAACAGTAAAAATAAGAAGGATTACGAAAAATGACCAAAAGGGTCATTACAATTTCAGTCTACATAACTTTTTAATATATCAATAGTCATTTATTAATTAACTTAAATCAATTTAATTCACTAAAATTCAGGAGACTTAACCCATTTGATATATTCTCTCACTTGAGAAATATTAAGGGTTATTAGTCTTTCAAACACATAAAATTTGTTGAGAAAAATGTGAACACATAACCTTTAGGTCATTTGAAGTGTATTGCAGTGACTTCAAACTTCTCACTAACCAAAAAATTTAGTTTCATTTGGTGATTTTTTTAATAGACCTCATAATGTCATTTAGTTCATAATTCTAGAGTAATTAGTATATCTAATCCAATATAATGTAAGACCTCGTGAAAATTGAAGTATAATTTCAAAAGTTATGTATCTAACATAGTCTTGGAATTTTGTTGCATACATAAACTATTGATGTCATTCAAATTACACCTCCAAAAAAGGTATAATGTGGTTACTATGAAATTTAGAACTCAACAAAAGTTGGGGTCGATCCCATGATGAATATGGTTAGGATTCAAGAAAAAGTTTGTATTTCTACTTTTTAATATACTATTTCTGTATTTTGGGGGGAAGGTTAACAAAATAACTAAACAATTTATTAGTAACAAATATCAAATCATCTGAGTTGTGATTAATAAGAGTGCAACACTAGGATTTTTTTCTCTACGATTTCATAACTTTGTAGGTTTTACTTACTATTAATCTATCCCAGTGTTTGACATATAAAATTGTTAAGTTAACTTCACCTAAAAGGCTGATTTTACTCTATTAAATGATTATCCTCAATTACCAGAATAGGTCTCATGCATGAGTTTTACAATATCCTTGATCCCAAATTAGTTTTCACATGAAGTCTCAAGCTATTAAGTTAAGGTTGATAGCTCTAAATCTCTATTGTTGATTCCATTTTGGTAAACTCGAGTATCCAATCAATTTCTATGGCTTCTTATCTTATAGTGACTATTTTATTAAATAAGCTAAACAATTATCTATAAGATTTGTTGGGTAAGGGTCTTATCAAACTGAGTATATCGCGATAAGTCTCTCCATATATATTTGTGAAGAAGAAAGATGGATCTATGCATATGTGTATTTACTATAGGTAGTTGAATAAGGTGACCAAAAAGAATAAGTACCCTATTCCTCGTATCAATGATTTATTTGACAAGCTTCAAGGTGAAGCAGTGTTTTAAAGATAGATTTTATATCTGGTAACCATCAGTTGTGGGTTAGGGTTTCAAACATCCCACAGATAGCCTTTAGAACTCGTTACAATCAAAATGAGTTATTGGAGATATTTTTTGGGATGACCAATGCGATAGCAACTTTTATGGATCTAATAAGCCGCATGTTCAGGACATACTTGGACTCCTTTATGATAGTATTCATTAATGTCATTCTGGTATATTCAAGGAGTAGGAAGGAACACGGGTAATATTTGAGGATTGTGCTGCACAGTTTGAGAGATCATTAACTTTATTCAAAGTTCTCAAAGTGTGAGTTCTATCTTTATTCTATAGCTTTCTTGGGGCACATAGCGTATACGAATGGTATTATGATTGACCCAACAAAGATTTAGGCTATTCATAGTTGGGATAGGACTATATCACATATTGAGGTTTGCAGTTTTATTAGGTTGGCAGGTTACTATTGCAGTTTATTTAGTTTTTTTACTCTATCATTGTCCCTATGACAAGATTGACCAAGAAGGAGATTTTGTTTTAGTGATCTATAAGTTGTGAAGTGGGCTTTCTAAAGCTCAATAAATTGCTTACTTTAGCTTCTATTCTGACTCTTCCAACTGAGAATGAGAGTTTTACTATCTATTGAAATACAACTTATCCACGCAAGTTACCCAAGTTATCTGCACCCCCTACAATTGGTATCAAAGCCATGTTATTTAAAAAATATACAAGTTGATATGTGGGTCTAATGTAGCGGGGCCATGTGATTGCTTATGCATCGAGGCAGCTAAAGGTTCATGAGTGCAACTACCCTACACATGACTTGGAATTGGTAGTAGTAGTATTTGAGCTTAGGATTCGGAGGCATTATTTGAATGGGGTTCACTATGAGATCTTTACTAATCACCACAGTATTAAGAATATTATAACCCCAAAAGATCTCTATTTAAGGAAGTATAGATGGATTGAGTTATTGATAGATTATGATATCTCTATTCTCTACCATCCGGGCAAGGAGAATATGGTAGTGGATGCCTTGAGTTAGAAACTAGTGAGTATGGGTAGCTTAGCCTTGATTTCTATTTTTCAGCCACTATTGGCTTTGGACATCAATTACTTAGCTAACTTGATGGCTTGTTTAGATAATTATAACCCTCGGAGGATCATTGCTAGTGTTGAGGCTCGGTCTACCTTGTTAAAGCAGATTTGGGGTCTTTAATATTTGGATAGTAGGCTTCATAGCATTTAAGGGTAGGTGTTGAGAGATGAGTCTAGGAGGGATACTTTAGATTATAATTGTGTTATAAGGTTTGATGATCAGATTTGTATTCTAAGGGTTGGGTATTTAATTCAGTTTATTCTTCGCAAGGCTCATAGATCTAAACACTCTATTCACCCAAGATAACTAAGATGTATTGGGATTTGAAGCAACAGTACTGGGGGGTGGTATGCAAAGATATATACCAGGATTTGTGGCTTGATACCTTTATTACCAGTAGGTAAAGGATGATAATTAGAGACCTGGTGGATTACTTCAGCATCTACCCATTCCTGAGTAAAAGTGGGATCGAGTTACAATGGATTTGATAGGTGGGTTGCCTCATACTTCCCATGGTTTTGATAGAATTTTGGTCATCGTGGACTAATTGACCAAGTCTTCACATTTTATCCCCTTTTAAGTTTTATACAATTCCCAGAGATTAACTCGAGTTTACATTTAGGAGGTGGTTTATTTACTTAAGGTTCCTGTATATATTATTTTGAGATCGAGGTTCTCAATTCACTTCTAGATTTTGAAGGACATTTCAGGAAGATTTGGGTACCCAGGTTAACCTTAGAACAATATTTTACCCTAGACTGATGGGTAGTTAGATCATACAATCTAGGTTTTAGAGGGCATGCCATACACTTATGTGTTGGATTTTGGGGGTAACGGAACCAGTTTCTAACTTTGTCAAAGTATATATAGAATAATTGCTTCTATTCTTTCATTTAGATAGCGTAATTTAAGTCACTATATGGTGGTGATATCGATCTCCTATTAATAGTTTGAGACTTCTGAGGCTAGGCCTTATGGCATAGTTTTTATTCCTGACTCATTAGATCGAGTTTGGGTGATCTAGGATAGTCTACGAGCAGCTTCAAGTAGAAATAAGAGTTATTCTAACCACCGACTTCATCCATTAAGATTTAGAGTTGGTGATAGGGTCATTTTATGAGTATCACCTATGAAGGGCATAATGAGGTTCAGAAGGAGGGGCAGGCTTAGCTTGAAATATATTAGACCCTTTAAGATCCTGCAGAAAGTTGGGGAGGTATCATATTTGTTAGCATTTTATCTTGAATTTTTATCCATCCACCCAGTATTTCATGTACCTATGTTATGGTAGTACATTACAAATGAGTCGCACGTGCTTCGGTGTGATTCAATTTAGTTGGAAAGGTTGGCATTTGTAGAGGAACATGTGTCCATTTTGGCTAGAGATGTCAGGCAATTGTTCTCTAGGTACATTCTAGTAATTAAGGTTTAGTAGCATCATTGTTCAGTGGATGAGGATACCTGGGAGATTGATGATGATATGCAGGCCCAGTATCCCTATAAAACATCCTAGATTTTTACATCTTAAAAATTCCTCGAGCTTTGAGCTCACTGCCGTGGTTACGTTTAGATCCTATAAGTCGTAGGGTGTCTTGACGAGTCATTAGAACTAGTCGTGACCACATAAGTAAGTTTGTGACCTGATTCTACTCTGAATACGAATGTCTCACTAGGAACCATAAGGATACTTTATGAGTCATGAGCTGTAATTGTAGGATGTCCATATAAGTCCCAATTTAGGTTTTGTCTTGACTACAACTGTACCTTATGAGTCATAGTGTCTCGTTATGAGTTGGTTGGTTGAATTGTTAGGATAATAGTGTAGCTTGACTTAGTGGTATTGCCTTGGTTATGTGTAATACCCTGTATTTCCCTAGATTAATTTAACTCTAAATACATGAGTTACTCTATATAAAAAATTTAAAATAGCCATTATTTTTCAGTTTAGAGCTTACCATTGAGTAGGAAATTCATTCAGCTTTCCAACAATATAAAATTCACCCAAATCCAATAACCGGGTAAAGAGTTACAGCATATTTTGTAAAGCAGTGTGCCAACTGGCACTTCATCGCATCGCGGAGGACATCCAAAGGTAGATGTCAAATTCCAGTATTGCTCCGCAATAATGGCGCGTTACGCCATAGACCCAGTTCACAATTGCCCTTTTCCTGTGAAGCCACGCGATTTCACCGCGTCACAACGAGTCCCAATTCGTATCCAACATGGCAATGTGATTCCACCACATTGCAACACTAGCTATTTTCCCCGTTGTTAGTTTTCAGTGACACGCGCGACAGCACCGCATAGCGCCAAGTGCCTAGGTTAGAAAATTTTTGACAAAAATTTAAAGTTTCATCCAGGGTTAAACTAGTCTTTTCCCTTGATTTTAATATGCCCAGATATGGGATTTAATCCATAAAATTATTTTAAACCAACTATTTATTAACTTTATCCAAAAATCCACAACTCTCTCTCAATTAACAAACCCTAATCTTCAAGAAATCAAGAGTAAATCTCAAGAAACTCGCTAAGAACTCTAAGAACTTATCAATTCAGATATGTTTGGTGTTCATCTAAGAGTTTCTTTCACCCATAGAGTCCAAGAATCCATTCTTAAAACTAAAAGATGATTGATTCATGATTTACATGATTGAAATTGAATTGTATTCATGTTTATGATATTAATTGAGTTTCAATCCATGAATAATTGTAGATTGCATGAAATTGAAATACCATGTATATTGAATTGTGTAGTTCCCAGGTTGTAGTCCTTGAATTTGCAAGTTTGGGTGTTATAGTTATAATGTTTACATACTGCTCATGATTATATGCATTAAGTTGTTCTCTCCATATGTTTAATGTAATGCACATGTAAATTAAATGGTGAAATCATGACATGCTAGCATATGTACAAGTTTATGCCCTACAAGTTTTTGATAAAATGTATCTACGAATGAATTATGAACAAGTGGACATTATTATGATTTTCTAGGTCATGCTATTCTTTAGTTTTATGTTATCGTGTCTTGGGGGTATTCAATACCCAAAAATCTAGTTGTTTACCTATAGCTATAGTAGTTATAGAATAGTCTCTATCATGACATGAAACTGTATTACTCAATAATTACAAAACTCAGTGAACTCAGTCAGTTACAGAAATCAGTATTAGTCTAGTTCAACTCAGTATAACCAGTATAGTGTCTATTCAGTTGGGAGTTGGATTAGACATCGAGTGAATCCAAGGATAGGGGCTCACCTGCTAGTAGAGGATGTGATCCTTAGAAGTAGTCCTTGCATTCCAGAACTACGTAGCCAACATAGGTTGAGACATCAACCTGCCAGTTTAGGGTTGATGAAGTGTTTTAACCTGCCAGTTGAGGGTACTACTGTTCTTATTAGAGTACCTGCCAGATGAGGGTAAATTATTAGTTGTCTTTACCCGTGGCATGGTGTTGACACCCTTCCAACTGGGGTTACAAGTTGGACCCTATTATTTTCTTTGGGGTATGTCGGTTAGATGATTACTTCCCATAGTTTCAGTTTTAGTCTCAGTATAGAACTCAGTTCAGTTCTATAGAATTAGGACTGTCGAATTCAGTCAATCATTTTTAGTAATACAGTTATTAGTATTCTCAGATATCATTTACTCTGTTATCAGAATCCAGAACTCAATTTCAGTACAAGCTCGATTACAATATACACGTATATGCACAGTATTGCATACTCAGTATTTATAGCAGTTTCAGCTATCCATGTACCCTCATACTCAGTTACTCTATATCATTCAGTCAGTTATTGTTCACGCAAATGAACCCTCGCATTCAACCTTATCTCATCTATCATATAAGTGGATTCCACATACTAACACATACTCTTTCTTTGGACTTTGATATCTTATATCATAGGTTTGGACACTCAGGTTCCTGACTGCATATAGACAAATTAAGATTTAACTAGCAGTGTCAAATTTAGTACTGAGTCTTCATATATCATGGATATGCAGTTATTTCAGTATTTTCAGTAGTTTTAGTAATTCAGTAGTCGGAGTTAGTTGGGGGCTCATCCCATCAACTCCATATTCAGACAGTTCATTTAGAGGCTTTTTAGACTAGATTATCAGATAGTATTCAGTTTTGCAGATTATTATTATAGTTGATATTCTTTATCAGTATTCAGATTTTGAACCTTATGGAAATTCATCCTATATTCTACATTATTTTCAGTATTATTATTTAGTGCTCACAACAGATATCAGTCATAGGTTAGGTTGTGGTCCTTAGGTGTCACAAGAACCGGTAGAGTATGGGGTAAAGACTAGGGGAGTTATATTATGACTGACGGTGATGAGTTTTAAGGGTTGGATACAAGTCAAGGGTTGACTCGTAACTCAAAGCGACCTTTTTTCAGCTTTTAAGTTGAGGATATTCTAGATATTTTCCCTCTTACACAACTTGAAATACACATATTATAACTTCTTTAGGGTGTCATTATCTCTCAGAAACTATATAAGTAACATTTTAAATACTCCCAAGTTCTCAAGGTCAAGAACACTAAGGATTCTTAAGATGTTGATCAATTATGGCTCTCAAGTGTGGATTCTCTCCGTACATCTTACTATTTAAGTCATGTTACTCTTTCCTTATTGTAAATTTTTTAAAAGCATGTGTATTAACGTAATTTTCATGAGATGATTATGTTGGTTTTGAAACAAAGGTTGGGATTTTGAATGTTTATGAATTGAACAATGTTTCTTATGGTTTACATATGATATTCATGCTTTAATTATGGGTTTGAACTTGTGGGTGCATGGGTATGGTGAATGAACTAGGGAATTGCGATTTTTTCAATGATGTGACTTTTGACGTGGTTATGACCATAATGTGAAATTGGTTTAGGTTATGAGAACTATGGAAATTTGTAATATTGAACTAGCCTTAAACTATTGCATGATACAAAGAGGTATTTGAAATACATTGGTATGATTTATTGAACAAAGGGAGTCAGTGACTCCATCTGTGTATTAATAAACAAAGGGAGTTATTTTCTAAAAGTTAAAGGAAAATTATTTTGGCATGTTGTTGTTACTCTAAAGGTGTTGTTGGTACGATGATACCAACAATATATGCCTTAATGTGAAATGTGGTTAAATTAATGGAATGTGTGATACTAGTTTTAATTGGTCTTTAATAAGGGTTGTGTAGTTGAGTCATGAAAGTTGATATTCGAGTGAATGATACTAGAAATCGCGTTTGCTGGTGCGGGGGTCAAAGTAACTTGGGAGGTTTGAGTCCCCCTTATTATTATCTCATGATTAGAGAGGTTCGAGTCCCCTATAAATCATTATATGATCGGGTTCTTAAGTCACTGTAATTCCTCGAAAATGGGTCTCGAGATATCACACGATGCTCAAGACTACAAGTAGCCTTAAGCTAACCTTGTAAGCCATCTATGAAAATTTGAAACTCATAATAGGGACGTATAAATATATAATCAATATAAAATGTGGAATTCTATAAGAGTTAAGCTAAAAATATCAGAATAATATCTGAAAATACTAAGCTCAAGAGTCTGATCAATCAATACTAAAATCAGAGTCATATATAGAAGTCCGACAAGCCTCTACTATTAATGCTAAAGAGTCACAGGGACAAACTCCCAGCTGACTCAAACTATCTGAAAATATTGAATCATCTATACAAATAAGCTGAAAAACTAAATGACTAAGTCCTTGAAGTATAAGGACTCACCAATTGTCGGGATGTAGATGGAGATGCTCGAAATCACTCATGCTGCTAAAACTGAGTACCTAAATCTATATTATGAGTCAATGTTGCACATAGGCATATATGTGGATCAATACTTCTTGATTGTGCTGAGTAAATGAGGGTGAATGGACAAGTAAATCAATATCTCAATATTATTATAAATTTGTAAAAGAATGCATGCTAAATGTAGATGACTCACATAAACTGGAATATATGAAAACTGAAAATCATAACCATGAATAGAAAAATATGTTGCATAGATCTAGTGAGTCATAAAATTTAGTTTTTGAAAGCTGTACTTGTATTCTATCTTTAAATCATGATGTCTATATGTAGTAAAGACTCACTTCTATATCTAAAATCTGAATGATGACATTTGCAACTAATACCTCATATAAGGAAATACCTGAATAAAATTTGTGAGCCTTCACCATTTGTTTCTAAAAACGTTTTTGTTATTCTTTACTCTTTTATGTAAGCTTTAGGGAGGTTCTTCTAACTGACATACACTATGTGAGCTATCATAGTGTCCAACGTCTAGTTCCCTTATGGGGAAACCTCACATTGGAGAGAGGTGTCATACTTTTGCCAAGGAATATAACCTAATCTAAGTGATCACATCTGTAATGTCATCCATATAGAAATAGAAATAATCTGTACCTATGTTGGCTCATAGTTCTAGGGCATGTGAAAGATCCAACTGGGTGCTAAATACAACTCCCTTTAATCTGTATGCTCATTCTATTGGAAATCCACTTTAAAACTAGAATAAATGGTTTACAATAAAAACCAACTGAATGTTTGTTAATTAAATCTATAACCGAGAATTTAAAGTGGATTTCATGTCTAAGATGATATCAAAAGATCAAATCTTTATTAAAATCTGAAAATAACTAGTCATGGGATTCTTAAACCACAGTCATTCTTGAAATATCATAATACAAACTAGGGCTTAATAACCCATGCTTCAAATTCATGTCAAAACATCATAATGTTCATTCTTGATAATGTAAATATTGGTAATTCAATTCAAAATTTAGAAATTTCTACAATACGCATAAAAATACAAAAGTAGTCATGCAATTCAACATCTAATTCACTTGAAATCTCGAAATCTTGAAAATAGCAATATTGGGTATAAACCCAAATTCAAAACTCACATTAAATTTCGTCAAAAACTAATTTTAGGCACAATGATGAAATAATTATCCTTGTTGAAAACCCCCACATACCTTAATTGATGATTAGATAAAGAAACCTGAATTTTGAATCCCTATTTGTGCTTTAGGAAATAGATTCTTAAAGTTCTTGTATTGGGAATCTTTAATTTTGAGCTATCTTGAAAAAAGAATGGTGGAATTTGGATTTCTTGGGGATGAAGGTTTGATGTTCTATGATTTCTTTGAGAGAAAGTTGATGAAAACTGAGAATAATAGACTTAGAATAGGTTTAATCCTCTATTATTCACGATTTGGGGGCTTGCAAAAAGACTAAATTTCCCTTTTAAGATTTACTCGGAGCTGGAAATCCTAATTTTTCTACCCACCACGATGCGCTGCTAACACGGTGGCTTATTGTAAAAAGGACGATTGTTATTTTGGCCTTAAGCGTGACATGGCATAATCACATTGTGCCAGTGGAAAAGGACGAGGGCTATTTTGCACTCCATCGCAATGCGGTGCCTGTCTAATTATGTATTTTGATGCGATACTAGCAAATCCCGGTGAGTTACTTGAATGGGATGAATGGAAACTGGAGCTTCACCGTGATGTGATCCAATCGCGGTGCATCAATGGAATCGGATAATTGAGAATTTGTCCTTCACTGTGATGCGATTCTTATTGCCGGGCTCTATTATTTTAACTAAAATCTCCATAACTTCTTAACCGAGTATCGATTTGAGGCGAAATTGGTATTGTTCGAAAGCTAATTCAATTATCTACACATTAGTGGGTCTAGAGTTTAAAAATTCTAAATGTGTCAGGAGTTATTCAATTTTTAAATTTGACCCTTGAAATTGTAGGAGTTAAACTGATCTAGGACGAGTATGAGGTATTACATTATCTCCCTCTTAGGAAAATTCATCCTCAAATGATACTAGTTAAACTGGAGATACTGAGGAACTGAGGCTATATTCTGGCATGCACAACTAAAAAAAATGGCATGTCTGATTCTAAATCATACTAAGCGACTGAACTAATTTGTGAATGCATGAATTGATATGAAGATAACTATATAGATGAATCTAAGACTGTAAAAGAACTGAATTAGAAGGACTATTACCTTTGGTTGAATCAGAGTTCGTAGAAAAGAGATGAGGAAACTTGGTACGCATGTCTACTTCTGCTTCCCAAGTAGCACCCTCAACAGAATGATTTTTCCACATAACTTTGACCAAGGGAACTTCTTTGTACCTTAGTCTACGGATCTGATGATCAAGAATCTCTATTGGAAGTTCTTCGTAAGAAACACTATTATGAATATTTGTGCATTCTAGAGGGACTACAATAGCTAAATCATCCATGCGCCTCTTCAATAAGGACACATAGTACACTAGGTGGACTGATGACAAGTTTGCGGGTATCTCAAGCTCATATGCTACCTTTCCAACACGATTCAAAATCTAGTAGGGGCCTACATATAGGGGACTAAGCTTACCCTTTTTGACAAATATCATCACCCCCTCATGTGTAAAGACATCAAATACATAAAATCATCTACTTCAAACTCAAGATGTCTCCTTCTTACATCTGCATAAGATTTTTGATGGCTCTGAGCTATTTTAAATCTCTCTCGAATTAACTGAACTTTATCCATGGATTCAAACACCATATCTTGCCCAATCAAAGCAGCCTAACCCCCTTTGAACCAACCAACTAGTTATCTATATCTCCGCCCATAAACAGCCTCAAACGGGGCAATCTGAATACTAGAATGGTAAAAGCTATTAAGGAAAACTCAATCAATGAAAAGTGGTCATACCAACTAACTTTGAAGTCAATAACATATGCCATTAACATATCCTCTAAGGTCTAAATGGTCATCTCTACTTGTCCATCTGTCTGCAGATGAAAAGCTGAAATGAGAGGAACTTGGGTACCAAGACCCTTCTGAAAGGCTTTCCAAAATTGACAGGTAAACTAGGTACCCCTATATGATAGGCAAGAGAACTTCATGTAATCTAACCAAATCTTTGATATACAGCTTATCATAATCTTTTCTATGTAGGATGTGTGGACAATCAAGAAATGAGATGATTTAGTCAATCAGTCTACAATAACCCATATTTAATCATGTTGATAATGTGAATGGGGTAATCTAGTCATAAATTCCATATTCACCTATTCCTACTTCCAAGTGTGGATACAAAACTCCATCAAAGTGCCACCAAGACTTTGTTGCTTAACCTTAACCTGTTGACAAGTCGCACATTTAGCTATGAATTTTTTGATATCTTTCTTCATACCACTCTACCAATAGACTTCCCACATAACATGTAAAATCTTGGTGGCTCCTAGATAAATGGATTAACGCACACCATTCTCTTCTTTCATAATCTGCTACCTCAAATCATCAACACATGGCACACACAATCTATTCTGGTATCTCAATACACCATCTCCCCATTGGGAGAAAATCTATACCTTTTGGTCTTTAACTGACCCCTTCAATTTGACCAAACTAGGATCCTTATCTCGCTCCCTTTCACTTCCAAACTAGAGAAGATTTTGAACTACTATTGACCCATACATTCCATTCAGCTAAGTCAAAAAACCTCACACCCAATCTAGCTAACCAGTGAACTTCAAAAACTAGTTCTCTCTTATTATTCTCCATATGAGCAATACTACCCATAGATAGTCTACTAAAGGTGTCTTCCACTACATTGGCCTTGCCCAAATAATACAACACAGACATATCATAATCCTTCAACAATTCTAACCATTTTCTCTAATGGAGATTTAACTCCCTCTAGGTAAACACATACTGCAATCTTTAGTGATCCGTAAACAGATCAACGTACACCCCATAAAAATAGTGCCTCCAGATTTTCAATAGAAATACAATAGCATCTAACTCAAGATCATGGATAGGGTAGTTCTTTTTATGAGGCTTAAGTTTTCTAGAGGCAAAGGATGTAAACTTACCTCTCTACATCAAAACACAACCCATACCGATTCTAGATGCATCAAAATATAAAATGAACCCATATGTACCATCAAGTAGCGCTAAAATTGGGGCTGAGGTAAGTCGAGTCTTTCACTCCTGAAAACTCATCTCATAGGAATTTGACCACTGAAACTTAACCTTTTTCTGAGTTAATGTAGACATAGGGGATACAATAGAAGGAAAAACCTCAACAAATCATCTATAATAACCAACTAAACCCAAGAAACTTCCAATGTCTAAAGCGGAAATATGTCTAGGCAAATTTTTTACTACTTCAGTATTTTAGGGATCAACTCTAATACCCTCACTAGAAACAATATGACCAAGGAAATCTACTGATCTTAGATAAAATTCACAGTTTCTAAATTTGGCAAACAACTTGTGATCCCTAAGAGTTTGCAACACAATTCTATAGTGGTTTGCATGATCACCCTCACCACGAGAATAGACTACAATATCGTCTATAAAAACTATGAAAAATATGTGCAAATACTATTTAAACACTCTGTTCATCAAGTCCATAAAGACTTCTGGGGTATTGGTAAAACTAGATCACATGACTAGAAACACAAAATGACCATAACGGGTCCTAAAAGCTGTCTTCAGAATATCACATTCCATTACTCTAATATGAGGATAGCCAGATCTATGGTCTATCTTTGAGAAGTGACTTTCACCTTGGAGTGCCCCTTGGAGAGACACTCAACGTACATTTGCAAAGAACCATTTTTCTTTCAAACGAATAGGATGGGAGTGCCCCATAGAGAGACATTGGGCCTTATAAAACTTTTATTTAAGAGGTCTTTAAGCTGCTCTTTAAACTCTTTAATCCCAGTTGGATCCATATGATATGACAGAATAGAGATAGGCTGAGTATCTGGAAGAAGGTCAATATCAAATTCTATTTCCCTATCGAAGATACCGTTGGAAAATCTTTGAGAAAAACATCAGGAAACTCATTGACTACATAACTGACTGAACTATTAAAGTCTCAAACTTAGTGTATTTGACTCGAACTAGATGATAGATACACCATTTTGAGATTAATTTTCTATCTTTAATATAGCATATAAAATGACTCTTGGGAGACACTGAACTACCTTCCCACTTAAAGAATAGCTCATCTGGAAATGAAAACTTCACCACTCGGGTGCGACGATCTATAGATGTATAACAATAATGGAGCCAATCTATGCTAATAATAAGGTTAAAGTTGACCATATCTAACTCTATTAAATCTGCTAATATGATTTTATGAAGGACAGTGATATGACACTTTTTAGAGATTTGTTTGGCAACAACTAACTCACCCACTAGGGTAGAAACTAAGAAGGGCTCAGGGATCTTTTCAAGAGGTATTTCAAAATTTACTGCAACTAATGGAGTCACATAAGAGAAACTCAACCCGAGGTAACAACACATAAACATCAAGACAAAAGATGCGAAAATACCAGTAACAACATTTGGTGAATCCTCCTGCTCCTGACGGGATGGTAAAGCATAAAACCAATTCTGGCACTAACCACCATCTGTACTGGATGATACACCTTGAGAAGAGATTGGTCAACCTAGAGGGGCTGGTGCGCTAGTAGCCTAAGTCTGGGGACGACCATCATGTTTTCCCTGCTTAGCATACAGACACTCTTTGATTCCATGTCCCAACTTACCACAACTATAACAACCTTTTTGTCCCAAAAAACACTCACCACGATGATTCTTACCATACTTGGTACACAGACGATAACTTTGCTTTCTACTCACAATATTCTGAGATCTAGACATAGAAGTCTTACCCAACTGCTCCTTCCTAGCTCTGGGGTAGGAGCACTAGCTTAAGATGGCGTTGTCATAGATGAATGATTCTAAAACTATGCACAATTGCTCCCTCCAAACTTTGTTTGGCCATACTTAAACTCCCCAGTTCTAGCATTCTTATTTCATCTCTCTCTTTTAGAACTTTTCTGCCTTAATCGGTTGAGCATTAATCATCAACCTAGCAAGATCCATGTCCCAAATAAGCATGGCTGCCTTACACTACTTGACTACTAACCTAGATAACCCAGTAACAAACTTACTCATTCTCTCCCTAGGGTCAGCCATCGCATTAGGGGAATACTTAGACAACTGGTTGAACTTAAGGTAGTACTTCTTCACTATCATCGAGACCTGCCTCAGGTTTAGAAACTTATCTACCTTAGCTTTTCTCACTTCACATGGTATGAACCTATCTAGAAATGCATCCTGAAACATCTACCAACTCATGGGAGCTGTATTATTACCCCTACTATACTTCCACATAACTACCTAATCATACACTACATCCTTCAATCTATAGGATGCCAACTCTACACTTTCGTTTTTGGAAATATGCATAATCTGGGTGATTTTTTTCACCTCATCTAAATAAAGTTTTGGGTCCTCGCCTCCTTTTGACCTGAAGAACTCTAGTGGATTTATTGTCATAAAGTCATGAATTTTGGCTACTGCTAAATCTCTATTCTGCTGAAGTGGGACTGCCGCCTGATGGTTGCCCTGAACATTAGCTGTCAAGGCATAGGAAAATGCCTCAAAGACAGCCCAAAATTCATCATAAGATACATTCTAATTTAGAAGGTTTGCAGGCTGGGGTGGCTAGTTATTATTTCTACAGACGTTAGCTCAATAAGGAGGCATATTCAACTGTCATATAAGAGCACGAGTTAAAAGAAGATAGATATACTATAATAATGATAATCAAGAAATAAAGAGATGATTTCCTAAAATGTCCCATAGCCTCTTTCTCATAAATGTGGCATACTTCACACCCATGATCTAGACAATACTTAACGTGGATTTTCTATCTCCCTAGGAATTTTATAACCTTAGGCTCTAATACCAAGTTTGTAATGCCTTGAAAATGGTTCCCTACATCTCACACGGTGCTCAAGACTATAAGTATCCTTAAGCTAACCCTATAAGCTATATACTAAATCAAAAACTCATAATACTGAAGTATAGATATTTAATCAAACTAAAATGTGGAATTCTATATGATCTAAGCTGAAAATGTCTAAATAATATCTGAAAATACTAAGCTCAAGAGTCTGATCAGTCAATACTGAAAATTAGCATCTTATCTGTCAGTTTGACAAGCAGGACTACTAATGCTAAAGAGTTACTAGGACAAACCTCCAAATGGCTTGAATTGTCTGAAAATACTAAATCATATATACGAATAAGCTAAAAATTGGATGACTAAGTGCCTAAAGTATGAGG
Source organism: Capsicum baccatum var. pendulum (assembly GCA_030864225.1). NCBI lineage: Eukaryota > Viridiplantae > Streptophyta > Magnoliopsida > Solanales > Solanaceae > Capsicum > Capsicum baccatum. Next base: position 229,471,686 of record CM061556.1, read on the forward strand.
ACTCATCAATTATTTCAATGTAGATGGAGATGATCTAAATTACTCACACTGCTAAAACTAAGCACTTGAACCTACATTATAAGATAATATACCACATAGACGTATATGAGGATCAATAATTTTTGATTGTACTGAGTATATGGGAGTGAATGCACAAATAAATTAATATCTCAATATTATTATAAATTTATAAAAGAATGCATGCCAAATGTAGATGACTCACATAAGCTGGAATATCAGAAAACTGAAAATCATAATCACGAATAGCAAAACATGTTGCATAGATCTAGTGAATCATAGCATTTAGTTTTTAAAAGTTGTACTTGTATTCTTTCTTTAAATTATGTTGTCTAAGTGTAGAAAGGACTCACTTTTAAATCTGAAATCTGAAAGCTTCCATATGTAACTAATGCCTCATATAAAATAATATATAAATAAAATTTGTGAGACTTTACCCTTAGTTTCTAAAAAACGTTTCTATTATTCTTTAATCTTTTCTGTAAGCTTAAGGGAGGTTCTTTAAACCGACATACACTATGTTAGCTATCATAATATCTAATGTCTAGTTCCCTTATGCGAAAACCTTACACTGGGGAGAGATGTCATACTTTTACCAAGGAGTATAACCTAATCTAAGTGATCATATTTTTAACTGTTATACATATAGAAATAGGAATAATCTGATAGTTTGTACCTATGTTGGCTCATAGTTCTGGGGCACTTAAACATACCCAACACGGTGCTGAATACTACTCTCTTTAATCTGTATGCTCATTCTATTGGAAATCCACTTTAAAACTAGAATAAATGGTTTACAATAAAAACCAACTGAATATTTGTTAATTAAATCTATAACTGAGGGTTTAAAGTGGATTTCATGTCTAAGCTGATATCAAAAGATCAAATCTTTATTAAAATCTGAAAATAACTAGTCATGGGATTCTTAAAGCATAGTCATTCTTGAAATATCATAATACAAACTAGGGCTTAATAACCCATGCTTCAAATTCATGTCAAAACATCTTAATGTTCATTCTTGATAATGTAATTATTGGTAATTCAATTTAAAATCTAGAAATTTCTGCAATATGCATGAAAATAAAAAAGTAGTCATGCAATTCAACAACTAATTCACTTGAAATCTAATAACCTTGCTATTAGCAATATTGGGTACGAACCCTAATTCAAAACTTATGTAAAATTTTCTTCAAAAAATAATTTTGGGCACAAGGATGAAAGGATTATGCTTGTTGAAAAAATCCACATACATTAAATGATGATTAGATGAAGAAACTTGAATTTTTAATCTCTATTTGTTCTCTTGAAGATAGATTCTTGAAGTTCTTTAATTGAAAATCTTTAATTTTGAGCTATGTTGAAAAAAGAATGGTGGAATTTGGATTTCTAGGGGATAAAGGTTTGATGTTCTAGGGTTTCTTTGAGAGAAAGTTGATGAAAAGTGAACATAATATGCTTAGAATAGGTTTTATCCTCTGTTATTCATGATTTGGGGGCTTGGGAAAAGACTAAATTGCCATTTTAAAATTTTACTTAGAACTGAAAATTCCAATTTTTCCACCCACCGCACCGTACCGCTATTATAGTGGCTTACTGGAAAAAGGATGATCGCTATTTTAGCATTTGGCACGACGTGGCACAATCACATTTCTCTACTGAAAAAGGATGAGTTCCATTTTGAAGTCCACTGAAATGGTGGTGCCTATCCAATTAAGAATTTTGACACGATATGGGCGAATCATGGCGAGTTACTGGAATGGGACTAATGGAAACTGGAGCTTCACCGCAATGTGGGTCAATATCAGTGTATCACTGGAATTGGAAAATTGTGAATTTTTCCTTCACCGCGATGTGGTGCTTATCGTGGGCCCTGTTGTTTTAACTAAAATCGCCATAACTTCTTAACCGAGTATCGAATTGAGAAAAAATTGTTATCATTGGAAAGTTAATTCAATTATCTTCAAATTGTGGGTCTAGATCTTGAAAATTCTACATGTATCAAGATTTATTTAATCTTTTGAAATTGACCCTTGATATTTTAAGAGTTAAACTAAGCTAAAAAAAGTACGGGGTATTACATTCACCTTGGTATATGTTTGGAGGTTTGAGTCCCAAGTGTGTATATCTATGAGATTATTCTCTAATTTATATGGCTACAACTCTTGGGAGCCCTACCAGGGTGTGAGAGTTAGGGCCCATATAGCCCGTGGGTACTATTATATGATGGTTGATCTAAACAATACAATCTAAGGTTTTGAAACACATGTTAAGCCTTATTCTCTATCCTAGAATGTGATATACATATATATGTTTATGCATTTTCTTATATGCATTGATTTTGTATGGTTTTAATTGTTGATCATGTTATTATATTACCCTTATCCCCTAGTTACTTGCTGGCATTCACCTCGCTAACCTATAATACTCCGTGCTTTTAACGGTCTAGTAATTCCCTAAAAATGACCTTTAGGACCCCTATTTTAATGGTAGACCATGTTTAGATATTGTGGGTTGTGTTGGGGTTTCTTTTAGGCCTTAAAAGTGGGTGTACAATACAACCACTAGATGTTCTTGGCATTTAGCGTGTGGTGCCCACTCTAGGCTTGGATTTTGGCGTGCGCGGCCAACCGTCCAGTTTTGTTTGGCTATGCACCACCAAGAAAAAGCCAAGCATTAAACTTGCTTCATTTTGACTTAATTGAGGGGGTTGAGGTTTTTTAACACTTCTTAACCATTTCTAATTATTCTTAAATAAATTAAGGAGTCTTAAACCACTTTATTTCCACTTTATTAATGCCAAGAGTCCAATACATGATTTAAAACCCTTCCCCTATTCCTTAGAACAAAATTCAAGTTTTTTCCCTCATGATCTCAAGAAATTAAGTTCCAATTTCATGTTTTCTTCAAGATTTTGTCCAATCGAGGTGTGTGGGATTCTCGAACAAGGTTATCCTTTCATACTTATGCCCAAATTTCATGGTTTTAACATTGAGTTTACTTGTTTTTAATTAGGGTTCTTACCCAAATTGCTATATTCTTGAAGTATGATACCACCATGTGATTAAAAGCTTTAAGTATGTTAAGGTTTACATATATTCATGTTTTGATTTATAAGATTCATATTGTGATTTGAATTTCATTATGTTGACTAGATATTACTGAAAGATTTCAAGGTGATTATTGAGAATTATGTTTCATTATGAATTTCTATGAAATAAAGTATGAATTCCTAGTCATAAATGGAAGAATTAAGATTACAAGGAAGTTTAAGGTTTTGAAACATCATTAACCTATGTTATAGCATGATTCAATAAAGATTTGTCTTTTGATCTAAAGATAAGATATGAAATCCACAATTTTTCATCTTGATTATAATTTAATGTAAACAAAAGCATAACCCATTTTCATTCTATAAACCCTTTTGCTATTTTAAGGTGGATTTCCTATGTATGAGCATATAAGTATTCTTGGAGTTGTATTTAGCACCGTGAAGGTAATGTGGATGAGCATATCCTAAATATCTAAAAACTATGATCAACCATAGGTTATTCTTTTTCCTAAAATAGATGAAATTCAGTAATCACTTAAGTTAGGTTCTATTCTAATGGCAAAGGTACAACAACTCTCCCCAACGTGGGTAAGATGATGGACTTCTTGGTAGATCACATAGTTTATTTCAGTTAGAAGATTCCCTATAAGAAAGTGTAAAAGTACAACTTTTAGGAACAAAGTGTTACGACTCACAAAGAGTATCCTTTTACTTCATTATTCATATTTATGATCTTGCAGTCTTTTTTAATGTCAAGTTCAATTTGAGTTATTTGCACTTAGCATGCATCATTTGAGAGTGTATATGTATATTCAGTTACTGTTTTACTTATGTATTCACCCCCATATACTCAGTACATTCATGAAGTATTTATTCACATATATGTCTATGTGCTGCATTGTCTCATATTGTAGATTCTGATTCTTATTTCCATCAACACAATTGACTATGGGCATCATCACCTACATCCTGACTTATGTGAGTCCTCATAGTCCGAGGACTCAATTGCTCAAATGTCAATTCATAGTTGAAATTTTTTTAGTTATGTGATTTCTATTCCTCTCTAGTCAGCAATATAGGCTTGCCAGTCTGAATATATTTTAAGTTTAAAGATTTGTTTAAAGATTTCAAAGTTAAAGAATTTTTATTAAGATACGAAATTTTTTACCTTAAAGCTTCTATATATGTTAGTTCACTTCTCATATAAGGTTCAGGCAAAATTGATATCATGGGTTAAATTAGAGATATTCATAGTCTAAAGGACCATGTGACGTCCAGGGGGTACTTGTGGGAAGTAACAAATTTGGTAGCAATGCCTAAGGTTTTAAGGAGGCCTATGGAGTTATACAAGCAACGTTACATAAAGTCTTGATCATGAATATAAAGGATGCCATATTTATAAGTAAGAGGTGATGGAATGAGTTAGGTGTCATATTTTCTTTCATGATCTATTGTCCTTACAATTGACTCTATCTACCTTAACTTATGTTTTTACAGGACAGAATATGCCTCCCTATCAAGCTGACTTACGCAAAAATGGTGATCAACTACCCCTCCATGCCGACCCTCTGAATGATAATGTGTCTAATACTAAATTTTGGGCTTTCTTTTAAGCGTTGGCCAAAGTCATGAATTCTAATGTTCAGGGAAACAAATAGGCCACAATTCAACTTTAGTAAAATAGTAATTTAGCTGCATCCAGGATTCATAACTTTATGAGGATGAATCCACCAGAGTTCTATAGGTTAAAGGTGGATGAGGATCTTCAACTCTTTATTGATAAGGTGAGAAAGATTACTCAAATTATGCATGTTACTAAAGAGGAGAGTGTAGATATGGCATCCTATAAGCAAAGATATGTTGCTTATTATTAAGTTGTTGTATGGAAGGAAGGTAAGGGTGAGAATACAGCTCCTATGAGTTGGTAGGTATTTCATAAAGCTTTTCTAGATAGGTTCTTTCCGCGAGTGAGAAGGGAGGGAAAAGTAGAGCAGAATATGAACCTAAGGCATGGCTCTATGACAGTGAAGAGGTACTGACTTAGGTTTACTCAGTTGTGTAAGGATGTTCTTGAGTTGTTATCCTACTATAGAGTTTGTACAAGTAAGTTTGTTACTGGGTGTCTGATTTAGTAGTCAAGGAGTGTAGGACTGCCACGCTGATTGGGGATATAGATATTACTCAATTGATGACTCATGCTCAACAGATTGATGTAGAAGAGTTGAAGGAAAGAAAGGAGAGAAATAAGAGGGCTAGGACTTGACAGTTTGAGTATAGTCAGCCCTGGTCTAGAAGGGAAAGTCATTCACAGTTTCAAGGTCATCCATCAATATTTGTGCCATCTTCAGCCATTTCCTCTTCACCTAGGACCAGGAAAGAGCAGTGAGGTAGGACTTTGAATTCCAGGTACCAAAATAGTGCGGTAAAAAGGTGCAGTTATCCGGCATGTGCAAAGTATTGCAGGACCCAGCCTGGTGAGTGTATAATAGGTAAAATGAGTTTCTATAGTTGTTCCAAGTTGGCACATAAGATCAAGGAGTGTCTGTATTCTAAGAAAGAAGTCGATATGTTCATCCTTAGACTCAGGGTACTCATCCAGTAGCTTAGCCAAGTCACCCAGTTTTTTGTCAGGGCGTATCATCCAGTATTGGTGGCCATTAGCACTAGAATTAGTTTTATGCTTTACCCTTCCATCAGGAGTAGAAGAGTTTACTAGATATTGTTACTAGTTTTCTTTGTGACTTTCACCTTGATATATATGTTTTCTTAGAACTGGGATCAAATCTCTTTTGTGTAACTCTATTGGTTGCTGTGAATTTTGGGGTAGGTCCTGAAAATCTCTCTAAGACCTTCTCAGTTTCTACGCAAGTGGATGAGTTAGTTGTTGCTAGACGAGTCTATAAGAAATGTCCTATCATCGTCCTCCATAAAGTCACACTAGCTAACCTAATAGAGTTAGTGATAGTAGATTTCGATGTCATTTTGGGTATGGATTGGTTTCATTCATGCTATGCATCAATAGATTGTCACACCCAAGTGGTAAAGTTCTAGTTTCCTGATAAGGTAGTTTTTGAGTGGGAAGGTACTTTTCTGTTTCCCAAAGGTCAATTCATCTCTTATCTTATGGCCAAATATTTAACATCAAAGGGTGTATCTATTATTTAGTCGAGTTAAAGACACTAACTCTAAAGCTCCAATAGTTTAATCAGTTTGTGTAGTAAATGAGTTTTCAGAGGTTTTCCTCAAAGATCTGCCTAGGGTACCTCCAGATAGAGAAAAAGAATTTGTAATTGATCTCTATCTTGATACTCAGCCCATCTCTATTCCACCATATCGTATGGCCCTAGTGGAACTTAAAAAGTTAAATGAGTAGCTTAAGCACCTTTCAGATAAAGGTTTGATTAGACCTAGTGTTTCTCTGTGGGGTGCTCCAGTCCTTCTCATGCATAGGAAAAATGGCGCTCGCAGAGTGTGTAGAGATTATAGAGTACTAAACCATAATACCATCACGAACAAGTATTACATTCCTAGAATCGACGTCTCTTTCGATCAACATCAGGGTGCCCAGTGGTTTTTAAATATTGACCTTAGGTTGGGATATCATCAGTTGAAAGTTAAGGAGCAAGACATTTCAAAAAAAAAATTCAAATAAGGTATGGCCATTTTGAGTTTGTGATTATGTTATTTGGACTAACAATTGCTCCTACAACCTTTATGGATTTAATAAAAGGGTCTTCAAGTTACATTTGGATATATTTGTCATTGTCTTTATAGATGACATATTGGTATATTTTAGGAGTGAGGAAGAACAAGAAGAAAATTTCAAAAGTGTTCTAGATCCTCAAGGACCATCAATTGTATGCGAAAATTGGTGAAACTGAATTTTTGTTGGACTCTGTTATGTTTTTGGGGCATGTCATTTCAGGGGCTAGTACTCATATAGATCCTTAGAAGACTGATGTAGTGAAGTAATGGCCTAGACCCATCACTCTATCTAATATCTATAGTTTCTTGTGTTTGGATGGATACTATAGGATATTTGTTGAAGGTTTCTCCTCTATAGCCACACCATTGTCTATGTTTACCAAAAAGAAAGTGAAGTTTACATGGTCAGATAAGTGTGATGAGATTTTGTAAGAGTTGAAAGATAGATTGACTTCAGCACCAGTGTTACCTTTGCTAGAAAGGTAAGATAAATTTGTAGTATATTGTGATGTTTCCAGAGTTGGGTTAGATTGTGTATTGATGAATACGGGGATAGTGATAGTCAATGTCTCTAGGAAACGTAAGGATCATGAAGAGAATTATGCAACTTATATTTGGAGTTAGCTGTTGTGGTTTTTGCCTTGAAAATTTAGAGGCACTACCTTTATGGTGTGCATGGTGATGTTTTCACTGACCATAAGAGTCTTTAATATGTATTTTACCAAAACGAGATGACTTTTTATCAGAGAAGGTGGTTGGAGTTGTTGAAATATTATAACATAAATGTGCTCTATCATCTGGGTGAGGCCTACATGGTACGAGATGCACTAAGTAGGTTGTCTATAGGTAGTGTGTCATATGTGAAGAAGGAATAGTGAGAGTTGGCCAAAAAAGTGCATAGATTGGCCCATTTGGGGGTATGTTTGCTCAACACTGATGATGGGGGAGCAGTAATTTAAAATTTCTTAGAATCATCTTTGGTAGTGAAAGTAAAGGAGAAACAGTGAAATAATCCCATACTTTGCTAGATATTAGAGGTTGTTCAGTAGCAGAAAGTTGAGGTTTTCTTCTAAGGAAGAGATGGTGTCCTTCGCTATCAAGGTTATCAAGGTAGATATTGTGTTTAATACAAACGGGTTAAGGGAAAAGATACTAGCTGAGGATCTTGGTTTAAGGTATTCCATTCATCTGGGTGCTACTAAGGTGTATCAAAATGTATCAAAAATTAATTGGTGGAATGGTATTAAGAGGGACATGGCCGAGTTTGTAGCCAAGTGTCCAAATTTCTAGCAAGTTAAAGTTGAACTCCAAAGAGCAGGTGGTACGTTCCAAGAGATTCGTATACCTACATAGAAGTGGGAAGTAGTGAATATGGATTTCATCACAGAGTTGCCTCATACAAGAGGTTAGCTATCTCAATTTAGCTCATAATAGATTGATTGACTAAGTCAACTCATTTTCTACCTATAAGGACTTCAGATACTGTAGAGGATTATGCTAAAGTATATGCTCGTGTATTAATAAGACTTTATGGAATAACCTTATCCATCATTTCTTATAGAGGCACATGGTTCACTTCATAGCTTTGGCAGTCTTTCCAGAAAGTCCTTGATATAAAGGTTAAGCTTAGTACTGCTTTACATATGCAAGGCGATAGTCAGGCTAAGCGCATAATTTAGACATTAGAAGAAATGTTGAGGGCGTGTGTTTTAGACTTTAAAGAAATTTGGGATGAATACCTACCTTTGATTGTGTTCTCTTATAACAATAGTTATCATGCTAGCATTTAGATGAATCCATTTGAGGCATTGTATGTTCATAGGTATAGATCACCTAGAGGGTGGTTTGATATTGGTAAAGCGGCATTGGGCTAGACTCTATTATTAAGGCTATGGAAAAAGTTCAGTTGATTCATAAGAGATTGAAAACTGTTCAGAACCGTCAGAAATTGTATGCTAATGTAAAAAGGAGAGAGCTCAAGTTTGAATTGGGCGATTGGGTATTTTTGAAGGTATCTCCTACGAAGGAAATAATGAGATTTAAAAGAAAGGGGGACTTAAGTCCCAAATTTGCTGGTCTGTATGAGATAGTGAAGCATGTAGTAAAGGTTGTTTATGAATTAAACCTTCCATAAGAGTTACCTATAGTTCACCCAATGTTCCATATATCGTTGCCTAAGAAGTTCATTGGAAATCTGTCCTTAGTAGTTTCCCTAGAGAGTATTGGGGTTAATGATATCTTGTCGTATGAGGAGATTCTTGTAGTGATACTTGATAGAAAGTTCCAAAGGCTAAGGAATACAGATATAGGATCAGTAAAGGTTGTTTGGAGAAACTAGTTGGTTGAAGAGGCCACTTGGGAAGCATAAGTAGATAAGCGAGCCAAGTATCCCCATCTTTTCCCTATGAATTCATACTCGGCTTGAGGTGATGGTTTCTCTTACATTAACTCTTTCTTATTCTCTATCTTATCTATATAACTATGCTTATGTTATAGCATTTATTCATGAAACTCAGCTCAGTCCATGTATTATGTCTCAGATTTAGTTACTTAATCAAGATTCAACACATAAGTATTTACTGTACGATCTCAACATTCTTAGTACTTCAACTTAAATGATTTTATTCTATCATAAATGATCCCATGGCAATAATGTAACACCCCATTCTTTTAAATATCAAGTAATGCCTTAAAAATGAACTTTAGGACCTTTATTTCGATGGTAGACTATGTTTAAATGGTGTAGGTTATGTTGGGGTGCTTTTGAGTCCTAAAAGTGGGTGTGCATTGAAATTTTGACCCTCTGCTAAGGCTATGCATCATGGGACAAACACTAACATCCATTGGATGGGCTTGGCTTTTAGCATATGTTGCCCACTCTAGGCACGACTTTTAGCATTCACCTCCAACCCTCAAGTTGGCTTTGGCTGTATGCCGCAAAGAAAAAGACAAGCTTTAAAGTTTCTCCATTTTGACTTAATATAAGGGATTTAAGGTCTTTTCATACCCCTAAATAGTTTCTAATCATTCATAAATAAAACTAAGGGGTCTTGAAACATGTTATTTGGACTCTCTTAACCCCAAGTATCCAATACACCATTTAAAACCCTTCCCTTCTTCCCAAGAAAAAAATTCAAGTTTCTTTCCTCAAGAACTCAAGAAGTTAAGTTCCGGTTTTTTGTTTTCTTTAAGAATTTGTCTAAATGAAGTATGTGGGGTTTATGAACAAGGTTATTCCTTCATCCTTGTGCCCAAAGTGCATGGTTTTAAGATTAAGTTTACTTGTTTTGAATTAGGGTTCATACCCAAATTTCTATCTTCTTAAAGTATGATACCACCATGATATTTAAATCTTTAAGTGAGTTAAGGTTTACATATATTGATTTTTTGATTTATAAGATTCATATTGTGATTTTAATTTTATTATTTTAACTGGATATTGTTGAAAGATTTCTAGGTGATTATTGAGCATTATGTTTCATTATGCATTTCGATGAAATAAAGCATGAATTCCAAGTTATAAGTACAAGCATTAAGTTTACAAGGAATTTTAAGATTTTGAAACTTCATTCACCTAATTATAGCATGATTTAAGAAAGATTGATGTTTTGATCTAAAGATAAGATAGGAAATCCCTAATTGTTTTTCTTGGTTATGATTCAAAGTAAGGAGAATCATAACTAGTTTTCATTTTATAAACCTTTATGCTATTTTAAGGTGGATTTACTAAGTATGAACATATAAGTATTCTGGGAGTAGTATTTAGAACCGAGAAGGGAACACGGATGAACGTATACTAAATTTCTAGAAACTATGAGTCACCATAGGTTAAGCTTTCTCTCAATATAGATGAAGTTTAGTGATCACTTAAGTTAAGGCTCTATTCTGATGGCAAGGCTAGAATATCTCTCCCCAACACGAGAAAGACCTTGGACTCTATGGTAGCTCCCATGGTTTATCTCGGTTAAAAGAATCTCCCTTAAGAATGAGTAAAAGTATAGCTTTTACAAATAAAGTGTTATGACTCAGACAATTTATCCTTATGCTTCATTATTCATATCTATGATCTTGTAGTATTTTGTTAAATGAAGGTCAAGGTTAGTCATTTACACTTAGCATGCATCATTTGAGAATATATATGTATATTCAGTTGCTGTTTTACTTGTTCATTCACCTCTTCATACTCAGACATTCCAGAAGTACTGATCCACCTATGTGTCTATGTGCTACATCATCTCATAATGTAGATTCTTGTGGTTATTTCAACAAACACGACTGACTACAAGATACAAAATTGTTTACCTTCAAGTTTATATTTATGTTAGTTTACTTCCCATGTGAGTTTCAAGCTAATTAGATATCATGGGTTAGATTAGGGCTATTCGTAGTCTTACGCACTGTGTGACATCCAGAAGGTACTTCTAGAGCATTACATAACTGTCTTCAAATGTTGTATTCCCATGTAATGCAGGAATTTGTTCTTTGGTTTTAAGTTCGAGAAGGATCCTTAAAATATTATCGATGAAATAGAGAAGGTCTTTCGGGTCATGAATGCTATTAATGTGGAAGTTGTAGAATTCACAGCCTCTAAGTAGAGGGATGTAACATATATATGGTATTATATATAAGAACAGTCTAGGGGAGATGATGCTAAAATCACACTATGGGATGATTTCTCTAGTGCTTATCTGGGCCACTTCTTTCCTAAGGAATTTAGAGAGGCAAAAGTGAAAGATTTTGTTAATCTAAATTAAGGTAGGATGATGGTCAAAGAGTATGCCTTGAAATTCTATCAGTTGTCTTAATATTCTGTTGAGTTAGTGTCTAGAATTAGGAAATTTTCTTCTGGGTTGTCCTATGATCTTATTCTAGAACGTAAGGTTTCTTTGTTGAAAAAGGATATGGACATCTGCAGATTGGTTGTGTATATACAGTAGGTTGAGAAAGAGAAGAAGAAGCAGGTAGAGATAGGGGAAAGGTAGAGTAAGAAGTTTAGATTTTTTTTATCAGGATAGAGGTCAGCAGCTGGGTGGTAGAAATGGTAAAAAGTGGTCTAAGAAGAAGTGGAGAGTTCTGTTTCCTAGTCTACGGCTAGTTCTCCTTATCAGAAGTCATTGGGTGATCGTTTCTCAGCATAACAGTGGGTTTAGGGTGCAAGGTGCCCAATCTTAGGCTAGTAGGGCTCAATCTGCTCCACCATATCCTCTTTGTAGATTCTGTGGGCAGATGCACTGTGGGTTTTGCAAAGAAGGGAGGAACAAGTGTTTTAATTTTGGACAAATTGGTCACTTGTAGAGGCATTGTCCTTCTAAGGTTACTTCGCGGGAAAATAAGATTCATGTTGCTACTTTATCAGCTCCTGCACCAAAGGGTGCCTCTGCCGTTTCTAGTACAGGCACTGGCTAAACAAGCTTATATACTCTTGCTACTCTTCAAGACTTTGAGGCATCTCCTGATTTTGTCACTGGTATGTAATGGTACTTTTCCTGTGATGTGTATTTCTTATTTTATCCAGGGCTTACTCTTTCTTATATGACCCCATTTATGGCTGTACAATTTTTTCTAATCTCGAGTTTATCCCTGATCCCTTTTTTTCAACCTTGGTGGGTGTCTCTATGCTTTCTAGAAGTGTCTATAGGGGTTTTGTGGTATTTTTTGGTGGTAAAGAAACTCTGGTAGATCTAATAGAGTTAGACATGGTTGATTTTAATGTCATATTGGGGATGGACTTGTTACACTCGTGCTATGCCTCCTTAGATTTTTAAACCATTAAGGTTATGTTTAAATTCCCTAATAAGCTAGTCATTAAGTAGGAAAGGGGTTCTCTAGTGCCTAGGGGAAGGTTCATATAAAATATAAGAGCCAGGAAGTTTATTTTCAAAGGATTTCTTTATAATTTGTTCTGGGTTTAAGATTCTAACCTGGAGGGTCCTTTATTAAAATCCATTCCTATGGTTAATGTATTCCCTGAGGTTTTTCCTGATGATCTTCCTAGAATCCTTATGGATATCAAGATTGATTTTAGGACTTGCCTTGTTTTTGTTACTCATCCTATCTCTATCCCTCCCTCCAAATGGCCCTGATCGAGTTAAATGAGCTTAAGGAGTAGTTGAATGACCTCCTTGACAAGGGTTTTATATATCTTAGTGTGTCTCCATAGGGTGCTCCTATTTTGTTTGTTCATAAGAAGGATGGTTCCCTTCAAATATGTATTGATTATCGGTAATTAAATAAAGTGGTTGTTAATAATTAGTATCCACTTTCTAGGATTGATAATCTCTTTGATCAGCTTTAAGATGCTAAGTTCTTCTCTAAGATAGATCTTCAGTCTGGGTATCATCAGCTAAAAATTAGGGAGGTAGATATTCCAAAGACTAGCTTTTGAACTCGGTATGGTCACTTTGAGTTCTTAGTCATGTCGTTTGAGTTGACTAATACCCCAAGGATATTCGTGGAATTGATGAATAGGGTTTTCTATCAGTTTCTAGACTTGTTATTTATCGTGTTTATAGATGACATTGTGACGTATTCCAAGAGTGAGGCAGATCATGCAGATCACCTCACACATTATGTTGGAAACCTTGAAAGATAAGAATTTGTATGGTAAGTGTTTAAAGTGTGAGTTATGGTTGTAAGTAATTACTTATATTGGTTATGTCATTTCTAGTGAAGGGATCATAGCGAAAGTTGCAGTGGTTAATAAGTGGCCTAGGCCCATGACTCCAACTAATTTTTGGAGCTTCTTGGGTTTAGCTAGTTACTATAGGAGATTTTTGGAGAGTTTCTTAGGTATAGGCTACCCCATTAACTAAGTTGACCCAAAAGAAGGTGATGTTTTTATCGTCTGATGCTTGTAAGGTACTAGATTGTATGTTGATGCAGTATGGTAAGGTGGTGGCATATGCTTCTAGGAAGTTGAAAGTTCACAAGAGGAAATATCTGACTCATGACTTGGATTTGTTGGATGTGGCGTTCACATTGAAGATTTGGTGTCACTATTTGTATGGAGTCCATGTAGATATCTTTTCTGATCATAAGATCCTGGAATATCTGTTCACCAAGAATAAGTTGAATCTCATGCAGAGGAGGTGGCTTGAGTTGCTAAAAGTCTACGACAAAAGTCTCAATTATCAACCAAGTAAAGCTAATGTGGTTGCTGATGCTCTTAGCAGGTTATCTATGGGGAGTCTAGCTAATGTGGATGAGGATAAGCTAGAGTTGATGAAAGATATTCGCTATTTGGCTAAACTTGGAGTTCATCTCTTCGACTTTGAGGATGTTGGTGTTTTCATGCAAGAGGTGGTGAAGTCGTCCTTTGTTACAAAAATAAAGGAGAAACAAGTATTGGCTCTATCTTAATGAGGATTAAGGGGGATGTGGGATAGCAAAAGGTTGTAACTCTTGAGATTAGTCGAGATGGTATCTAAAGGTACCAAGGTAGATTATGTATTCCCAATGTTGATGGGTTGAGAGAGAGGATCTTCGTTGAGGCTCATGAATTGGGTTATGCCATTCATCCTGGTTCAACAAATATGTATCATGATCTTAAAGAGATTTATGGTTGGTACAATATGAAGTGAGATGTGGCCAGTTTTGTAGATAAATGCATGGTATGTCAACAAGTAAAGGTTGACCTTTTATGGCACAGAGGGTTGTATCAATCAATCTAGCTGCCTATGTGAAAGTGGGAAGTGATTAACATGGATTTCATGAAGGGTCTTCCTTGATCTCAGTGTTAGTTTGATTTGATTTAGTTCATCATGGATAAGATGACTAAGTTTGCTAACACTTTTTGCCAGTGAGGATTAATTTTTCGCGAGAGGTCTATGCGAAGTTGTTTCTATAAGAGATTATGAAGATGTATGGGGTGCCTGCTTCTATTATGTTAGATCGTGGTACTCAGTTTTCATCTCACTTTTGGCGTTCATTTTAGAGAGTTTTGGGAACTAAGGTGAGGCCTTAGAACTGCTTTCCATCGAAGGTCATATGGGAAAGCAAAAAAAAAAATTTAGACATTAGAAAATATTCTTCGAGCTTGCATGTTTGACTATGGTGGTTTTTGGGTTTATCATTTGCCTCTTTTAGAGTTTTCTTATAATAATAAATACAACTCTAGTATTGGTATCGCTCCTTTTAAGGCTTTGTACATTAGAAGGTGTAGGTCTCTCATCGGGTGGTTTGAAGTTGGTGAGTGTAACACCCTAAAAGCAGGTCCCGAGTCATAACACGGTGCTTAGGACCACAAGTGATCCCAAGCTAAACCATGAGCTGGAATACTGATAAGTAACTAATTAAACATGTATAAAATAACTCAGTTTACTATGCGAAAACATAACAATGATGGAATCTATTAAAAGACAATACTGGTACACATGTACATTCTAGTAAAAACAGAAAAGAGGGACTAAAATTACATAACTGACTCTAATTGAGATCTACGAAGGCTCTATTTACTGACTATAGAGAGTTGGGACGCGACTCCAACTATCGGTAATCAATAAACTTGAATAAGAAAGTAAAGTACACAATAACATCTAACTAAAGTCCCCGAAGTAGGAGGACTCGTCATCTACTGGCTAGAATTTGCAAGTTGTTTGAACATGTTATTCAGGGAACAATTCATACCAATATTATGAGATAATATAGCACATAGACATAAACGTGGATCAGTACTTTGAGGATGTACTGCGTATATGGGGGTGAATGCATAAGTAAAACATAACAGCATTCATCATAATTTGTAAAATGATGCATGCTAAATGTAAATGACTCACATAAGCTTGAATAACTGGAATACTGAAATTTGAAATCATGAATAACAAAACAGACTTTATAAATCTAGTGAGTCATAACATTTAGTTCTAAAAGCTATGCTAATATTCTGTTTGTAAATCATACTATCTAGGTGTAAAAAGAGCTCAATTCTGAATCTGAAATCTGAATACTGAAATCTGTGACTATTGTCTTTCTATAAAGTATAATCTAAGTAAAATTGTAAGCCTTTATACTTACTTTTATAAAAGCTTTTATGTTATTATTTTCTTTTCTTTTACCTAACAGAGAGGTTCTCTTAACTAACATAAACCGTGTGAGCTACATGGAGTCCAACGTCTTGATCTCCTAAGGAAAAAAACTTGCATTGGGGAGAGGTGTCATACTCTTGCCAGGGAGTATAACCTAATTCAAGTGATCGATCATAAGCTAAAACTATCATCTATATAGAAATGGGAAAATCTGATAATCTATACCTATGTTGGCTACGTAGTTCTGTGGAAGATAGGGCACACTAATCCCACACTTCCCGTTCGGTGCTAAATACAAACAAAAGGGTTCATATGGAAAACCAATCATAAATTTATGAGTAAATCTGTAAATAAAGCTAATCTAAGTTCTGTAAATTGTAATAATCTATAAAGTGGATTCCAAAGCTAAACCAGTGATCGAAAGATCAAAACATTACTAAAAAAACTATAACTAATCTTCTCATAAGATGCTTAAAGCATCATCTTTCTTAAAATCATAAAATCAATCTTGGAAAAATAATACATGCTTCAATCTCATGTTAAAACATCATAATATTCATGCTTGGTAATGTAAACATTCATAACTCAACTTAAAATCTAGAAATTTCAGCAATATGCACAAAAATAAGAACATAATAATGTCATTCAACTTCTAAATCATTGGAAATCTCATAAGCTTGTAAATAAAATTAATGGGTTTAAACCCTAACTTCAATTTCATGGAAACTCATATAAAATTCAGTAAATTCGTAATTAAAATAACTTTTAGGCACAAGGATGAAAGGTATATATCCTTGTTCATAACTTCACATACCTCAATTGATGAACTAGATGCTAAAACATGAATCTTGGATTTCTATTGATTCTTTGAAGATGAATTCTTAGAGTTCTTGTATTGGGAATCCGTAATCTTGAATTTTCTTGGAGAAGTAATGGAAGAATTGGGTTTCTTGGAGAAGAAGGTTTGATCATCTAGGGTTTTATTTTTAGAAAAAAGTGATGAAATAAGTATAAAGCGCTTTGGTATATTCTTAATTATATGTTTTGGACGGATTGGGGCCCTGGGGATTGACCAAAATGACCCTATTAAACTTTAAATGAGAACTGGAAATCTCCAAAAATCCCAATTTACTGGGCCACCCGAAGTACCACTATCAAGATAGCTCTCTGGAAAAGGACGATTGGGAAATGGAGGACCTCCATGATGCGGAGCTATCACGTTGTCCCACTGGAATTTGACATTTGGGACCTGGAACTTCAACGTGATGCGCCACCATTGCGGTGCCCTATAGTAATGCCCATTTGGCCTTTGGCGCGATGCGCCATCTTCATGTTGGTCTACTGGGTTTGGACAATTGGAAATTTGGGCTTCTCTGTGATGTTGGGCTATCGTGGAGGGCCACTGGAATTGGCGATTTTTATTTTGCCCGTCTCCCCAATACACCAAGTGCCCAGGTGGCACACTATCAACTTAAAACTACCATAACTCCTTCACCGATTGTCGAATTCGGGAGAATCTTATATCGATGGAAAGCTTATTCAATTTTCCACACAGTAAAAAGTCAAAATCTAGAAAATACCTCATGAAATAAAAAGGTATTCATCTTAGAAGTAAATATTTAACATTTTTGGGGCGGATTTGAGCTAGTAAGAGTGTGGGATATTACAACAAGGCTGATATATTTTGCCTAAATTTAGTTCACCAAGAGATGGAGAAGGTGATGGTGATTAGGGATAGACTTAAAGATTCCCAAAGTCTCTAAAAGTCCTATGCGGATGTAAGGCAAATGGATTTAAAGTTTAGTGTTATCGAATGGGTTTTTCTAAAGATGTCTCCCATGAGCGGACTAATACGGTTTAGGAAGAAAGGGAAAATCAGTCCCCAATATGTCGCCATGAATGTGGACTTGAAAAGAATTTGTAGTGTTTTATATGAATTGGAGTTACCCTCTAGTCTGAGCTATATTCACCAATGTTGCATGTGTCAATGTTGAAGAAGTGTGTGAGTGATCCATCACTGATTGTACTTATCAAAGATATTTATTTTAGATTCCTTGTCTTATGAGAAAGTACTAGTTGAAATTTTAGACCGACAAGTTCATCGGTTGCGGACGAAGGACGTAGCCTCGGTAAAGGTTCTATAGAGGAACCACAAGTTGGAAGAGAATACTTGGGAAGCCGTAGAGCACATAAAGTCCTAGTAGTCATTCTAATTTTCTACTCTGGATAATCATGCTTAAGGTATGTGTTATTCTTAACATCTTTGTTGTCTGACTTTGTTAAAGGAAAGACTGATTTCCTTGGTATCTTTATTTTTTGAGTTTGTTAAAGGTAAGAGTAGAGGTATATGGACTCAAATCATGAAAAAAATTGCCTTGACCTATCATTCAAGGATGAATTATCCAAGTGGGTGAGAATTGAAATGCCTCGAATTTTTTTCCCTTGAAAATTCCTCGAGTATTAAGCTCACTATACTGGTTATGACTGGACCCTATAAGTGGTATGGTGTCCATCAAAATCATTGGGATGAGTCATGACCAAACCAGTAAGTTTGTGGCTTGATTCTGATCTGAGTACGAGTGGATCACTAAGAGCCATAAGGATACCTTATGAGTCATAAGGTGTAATCATAGGGTGTCCAGTGTAAGTCTCAATTTGGATTCTTTGTTGACTATGATTGGAACCTATGAGTCGTAGGGTATTGTTGGTTGAGTCGTAAGGATAATAATATATGGTGCCTTGGTTGTACTTCCTTGGTTACTAATCGTGGTTACGAGTCGTAAAGGGTGGATACGAGTCAGGGTTGACTCGTAACAAAAGGCAACCTTTTTTAACTTTTAAGTTGAGGGCATTCTAAATATTTTTTCTCTTACCTAAATTGACACCCACTTCTTATAACCTCTTTAGGGTGTCATTATCTCTCAGAAATAATTTAAGTAACGTCTTAAATACTACCACATTCTCAAGGTCGAGAAAACTTATGATTTTTAAGAGGTTGATCAATTAGGGCTTTCAAGGGTGGCTTATCTCCACACATCTTACTATTTAAGGCATCTTACTCTTCTCTCATTGCTAATTTTGTAAAAGCATGTTTTTTAAAGTATTATTAATGAAATGTTTATATAGGTTTTGAAACAAAGGTTGGGAGTTTTGAATGTTTATTAATTTAACGATATTTCTCATTATTTATATATGATTTCATGCTTTAATTATAGTTTTGAATTTGTGGGTGAATGGCATGGTGAATGAACAAGGGAATTGTGATTTTCCCAAACATTTGACTTTTGAAGTGGTTATGACTCCAACCCCATATGTGAAATAGGTTTTGATTATGAGAACTATAGTAATTTGTAAAATTGAACTAGTCTTGGACTATTGCATGATACAAAGAGGTATTTGAAATACAATAGTATGATTTGATGAACAAAGAGAGTCGGTGACCCCCTCTGTGTAATAATGAACAAAGAGAGTTGTTTTCTCCAAGTAAATGGGAATTATTTTTACATGTCGTTGTTACCTTGCAAGTCTAGTTGGTAGGACGATTTTAATAATGTATGTCTCAATGTAAAATGAATCAGAATGTGTGATACTTATTTTATTTGGGCTTTAATAAGGGTTGTATAGATGAGTTGTAAAAATGGAGTTCCGAGTGACCAATACTAAAAATCATGTTTCCCGATACGGGGGTCAAAGTGACCTGGGAGTTTTGAGTCCCCTTTATTATTATTTCATGATTAGGGAGGTTTAAGTCCTCCGTAAATCAAGATATGATCAGGTGCTTAAGTCACCTTGGTATATGTTGGGAGGTTCGAGTCCCCCGTGCGCATATATATGAGATTATTCTCCGATTCATGTGCCTACCTACAATAGGGACCGACCAGAGGGTGAGAGATGGGCTCATATATTCCATGGGTACTATTATATGACCGTTGAGCTACACAATCTAGGCTTATATTTTGAAATGTATGTTAAGCCTTGTTCCTTATCCCTACTTGTGATATACATATATATGTTTATGTATTTTATTATATGCGTTGGTTTTGAATGGTTTTATCTTTTGATTATGTCATTATGTTATCCATATCCCCGAGTTACATTCTAGTGTTCACCCCTTTAACCATCTTCGAATGTTGTATCCCGATGTGATGCCGAAATTAGTTATACTCCTACTCCTCCTGCTCAGTGACTTAGATTTCGGGATCAGCTAGCAAGTCATATTGAAGTGATGCTCTTTCATACTTTGGAATACCCATTTCATGATTATTGTTTCCTTTACATTTTAACTATTTCTTTGGATTTGATTTTTGGCTGTTGTAAGGGGCATATCCCGATACTTTAATGATATTTAGTTTTTTATCATTGTTTAGAAGGCTTTATTTGGACTATAGTAGCTATTTGATGGTGACAGTCGATTGTTTGGTCGGTCATCCGTCGGTGGTAGTAGATATGCATTTAAAACTTTCTTAGACTATCACATGATATCTTGTTACATGTTCGAAATTCAGCCGACCATGGGGCGTGGGGTGTTTTGTTTTGTTAGGTGTAGGGAGTGATCTCTGATCCACGTGGAACTTGAAATAGCCGTCATGGCTGGCCCTGGTTCGGGTCGTGACACCTTACCGATTTGAGCCTTCAGGTATTTTCTTATCCTTTACTTTCATGAACAAAAGTCCGTTTAGCAGTGGATGTTGTAATGACCCTCGCACTCATTTTCCTCGTTTTCATTCATTTTTAGTGTCTAGAGCTTTTCTGTAACTGCTATAAGTTATTTATGACTCGTTGGACGTACAGTTCTGTTTTCGGACAATTCGTTTGAGAATTTTTGCAATACCAAATATTTGTGGAATATTTAATCTAAATTAACATTTGATAGAAATATAATTTATTACCCCTCTAAAATGTATTTGATATGTATAATTTTCATAGTTATGGTATATCTATATTACTTTATAAATAGTTTTATAGCTTATTAATATTTTAAGCAAAGATAGTGAATCGAAAATGTCCCAATCTTGAGCTGTGGGTCTATCGGAAACAACCTCTCTACTTCTTTGGAGGTAGTGGTATGGACTGCGTACATTTTACCCTCCCTAGACCCCACTTTGTGGGAATACACTGGGTTTGTAGTTGTTGTTATTGTATAGTGAATCTAAAAAGTTAAAATATTGTTATTATTTTTATTATTATTATTACTATATAATAGAGATTTGGTTAAAAATAATTTTTTGATAATCATGGTATATACAAAATATTATATTTATTTTACCACGAACTTATACAATACCCCGGTATATACATAACAAAATTAAATTTGATAATTTTTATCTGTCTATGTATATATACATGACATTTGTGTTACTAGGAGTCAATTAATAAGTTATGTTAGCCTCTAAGTTATATTAGTGCCTAGTGAAGTAGCGTTTTAGCGTTAGTGGTTTAGGTTACAATTTTCTTTTCCTCCTAAGGCTTATACATAAACTTATACATACTTATGAAATGTGTTATACGTGATTTTGGGACAAATATATGTTGTTATCACATATGGTTTCCAAAAGAAAAATAATTATGCACATTAATTGTTCAAGCTTGGTTCTAGTGGGGTGCTATTCTGAGACCTCTCGGAGAGACATTTTTAGCTTGGTGTCTAGGTAGGCTATGCTTACCCTATATTTAGATTGAGCTTATTTACGGTAATTATGTACTATTATGCGAGTTTTGGACAAGTACTTGTAGTTGAGTATCATTTGATACATACAAACATACATACATACATACATACACACACATATATATATATATATATATATATATATATATATATACCCAATTTATATGGTTAGGACAAGTTCTAGTAAATTTTGGTCCCTTATCTTTTAGCATGATATAACATAGATCACTTTAGCATGTGAAATTAAGTTACAGAACCTCAGATTCGTCCCTTTTAAATTATGATATGTGAATAGTTGATTATATGTATTTTAATTATGATTTAGGATCAGCATATACTCTATTTGTGTTATTGATTATGAACTTTAGTACCACTTTAGCATTGGTTATGGTAAGATTTGGGTTTTAGTTTTACAGTTGGGTATGGTTTTTATGAGTTTCGGTTCGAGTCTACATCTGGTTAAGAGTTTTACTGTATATTATTATGGGGCTTCTAGTTATTACCCACTATATCTGATTCAAATTCGGTATATGGTTTATTGTTAGTATCCACTACTACAATTTTTGTAACACCATAAGTGTACACCCTAGGCACCACATGGTGCTTATAGTCTCGAGGGACTACAAGCTAACGAATGAGTTGGTACCTGGTGTGAGCACTGAATAAAATTGATAGCAATAGATCATATGCAGAATTTAACTGAGAAATGCCATAAGGTTTTAAATCATAGTTCTGATAAAGTCTGTAAAACAAACCTAAAAATACTGATATGACTTATGATGATGATAACTGAAAACTAAAGAATGACTAACTGTCTATACTAATCAAAAAATATCTTCTAACTAACTATGGAGCTAATGGGACAAACCCCCAACTAACTCCGACTGAATGGAAAAATATTGAACTGATGGAATATCTGAGATAAATAAACCATGTCCTCAAAAGATGAGGACATACCACTGCTACGTCTGAAAATTTAGAGAGTCTAAGCGCGATCCGGGAACTGAGCATCCGAACCTATGATATGATTCATCATAGCTCAATAATAAGTATACAGTTAGTACTTTGACTGTACTGGTATGATAAATGAGGTAGGCTGATATGCATGGTTTTATATACATGAGTAATAACTGACTGATTAAATAGCATGAAGTACATAATAGAATGCATGAAATCTGTAAATACTGAGAATGCATGACCAATCCTAAAACATGTTCTGAATATAATTTGTAAACTGAAATACTTAGTACTGATACATCAATAATTGATAAGTATATGCTATGGTCAAGAAAATCTGAAACTGAATTACTAAGCTGATTACTGGACTGAGACTGTATGAGCTATCATCTAACCGGCATGCCCCAATGAGCAATTTGGGGTCCTACCTATGACCCCAGTTGGAAGGGTGCCAGTACCGTGCCACGGGTACTAACATTGGCTGCATGGATCAACTAAAGTGTTGACCCGAAGGACTAAGGATGTCAAGCCTAAACTTACGGGTGACCTCTGAGAGGTAGTCAAGCCTGAACTGATGGGTGACTCTTCAAATCCTCTGGTGGCTATGTAGTTCTAGAGTATAGGGACTGCTAATAACGACTCGTCCGATAATAATGGGAAGTCATCATCCCGGCACTCACTCAGTGCCAAATCCTGCTCCCAACAGAACTGACTCGAAATACCAAACTATTCTAAGCTTAACTGATCATGATACTAACTAAATTGATCTTTCTCATAACATGTTTGAAACTAATCTAAAGATACTGTGGCTAAGTAAACAACTATGTTTTCGGGTATTCATATCCCCTAGGACTCGATAGCAATAATAGCAAAATATTATTTAAACTTTTGAGACAAAATATGAAAGAATTCATTCAAAATTCATCCTTGTAGGCATTTCATCAAACACTTGATATGCATGGTGCAAGCTAAGCATGAGAATAGTTTAAATCTTGTAGTAATAGCATGATGTCAACATCAACAACACTAATTGTGGTTTAAATAAGCAAATAACATTATTCAAACGTGTGGGGTTTGACAACAACAACTATTTCATGTAAACATGGTATAGAGTTTCAATTCTTGGGAATTCATGGTTAAAATCACAATTTAAAAATTACAATAATTGGCAAGGATCACAACTTTGATTTTTAAATTGGATACTTGGACTCCATGGGTGAAAAGGACCCATGGATGAACATATAACATAACTTAGTTGGTGAAATTGAGAAAGTTCTTGATTAATTCTTGAAGCTGGGTCTTGAATGTAGGATGAGTTAGAGTTTGTTTCTTGAAAGAACGCTACTTTAATTTGAGAGGATTGTGAAATAATGAGCAAATAATGCGCTCTTGGGACATAAATCTCGTGTTTGGGCTAAATAAGGTGAAGGGAAAGGACTTAAATGCCCTTGGAAATTAAAACTTGGAACTGGAACTAAATATCCCAATTTTTACCTTTGGTGTGACGTAGTGTAATCGCGTCGGTCCATTGGAAAAGGCAATCCTCATTTTGTCCAATATCTGATGCGGTGCCATCGCGTTGCGCCACTGGAAACAGACAATTCCGAACTAGCACCTTGCTGCAATGTGGTACCATTACGGTGCCTCACTGAATATTAATTTGACCCTTTGCATGATAAGGTATTATCACGGTGGTCCATTGGAAAAGGATGAATGTGATTTTGGCCATCTCCTCAATGTGACCTTATCGCAATGGGCCACTGTCTTTCACTAAAAGTGCCATAACTTTACACGCAAGTATTAGATTTAGGAGAAATTGGTACCGTTGGAAATCTAATTCAATTACCTATCATTTGGTGGGTCTTCAGCTAGAAAACTCTGAGTATAATAAACGCTAAGATGGTCTAAAGTTGACTATAACAACATTCTTCTCTGAAACTCAATTGGTAAGGAATATTTTGATTCTTCTAATCGATGGGAGTTATTTGAGTCCTTAATACACATCAAACACGCTCATAAAACTACCAAATAAATATAACATACTTTATAGAAGCTTGAAACATGTCTTTCACATTGGTTTGGATTTTCAAGGTATTATAATATCTCCCTCTTGGAACATTCATCCATGAATGAGATTAGTTAAGCTGAAAGCATTGAGGATTTTAGGTTACATGCTGAATATACGTGATGAAAACTTGATTACATGACTGAGTCTGAAACATGACACATTACTAAACTAATTTGGTGAATGGATGACTGACATGAGAATGATATGTATCTGAAACTAAGCATGGAAAAAGATAAATTCTAAGAAAATTATTACCTTAAGCTAAGTCTGATTTTGTGGAGAAAAGATAAGGATAATTGGTCCGCATATCTGCTTCTGCTTCCCAAGTGGCTCCCTCAATGGACTGATTCTACAAAAGAACCTTGACTAGGGGAATTTCTTTATTCCTTAGTCTATGAATTTGTCGATCAAGGATCTCGACTAGAATTTATTTGTAAGAAAAGCTATTTTGAACATATAGGATTTCTAAGGGAACAACTACAGCTCGGTCACTAATACACTTCTTCAACAAGGAGATATGGAATACTGGGCACACTGATGTCTGCAGGTAACTTAATCTCATAAGCCACCTTTCCGCAGTGACTTAAAATTATGTAAGGGCCAACATATCAGGGACTAAGCTTCCCCTACTTAACAAACCTCTTTAACCCTTTCATGGGAGAAATTTTTATATAAACAAAATCCCAAATCCCAAACTTAAGATCGTTTCTCCTCACATATGCAAAGATTTCAGTTGGCTTTAGGACGCCTTAAGCCTTTCAAAAATTATCTAAACTTTCTCCAAAGCATAAAACACCAAGTCAGGCCTTATCAAAGCGGTTTCACCTACCTCAAACCAACCAATCAGAGATCTACATTTCCTTCCATATAGAGCCTGTAATACCCCAAAAATCCAAACCAATACTAGAGTCATGTTTCAAGCTCACGCGTAGAACATTATGGTTCTTTGATAGTTTTATGAGTTATTTTGATGTACATTAACATCCCAAATAACTTCCAGCTATTTGATGAATCAAAATATCCCATACAGATATGAATGTTGATGTAGTCAACTTTAAATAAGTATAACTTTTCGCTACTCAGAATTTTCCATCTCAAGACCCACCAAGTTATAAAAAATTGAATTAGATTTCCAACGATAACAATTCTACCCAAATACGATAATTGGGTGAAAATTTATGGCAAATTTAGTGAAACAGTAGCTCAATAAGAGCAACATGACGTCGTGGTGATAGGCCAAATGGCACTCGATAGTTTCCAGTGAATCATCACAATAGTACCGCATTGCTGTAAAGTTCAGTTCCTAATTGGCATTTTCCAGTGAGTCACCATGATGGCACTGCATTGCGGTAAAGTTCGAGTTCGAGATTGTCATTTTCCAGTGGCACCATGTCACGCTATTTTACAAAATGGGGATTGTTAGTTTCGATGGCCCGATGCGATTTCAATGTGTCACGCCGAAGGTAAAAATTGATATTTCCAGTGACGAAAATTTTAATTCTTTCCAGGGGTAATTTGGTCCTTTTTAGTGACCTTAATCAGTTTAAAACACGTTAATTAATACCTAAAAGATGATTTAGTCACTGTTTGTTCAAATTTTCCCCAAATCAAGAAAGTTCTCTCTCAAATAGAAAACCTTAAACCTTAAGAATCAAGAACAAATGTTAAGAACACTAACAAGAAACTTCATGAATTTAATTACCCAGGTATGTTAGGTGTTCATCCTTAGGTTCCTTTCACCCTTGGAGTTCAAAAACCCTTTTTCAAAATAAAAGTTATAATATTCATGTTGAACATGATGGAATTAGTTTGCATTCATGTATGTATTGTTGTATGGGTTTCAATTCTGGATGAACCACATGTTTCCTGTAAACCAATTAGCATTCATGTTGAGTTAAGTAAATTCTCAAGTTAAAACATTTGAGATTTGTGAGTTGAATGTTTTATCCATGATGTTTATATGTGTTTATTATTATGTGAAATAGCCATGCTCCCCAAGTGTTTGATAAAATGCCTCAATGAATGAACTTTCACTAAGTGACTAGCTATTATACATTCAAGATTGTGCTATGTTTTACTATTTATAATATCAAGTCCTAGGGATATTTAATACCCGAAATATAGTTGTTTACTTTGATCACTGTTGTTACAGAATAGTCTCAGTAAGGCAAGAAAGTAGTCTTCAGTCAGTATTCACAATCAGTGTGAGTTCATTCAAGCCAGTCCAGTTATGATCAGTTCCCGTGTCATTTTTGTTGGAAGTAGGATTCAGCACCTAGCGAACCCAGGGATGGGGAGGTTGACCCTTAGTAGAAATCCCTGAGCTATAGAACTACGTAGGTAGCATAGGGTAAGCCGTCCTTATGCCTGACTAGGGTTGACACAACCATGTATATATTTCATGAGTCTTCCTGCTAGATTACGGTTGATATAGCATTCTTAGTATCTCATGGCAAGGTGTTAATACCCTTCCAACTGGGGTGACAGGTTTGACCCCAAATTAGTTTACATCGGGGTATGTCGGTTAAATGAACACTCCTACAATCTCAGTTTTAGTCTTCAGTATAGAACTCAAGCAAGTTCTACAAAACCATGGTTGTCAGATATCAGTTACTCAGTAATTATTTATTTAGCCAACAAAACTCAGTACTCAGTTACAGTATAATCTCAAATTCTTGACATGTATATTTGTATATGTATAGTATTGCAGACTTGGTGTTTACCGTAGTTTTAGTTCCCCATGTACTCTTATTCAGTTATTGTTCAAGCATATGAGCCCATGCATATTATCCTCACCTCATCTAGCATAAAATACATTCCATGTAATGACGCATACTCTATCTTTGAGCTATGATGTCTTATATCATAGGTTCGAATGCTCAAGTTCCTGACCAAACTTAGCAGCAGCAGTTATAGTGGTGAGTCCTTATATTTCAAGCACAAAGCTTATTTATTTCAGTATTTTAGTAGATATTTCATTCAGAGTTAGTTGGGGGGTTTGTCCCATCAACTCCATATTCAGACAATTAGAAGCTTTCATACTAGCTTAGTCAATTATTTAGTTTTCAGATGTTATGATAAGTTATTATTACAATATTTTGAGAAACTTATAGAACTTTTCAGATTTCTTCTGCATAAATTTTCATGATTATTAATCAGTGCTAACAGCAGCTACCAGTCATGGGTTAGTTTGTGACCCTTCGAGGTCGTAAGCATCGTGTAACGTCTAGGCTATAGACTAAGGGCATTACAGAGCCTCAAATAGAGCCATCTAAATACTGGAATAATCACTATTATTATACTTGAATTTAATTAAAGGCTAGTGGTAATCCCAACAGCCCTTATAGTCAACTACTCACGCTCTTAACATGTCCTCAAGAGTTTGAATGGTCCTCTCTACCTTACCATCTGTCAGAGGGTTCCCCTTCGTGTTCTCACTTTATTTTATTTATGATAAGTCTTGGGAGTGTGTGGCTCAACCCCTGACCACCCCGAGAGATGAGAGCCCCAGTTAAGGTCCGTTTCTTGGAAAAAAATTTGTTTGAGGGTGGAAGGCTGTACTGAGGTAAACTTGGGTACCAAGACCATTCTGAAAAGCTTTCCAGAAGTGAGAGGTAAACTGAGTACCTTTGCCTTAAATGATAGATAGCGAAACACCGGGCAACCTAACCAACTTTCTAATATAGATCTTGGCATAGTCCTCATCTGAATATGAAGTATGGGGTAGCAAGAAAAGGGCTATTTTGGTCATCCTCCCTACAATGACCCAAATTAAATCATGCTGCTGATGTGTATGAGGCAAAACTGTCACAAAATCCATGTTCACTACTTGCCACTTCGAAGTAGGAACACTGAACTCTTTCTTGGACCCACTAGGCTTTTGATGTTCAATCTTAACCTGTTGATAAGTGGAGCACTTAGCTTCAAACTTTGCAATATCCCTCTTCATCCCACTTCACCAATAGATTTCTTGTAGATCGCAGTACATCTTCGTGATACCTGGATGAATCAAGTAATGCGCACTATGCACTTTTGTAAGAATTCACTGTCTCAACTCATCAACACACGACACACATAATTTACCCTGACAGCAAAATACATCATCTCCCCCATGAGAGAAAACCTCTTCTTTTTTATCCCTAACTGACTCTTTCAACTTCACCAAACTAGGATCCCTAGTTTGCTTTTCTTTCGCTTCGACAACCAAAGAAGATTTCTAACTATTCCATACCCAAATGCTATCCTCAGCTGAATCAACCAAACGATCACCTAACCTAGTAAGCAGATGAAATTCCTGAAATAACTTCTTCTAGTCATCTTCAACATGAGCAACACTACCTATAAATAATCTACTTAGGGAATCTGCCACTATATTGGCCTTGCCCGGGTGATACAAAACACTCATATCATAATCTTTCAACAACTCTAACACCTTCTTTGGTAGAGGTTCAAATCTTTCTACAAAAATACATACTGGATGCTCTTGTGGTCTGTGAATACATCAACATGCACTCCATACAAGTAGTGCCTCCAAATCCCTAAGGAAAACACAACAGCCGCTAGCTCAAGATAATGTATAGGGTAATTCTTTTCATGGGCCATAAGTTGTCTAGAGGCATAGGCCACAACCTTACCCTTTTATATTAAAAAACACCCTCGAACTAACACTGAAAGAATCACAGTACATAAAAAACCCATATTAACTATCTGGCAATGTCAAAACTGGGGTTGTGGTGACTCGAGTCTTTAACTCCTAAAAACTTTTCCCACAAGAATATGACCACTGAAACTTAACTTTATTCTGAGTCAATCTGGACATGGGGGATGCAATAGAAAAAAATCCTTCAATTAACTACTGGTAATAGCCAGCCAAACCCAAGAAACTGTTGATATCTGACAGAGAGATAAGTCTAGTCCAGTTTCTCAACGCTTGGGTCTTTTGAGGATCAACTCTAATGAAATCACCGGAAATAATATGGCCAAGGAAATATAGTGATCTTAGCCAAAATTCACACTTACTTAATTTAGTAAATAATCGATGGGCTCTAAGAGTCTACAATACTATTATCAGGTGGTCTGCATGATCAGTTTTATTATGGGAATAGACAAGAATGTCATCAATGAAGACTATGAAGAACATGTCCAAGTATTGCTTCAACACTCGGTTGATCAAGTCCATAAAGTCTACTGGGACATTTGCGAGATCAAATGACATGACTAGAAAATTGAAGTGACTATACCGAGTTCTAAAAGCTTTTTTTGGAATGTCCCATTCTCTGACTCTAAGATGATGATAGATGGATTTGAGGTTTATTTAAGAAAAATAAGTGGAACCCAGAAGTTGGATGAATAAGTCATCAATTCTGGAAAGTGGATATTTGTTTTTTATTGTGAATTTGTTAAAATGATGGTAATCAATACACATTCTAAGAGAACCATCTTTTCTACGCACGAACAGAACTGGTATGCCCCATGGGGAAATATTGGGCCTGATGAATCCCTTATCTAAGAGATATTTCAACTCTTTGAGTTTGGATGGATCCATTCTATATAGAGGAATAGAGATAGGCTGGGTGTCTGGAAGAAGGTCTATTCTGAAGTCAATTTCCCTTTCGGGAGGAAGTCCGACAAGATCTTTAAGGAATATAGCTGGAAATTCCCTTACTACTGAAACTGACTCAAGATTTGGAGTCTTAGAATTAGAGTCCTTTACTCGGACAAGATGATAAATACACCCTTTGGATATCATTTTCCTCGCTCTAAGGTACAAAATAAGCTTTCCCCTAAGCGCTGTAGTACTACCCTTCATTCAGCAACTGGTTCATTTGGAAACTAAAAATGAACTACTCTATTTCGGCAATCCACTGAAGCATAATAGTAATGGATCCAATCCATCTCGAGAATGACTTTAAAATTTGTCATCTCTAACCCTACAAGGTCTACTAAAGTATCTTTTTGAGACACTATAATAAACAATTCCTATATACCCACAGGCTACGATAGACTTACCCATGGGGCTAGACACTTAGAAAGACTCTACTAAAATTTTGGAACTAATTCCGTAGTTGACTACTATATAAGGGGTTACAAAAGAAAGAGAAGCTCTAGGGTCTAGTAAAGCATAAACATGTAAATGAAAGACATGAAACATACCAATAACTATGCCAGGAGAAATTTTCTGATCTTGTCAGGACTGAAGTGCATAGAGCTTGTTCTGACGCTGACCACTAGTAGTGTTGGAAGCGGTGCCTTGCTGAGTCGGGTGGCCAGCTGGAACTAATGACTTATGAGGCTGGCCCTGCTGGAGTAAATCCCTTTCTTTCTGAGCAACTACCCAAAACTCACAGATCCGATGGCCTGACTTGCCACATCCAAAGAATACATCACTGCTAGCTCCACACTCACCCTGATGGTTTCTACCACATTTCTAACAAAGAGAATTTGTATGACCACTATTTACGTTGCCTTGGAACATAGAGCCTGGCGCTCTATCCCTATCATCTTCTTTAAATTTATGTACTTTGGAACTAGCTGAAGATAGAGCTGGGACTGAAGAGTTTTAATAGAACTGAGGACGGTTACCGACTTTTGACTTTGGCTGAGTAAAATTAAATCTACCTATCCTACACTTTTTGTTCTCTCTCTCTCTCCCTATTCTGCTCCTTAATCTGTTAACCATGTACCATGAGCTTACATATGTCCATATCCTTAATTAAGATCGCAGCCCTATAATCTTTGGCCATAATGTTAGATACACTAGACATTAACTTGCTCATCCTATACTACTATCAACCACCATATAAGGAGCATACCTAGCTAGCTGAGTAAACTTTAGGGAATAATCCTTCACACTAATGTTTCCCTACCTCAAATTGATACACTCTAACACTTTGTCTTCCCTCAACCCTAATAGGTAGAATCTATCTAAGAAGGTTGTAGAAAACTTTTCCCACTCTACAGGCCCTACATCTGTGCCTCTATCCCTTTTTAACTGCTATAGGCTACATCCTGTAGCTGGTAAGCAGCCAATTCAGCACTCTCACTTAAAGTCACACCCATAATATCTGTCACCTTTGGACCATGTCTAAAAATTCTTGTGGATCTTGTTTAGTTTTGGATCTCGACAACAGGGGAGGATTCATTCGGGTAAAGTCCCAAATCCTAGCTGCGGCATTATTGGATACTGGGTTGGGCACAACAACGGTTTGATAAACATTCTGAGATGATATAGAATAAGATAGAGTAGTAAATGCAACTCTAAACTTTGCATGAGAAACATGCTCATTCATGGGATTTTCTAAAATAGGTGGAGGTGTTGGCTGGTTCACATTTCTTTTACTGTTTATCTTTCTAAGAGTCATGTTCTATAAACGGAAGAGAGAATAGATTAGACAGAGAGTGTAACATGAGCTCATGGTCAGTTATACGATATGAGCACTGAAAGAAGGGAATCTTTTCTAAAAACACCTCGTAGCCTCTTGTCCTTAAGTGTAGTGCACTTCATACACATGCATAAGACTCTACTTGATGTTGCTTTTAGACTTCCTAGGAAACTTTAAAACCTAGCTTTGTTTGTAATGCCCCAATAGTACACCCTAAGTGCCATACGGTTCTTACAGTCTTGAGGGACCACAAGCTAACTCATGAGTGGGTACCTACTGTGAGCACTGAATAAAACTAATAACAATAGATAGTATGTGGAATTTAATAAAGGAATGCCATAAGGTTGTAAATCATAGTTCTGATAAAGTCTGTAAAACAAATCTGAGAATACTAATATGACATTTGATAATGACAACTAAAAACGGATGATTGACTAACTGACTATACTTGTCTGAAAAGCCTCTACTGACTAACTATGGAGTTGATGGGACAAACCCTCAACTAACTTTGACTGAATGGAAAAATATTAAACAGATGGAATAACAGAGATAAATAAACTATGTCCTCAAAACATGAGGAATCACTACTTCTAGGTCTAATAATCTGGAAAGTTTATGCATGATCTGGGAACTGAGCATTTGAATCTATAATATGATACATCATAACGCAAGAAATGAGTATGCAGTTAGTACTTTGAATGTATTGATATGATAAATGAGGTAGGTTGATATGCATGGTTTCATGTATAGGAGTAATAACTGACTCAATGAATAACATAAAGTACTAAATAGAATGCATTAAATCAGTAAATCATGAGAATACATGACCAAGAATAAAACAAGTTTTGAATATAATCTGTAAACTGAAATAATGAGTACTCATACATGAATAACTGATAACTATACGCTATGGTCAAGCAAATCTAAAACTGAATGAGCTGATTACTGGACTGTGACTGTGGGAGCTATCATCAAACCTAAATGCCCCAATGAGCAATTTGGGGTCCAACCTATTAGCCCAGTTTAAAGGTTTTCAGTACTGTTCAACGTGTACTAACACTGGATGCATGGATCCACTAAAGTGTTGTCACAAAGGACTAAGGGTGTTAAGCCTAAAATGATGGGTGACCTATGAGAGGCAGTCAAGCTTGAACTGACGGGTGACTTCTCAAATCCTACGCTAGCTACATAGTTCTAGAGTACAAGGACTGCTACTAATGACTCTGTCTATACTTATGGGAAGTTGTTATCCCGGTATTCTCTTGGTGCTAAATCCTACTCCCAACTGAATTGACTCAGAATATGGAACTTTTCTAAGCTTAACTGATTATGGTACTGACTGAACTAATATTTCTCATAATATGTCTGAAACTAATCTTAAGATACTGAGGCTACATAAACAACTAATTTTTCAGGTATTCATAACCCCTAGGACTTAATAGCAATAATAGAAAAATAATACTAAAAATTTACGGAAAAATATGAAAGCATTCATTCAAAATTCATCCTTGTAGGCATTTCATCAAATACTTGATATGCATGGTGTAAACTAAGCATGGGAATAGTTTAAAAGCTTGTTGTAATGGCATGATTTCAACATCAACATCAGTAATTATGGTTTAAATCAGCAAATAATAGTCTTTAAACGTATGGGTTTGATAACAACAACAATTTCATGTAAAAATGGTATAGAGTTGCAATTCATGAGAATTCATGGTTAAAATTACAATAATTTGTAAAGATCACAACTTTGGATTTAAAATTGGATACTTAGACTCCATGGGTGAAAGGAACCTATGGATGAACGTTTAACATTTAGTTGGTGAAATTGAGAAAGATCTTGATTAATCTTGTAGCTTGGTCATCAATGTTGGATGAGTTAGGATTTGTTTTTTGAAAGAGGGCTACTTTAATTTGGGAGAATTGTGAAATAATGAGCAAATAACTCTTTCTTGGGACTTAAATCTCGTGTTTGGATTGAATAAGCTGAAGGGAAAGGACTTAAATGCCCATGGTAATTAAAACTTGGAACTGGAACTGAAAATCCTGATTTTGACCTTCAACACAATGTGGTGCAATCGCGTTGGACCACTGGAAAAGGACAATCCTCATTTTGTCCAATGACGCGCTGCAGTGCCATCGTGTTGCACTACTGAAAATGGATAATTCCGAACTGGCACCTTGGCATGATGAGGTGCTATTGCGGCGCCTCACTAAACGTTAATTTGACCCTTGGTGTGACATGGTGTTATTGTGGTGGTCCACTGAAAAATGATAAACTTGATTTTGTCCATCTCCGTGATGCGGCCTTATCACGATGTGCCACTGCCTTTCACTAAAAAGGTCATAACTTCTTACTCGGGTATCGTATTTCGGCAAAATTGGAATCGTTGGCAAGGTAATTAAATTTATTATCATTTTTTGGGTCTTGATATGGAAATATCTGATTAGAATAAAATCTAAGGTTGTTTGAAGTTGAGTATAATAATATTCTTCTCGAAAACTCAATCGGTAAGGAATATTTTGATCCGTCTAATAGCTGGGAGTTATTTGAGGCCTTACTACACATCAAACTCACTCATAAAACTACCAAAGTACTATAAGATACTTTTAATGAGTTTGAAACATGTTTCTAACATTGGTTTGGATTTTTGGGGTATTACAGTTTCATACCCGACGTTTATCCTATTTTTACTATCCATTGGTGCCACTTCAATGTCGGGGCACATCTGGATGACTAATATGATTTCTTGGGATTTGTTTGGTTACCGATTATTTACATTTATTTTCTATAATTTCTTCTTGTGTGTCCCACCGACTTAAGGGGGGAACGGTTGGGTTAACTGTTTTCTTCAGTGGGCCTAGCAGGCTTATGGAGGTCAATTAGATTATGTTTGATTTGACTTTTATTACTGAGTTACTCATATTTTAGTATATCTTATACTTATTTTTTTATCACATTTGTATAGCTCGATAGTTGTTTACCTTTCTATTCCTATTTATTATTGACTTAGATTGCACCCTCGCATTTTAGTAATCTTTTCCTGTATTGATCTAAGTTGGCCGATGATTCCTACTGAGTACTCATTACATTGGTACTCATACTACACTTTTGCATCTTTAGCCTGGTGCAGATTCGAGTACTAGCAGTTGGCGTTGATGTGATTCCTATTTTCC
Source organism: Capsicum baccatum var. pendulum (assembly GCA_030864225.1). Lineage (NCBI taxonomy): Eukaryota > Viridiplantae > Streptophyta > Magnoliopsida > Solanales > Solanaceae > Capsicum > Capsicum baccatum. The sequence goes on from CM061556.1 coordinate 229,506,733, forward strand.
AGTATTGATCCACAGCAGGGTGAGGTTGTTGTCATTTGAGGCTGATACTCCTCTGTTTGTTCCTGTTTAGTCATTTGTATGATACTTCTTGTATATATTGGGTATGTTTTGAATTATGTCTAGTACTCCGGATATATTTTAGTAGTGACTCTAGTACCGACCTTATCAGGTGTTGGGAGAAATTTATTTGTATATTTTGGTCCTTCTCCTCATCTCATTTTGATATACTTTATATGTTTCCTCTTATTTTTCACTTATTATTACTACTATTTTCATTATATGTGGTCTTTTCTAATTTTTACGCGTTAGCCCGTTAACAATTATTTCGGACTATGACTTGACTTGTCTATTGGTGGGATAAAGTACGCACCATCATGACTTAACAAATTGGATCGTGACATAAGGGTTCTAACATTTTCAAATGTCCACACACTAATGATGTTGAGGAGCATTATACTTTAGATCACATAAAATTTAAGCTTATCACTCTAACCGGAATCACAAACAAAAATTTAGTTTCATTTGGTCATAATCATTTAAATGATCCATAAAATTTATCATCTAATTCAATTTTCTATAATAATTAGTATATAATCTTTTTCCTTGTCAGGATAATGCAAAAAAGAAAATAGAAATTTAAATATCCAATGTAGTTTTGAAGTTTCGGCACATAATACATAAACTATACATGCACGTACATGATACCGGTGAGAGAAAACCTAATCACGTAATTGTTTTCTATCTAAGGTAAATTATTAATTAAAAATTTATTACTTAACTCAAAATACTACAAAAGAACTAATTGCACTTTCTTGAGTTGACATTGGTGTGGAGAATGTGTAGTAGGAAAGAAGGTTAGTAGGATAAGAGAGTTCCCTTGCTTTTCTAGGTTTTAGGCTTGTTGGTGTTTGTCGTTGTACTAGCCATAATATTATAGTTCTTGCTTGTGATATCTATCATAATCTCTTGCTTGTTGTGGTTTAATTATCCTACTATTTTATTGTTGTTCTTGTTTATTTCCTCCAAACTTTGAATTGTTTCTCTTGTTGGTTTTCATACTTTTTTTTCCTATTTTCTTCTTCTTTGTACTTGGACTTGTTGTACTTAAACTAAGGGTGTTACAAAAGTAGGCTCTCTGACTTCACGAAGTAATGATAAGGACTACGTACACTCTACTCTTTTCATATCTCACAAGTTGTGGGTCTTTGACTTGATATGCTATTATTGTTGTCATTATTATAGCCTAGAGTGACGCAGCATAACCTAACATAATTTAATTTTCAATCAGAAAAATTATAAAGTATAATTTAGATTATAGTCTTGCCTCTCTACTTCTTTGGAGGTAGTATTATGGTATGCGTACATTCTACCCTCCCCAAACCCCACTATGTGAGAATACACTGGAAATGTTGTTGTTGTAATTTAGATTATAATCTTACATCTCGAGATTTCAAATGAACAAAAAATGATTTTTTTATATATGAAACAAAATAACTAATTGTTCAGCAAAAAACTCCTCTATTAATGCATGTTCTTTTAGAAGTAATCCTGCTTTAAACAAGAAAAACTGAACTCTATGCAATAATTTTACCACGAGAAGTATAGTTTCAAACTCTAAATATACAACATAAGTCTTTAGTGTTTTGTCGCACGCTTCATAAACTAATACTAATACATAAATACTGATGAGAAGAGATCTGAAACGTGTGACATTTCTTGCCACTTGAGGTGCATCGCATTGATTATAGGCACACGTACCCCTCAAAACTATACCTGAAGTATTTATGATACATCTAAATTATATGGGGTCCTATTACCCTCTCCCCTCTAAACTCATTTTTTCTATATATCTGTGTTGACATTACTATCAAGTCAACACAAATGTGTACAAAAAATACTCTACTACTTGACAGCTACGTTAGCAACATGAAACACAAAAATATTGAAAAAATGAGTTTACGGAGATAATAGAACCCCCGTAAAATTTAGGTGTCAAAAGAATGTCGGTATAATTTACAGGGGTACATGTGCCTTATCACAATTTAATACAACAACATTAACATAACCATCATAATTTAGGGGCAGGTTCTATGTGCGATAATTTTATTATCATAAGCATAATTTTAGAATATGATGTTCAACGATTTTAATATTTTGTAGCATATCACACAAACTTATACATGTACGTAATGTTGGTGAAAAGAGAATTGACCACATTATTTTTTTTCCATTTTGAGCAGAATTACACTTAGTATGCTGATAACTTAACCAAAAATATTAACAAAATATCAAAGGCTCTTTTCGGAAATATGAGTAAATCTTATAATGTAATCAAATGTAACCCAGAGTAATATAATATGATCTAAAATGGTCTAATTATTTATTATGAAAATTGATAAGTTAATTTTTAATTAAATTATTCAACGACATCTTAGCATTCAGTCAACATTATTCTAGTTCATCTCAAATATGCAAATGTACATAAAGAATTTATATTAGATATAAATAAAAAAATAACAATCATTGTATAAACGCGACATTTCGAGTAATATTTTTTTTATTGAATTAATATGTTTTGTGATAAACATATGAAAAAAAATTATTCTAACAATTCTCTCCATTAATCTAATATATGTATATTAATTATTCAAATGCATTTGTTTTTATTGTGTAAGTTATTATGAATTTTACAAATTTGGACTCATTAATGAATTACAAAATATGCACACCTGTCACTAATTTTGAGCCGATTTTAATATTACTCCTTTTTTACATATCAATCAATTTTTTTGAGATTATATATGTATATTTGTCTAGTTTGATATTGAAATTACATATTTTATGCAAAACATAAGATAAACAACAATAATATATTTCTTTTCTCAATTCACTTTTTCACTTCACCTATTTACCTTTTAATTCTCGGTTTCTCAAACTTTTGTGTGTATGTTGTAGTTCTTTCAAGTCTAAGAGGAGGAAAAGAGAAAAGAAAAAAGGGTAAAGGAAAGGTAGAGAAAATAAATTCAAAGAAGTTTTTCATCATTTAAACAATTGATTTAATTTTTTTAATTGATAGATTTGCTAAGGTTTTTGATTTTTATTCCTCAGAAAATGTCAAAAGGTGAATTTTTATAGAGAGTGAGGCATATTTAATTGTTATTCCTTTGTCTTTTTCATTGTAAAATTTGTTGCTTTTTCTATTTTCACAGCATGAAGAGATTGAGAAAGGATGCAAATCATAAGCAATTATTTGATTCTTTCCGTGGCGAATCGTAAGTTCTTTGTTTTCCGTTCAATTTTGAATGAACTATCAAAATTTTTAACTTTTAGTCCAAAACAAGCACTAATTTAAAATGAATGCGAGTGTAACTTAACGCTATTAGAGTATATGGATAAAGGAGGTCCCCAACAATAAATTTGATCGATAACCTTTGGTTGAGGTTCTATGTATTAATTTTTTTTCTCGAATAAATCTACAATCAATCACAAATTTCTGAAAATAGTCTGGATAGAAGAGGTGGTGAGAAAAGTGCTGACAGAGTTTGTGCTAGTAAATAAAACTGACAATTGATGATGCATTTTCTAGTTTGAAACAAGTTTGGGACTTGCTTCCACACCAATGGATAAAGTATAACATGATCTTTCATATTATGATAAATCATAAGAATCGAAGGTTTGCTGCTGCAATTTACCTAGAGTAGGTCTTATAATTTTTTTCTATCACATAAGATTATTAGGCAGAACTGAAGATAAAGAGAGTTGTATTGGTTTGGGAGGATCTTTACACATTTGAAAAAATATTGTTTTCCCTCTCAAGTATATATTAGCTAGTTAAGGTAATCACATATAATAAATAACAAATGAAAGAGAATGATTTACTATAAAAAAAAATACCAAAAATGGCCCCAGTGTTGATATCCACTACTATCTTTTCTCTCTCTGTAACACCCCTCAGTTTTTGGGCTAAAGTTTAAATCGGCTTTTCTACGCATATAGACCTAAACTAAATGATTCATTGTTAAAATATGTGTGATGATCAATACTATAATGTGTGAATACCTTTGAACATGATTTAAGGTCACAAAAATCCCCTAACTCAAAGATGATGTGAAAACTCTCCTATCGATTAAGTTTTGGTGATTGTCTAAACTTGGGTCAACTTTCATCGATCATATCTTTTTTTATATAACGAGTTAGAAGTCCTACTAAATATCAAATGAAAGGTCTCTGAGTCTTCTTTCTAACACCATCGGTTTCCCCTTAATCTAATATCGGGGTAAAAAATTATTACAATTTTACAGAGAGGTATCAGGCTGATGAAAGTGCGGCGGTCAAAGTGATGGACCGTCATGCCATTGATGGCTAGTCAAGAATTCCGCTGGAACATAGGCAATGAGCTCTTTATATGGCCAATAAATAGCGGTTGGAGCGATGGTCCATCACCAGACTAACGGTTCATCAACCAAACTATCAGTCGAGGCCAAATCGCGCAAAAAGTACATTTTTAGTGGGGTATTTTGGTACTTTTCCTTCCCCAAAGCCTCTCACATGAATTAAATTACACCCTAAATATTATTTACTCAAATATTCTCAGTTTTATAACATATGAAATCCTTTTCACTATTAAGAACAAGATCAAATTAGGGTTTCCTCCAAGAACAAAAAATCAAGAAATCAATCCTTAAGTCTTAAGATTTCCAAGGAACATATCCAGATTCGAGTTCTACTCTTTAAACTAATTAATCTAAGGTATGTGAAATTTTTCTAAACTACATGGGAATGATAAAATTATTTCAATAACATTTAAACGTTGAGAAATAGTGGATTTACGAAAGGGTATTGAAATTTCAACTATAATTAAGCAGTGTGAATCTTTCTTGATAATAAAGTTTTGGTCTTGAGGCCTTCCCCCTTAAAATTGATTATTGTTCATATATATATATATATATATATATATATATAAGTGCGCATATGGTTTGACATTTAAAACTTTAATTGAGAGCATGAATAATTATAATTCCTCCCTTGTTATAAAGCCCCTTGTGTTTATATGTTATGAATTATTCGATTTCATATTAAAAAACATATTACAAATGTCTTTACTATTTTTTAATACTTGATTCTGATTATGAATTTAAAAGAGGGAGTTTTTCTAGTTTATATAAATGAGAAGTGATGATTTTAAAGAGTTGCATGGTTTTTCACAAAATACATGACCACTACACCTTTGTTGAAATGTTGAAAAGACATAGTCTTCACATAATTTGACATATGTTTTGAAGTATAAATTCTCATGAACTGTCTGAATGTTTTTGTGGACTGAACACTATTTTGAATAAAGAGAGCCAACATATGATAATGTGTGGCCTAGAGATATGACTTACAAGTCTTGGTATGACGATACTAATCAGATTGAATACCATAACGGATTAAGATTTTTAGATTTTGATTTCAGAGAATGCATGTCTTAAAAATTTAAAAATGGGCTTAAAGACCACTAGGTGGTTTCCCGAAGAAAGCTTGAGTTAAGATAACTTCTAGCCCAAAATCGTGTTTTGCTGATGCGGATTTACTATATCCCCAATAGGAACCATGCTCTGCCTTATCCCCTTTGGCATACTATAGATAGAGACTCCAACCCTTGTGGAAAACTTGGGTCGGGGGCTTGACTTTCGAGTTAAGAGAAAATTTCATATATCCCATGGGATTGTAGAGTTTTATGGTATGCCACCTAGCTCAGAAGTAAGATAAAGAGTGAGTCATGGATTTTAGATAATTATTCAAAGTCTTTTAAATATGACCATGTGTTTTTCATATATCATATATAAAATTATTTATAAATTGCTCTCACTTATGTTATAGAAAAATACATTATTTTGGATTGATCTGCATACCAGTACATCTGTATTGATTCCCTATATTTAAGGCTTCTAAGATACAGTCCTAGGGTCCTGTTAAGCAATGGATTGATTTGTTTGAAGTCTGTAGCTGGTGAGCCTCCTTTACTTCGGAAGACCTAGATTAGAACTTATTTGTGATATTTTTTTTTGATTCATGGTCCGACTAGTGGACTTGCCTGAGATTTTAGACAGATGGCATTTTCAGTTGTTAGAGATTTCGCAGACTAGTTTCAGGTGTTTTGAATATTTCATGAACTCATTTTTTGTGTTGTTCAGTTAAAGAAAAAGATAGTGACCATGTTTCCATTTTGTACTATTTTTTTTGCTAATTTACTATATTGTATGAATGTTGTGCATAATTTCCAGATAGAGAAGGGGCGCTCGGGCCTTCATGGTTCAGGATGCTCGTTACGGCTAGGGATCCAACTCGGGTCATGACAACCTTGATATCAATGCACGATTCATGATCCCAGGGTGTCTGTGAAATCATGTTTAGCAAAGTCTTTCTTATAGATTTATTGTTCACCACACTTATAATTAGGAGGCTATTGGAAATTAGGAGTTGTTTCTTATTCATTCATACTCTAGTTCATGATATAGCGTCATCCATAAGAAAGTTATCTAAAATTCCTTCCTTGTTCCAATATCATGGGCCATGCCTCATTGTCGAGGAGATAGAAGTCTAAGAGTATATGTAACACCCTATATTTTGGGCTAGAATAAAAACCATCACTCTAACACGTTGATAATCCTAAAGCCTTAAATCCTATGCCAATTTGTCATGTTAATAAATTATATAATATGTAAATCAATTTAAGCATGAATTTAGACCATAGAGGTCCATCAACTCAAGGATGAGTTGAAACTATTTCGATCGATTAAATTTTAGAGGAAATTGTAGTTTTTGTCAGCTTCCATCGACCATAACACTCTATATATGTCGAATTAGAGAGCCTACTATGTGTCAAATGATAGGACTTTGAGTTAACTTTCCAACGATACCAAATTTTGTAAAATCTGACACCCGAGCAAGAAGTTATGGCCTATCAAAGTAGTATGCGTCGCCTAACCAATTGTACATGGCCACTGGAAAGCATATGCGGCGCCTATGTAAATATAAGCGTTAGCATATGCGGCTCCTATGTAAATATAGGCGATAGAATATGCGGCGCCTATGTAAATATAGGTGATAGCATATGCGGGGCCTATGTAAATATAGGTGATAGCATATGCAGTGCCTATGTAAATATAGATGATAGCATATGCGGCTCCTATCTTATGGTTTCAAGTGACTTAAACACTCCATTTTTTGGGCAAAATGGTCCTTTTCCCACCCTTATTCAGCCATAAACACGAAATTCAGTCCCCAATTCTCCAAAATACATCCACATTCATCTAAAAATTCTCAAGAACACTCCCAAGGGTTTCAAACTAAAAACCCAACTAAATTAAGATTCAACCGTGGGTTTTCAAAATTAATTAGAGATTCGGAATCCCCAATCCACAGGCTTTAAGAATCACCTATTATTTTCCGAAATAGAAGTACGCGGAATTTTCCTAAATTCTCATAGGCATAGAAAAATCATGTTTTAGAATGGGGTTTTTGAATCTATGTATATATTCAAGTATTAAGTATTTTAACATCATTGTTTTGGTCTTTTGACCTTCCCCAAAGTGATTTGAGAATATAAATGTATGAAATTATGTATTTAAGAATCAATTCTTGTTGAGAGCATGATTTTCGGTGAATTCCTTCTTATTATGAGTTTTTTAGATTTCTCATAGCATATGAATTATTTTACAATGCATCCTTGAAAAGCACTATATGAAAGGATTGAACTCTTGTTATGATTTAAAGGTGGTTTTACATCACTAAAGAGGGAATCTAGCATGAATGTTTAATGATCATAATGCATGTAATGAAAGAGTGCATGGATTTACTAAAGGCTCTAGACCACCATATGTTGATGAAGTTTTTGCATGATTTTGACTTGAGTTTCGAAACACGAAATCTTCTATATCAGTTTCATATTTTTGGTGGTCTAAATTATGCTTTAAATAAAAGATTTAGCTTAATGTATTATGGCTCAGAAATTATGACTTTCAAGTCTTGGCATGACGATACCAATTCAGACCAATGCTATATCAGACTTAGACTAATAAACATTTCAGACTATCATGATTTTAGATATTCAAAATATTGCATGTACAGAAATGGTTAAAAATGGGCACACAAATATGTTAGGTGGTTCCCTGAAGAGGGCTTGAGTTCAAGAAACTCATTGCCTAAAACCATGGTTTGCTGACCTGGGTATATTAATATACGCTGACTTAAGTGTCGTGTGGCATATTAGATTCAGGAACTCTAACCCTTGTGGCATACTCGGGTTGGAGGCTTCTCCGGCGAGTCAATGACGGATTCCATATCGCCTGTAGATTATTAGACTTGTAGGAGATACCACCTAACTTAGAAGTAATACACAGATTAGAGTTTGGGACTTACAGACAGGTTACATATTTTCAGAAGGTGTCCATGTATTTTTCAGAAACTATTTTATGCATAATATTTGATGAACATTTGCTCTAATGTATTATATATATATGTTCAATTACTCTATTTCGGATTGCTTTGCGTGCCAATATTATTGTATTGGCCCCCCTTCCTCCCAGCTACTGAGTCATGGTCTAGGAGTCTAAATCCTCAGTAGAGTCTACAAACAGGATTATCTCAGAGTTCAGTTGGTCAGCCTTCTTTTCTTCGAAAGGCCCAGTCATTTAGGTATTTATTTTAGTATGTTTTTGGTTTGCTGGGGGCCTTGTCCCAGTTATTTAGATAGTATGTCAGTAGAGATTTCGCAGACTATTGTAGATGTTTATTAAATATTGTTGGGCTTGTTTTCAGGAATTTAACTATTTTTAATTGTTGACCATGTTTCAGTATTATTGTGTCCATTCTGTATTACTTTGATAATATGAATTATATGCTTGATTACCATATAGATAGAGGGCATTTGGGCCTTCGGCTTCAGGAATTCTCATCATGGATAGGGCCCTAGTTTGGGTCGTGACAAACTTGGTATCAGAGAACGGTTCCTGGTCCTAGGGTGTCTATGAAATTGCATCGGGTAGAGTCTTGTTTATGGGTGTATAGCGCGTCACACTTATAAGTAGGAGGCTACAAGGCATTTAAGAATGTCTCTCTTTCTTCATGGTCTAGTTCATGCTATAGAGTCAGAATGTTCCTCCTTCATACACTAATTCTTTCTATGGTGTCACTCATACGAAAAGAAAAGTTATCCTAATTTCTTCCTCACTCTGGTATTCAAGATATTCTCCGATTATCTAGCAAACATATCAGAAGTCACACAAAGGATGGAAGAGGTGTTCCCTGGTGTAAAATTGCGTCCTCATTCCTATAAGGCGTTCTATTAAGACAAGAGTAAGATGTGTATTCTTGAGTTATTAAATATTGTGTATCAAGCTTCTATCTCTTGTAATCTTGATATCATTGTGTTGTTGAAAACAAATGTCTAGTGAAGCCGTGTGAGGCCTATTTCGATTCACTAGCATAGGTGCCTTGTCATTTATCTTATTCTTCTTAAAAACAGAAAAATCAAAATCTAGTGAAGCCGTGTGAGGCCTATTTAGATTCACTAGCAACTTGCTGTTCATCTTGTTGTTCTTCTGTTTGTTGGAACTGTATTTCCACCCAAGTAGCAGTATAAGTTAGAGTGTCGGTGTCATGACCTATTGGTAGTGAAATTAGACCAAGAAGTTTGTGATATAAAGTCATAAGGTTAGAGGTCAGAGTGAGGGTGACTTTTGTGATTAAATCTTTATAGTTGAATAACCGTTGATTGAGAATGATTTACCCTTTCATGGTGATATACTAATGTGGTGGTACCATTTATGGATTGTATGGTAGTCCATGGAGGAAGTGTTAACTCAGAATGTTATTTGTTTTCTTCCTTTCAAAATTGAGAAAGAGCCAGAGTGGATATTTAAGGTAGTTATAGAAACCCCTTACAGGCTATGAATGAAAATGGATAGATTAGCTCATAGGTTATAAGCATAGACTCATTGTTATATGGGGTATTTGAAGGTAGTTTAAATTCCCATTAGGGTAAGTAAGTGTGATGTGAGAAAGCCGTATAAGTAGATAATATTGTATAGTTATAATATAAGTTTAAGGTTGAGCATGTCTATTATGTGACCTTACCCCTTAACCTTCCTCTTATTGGTAGTTGTAAACTAATACTACTTGTGAGAAAGTATGTAGTATATTTTTGAAGTATTTGGGTAGAATAACCCAATTTGAAGGATTAGTATATTTATATTATGTTGCACTCGTCATTGGTTGTAAATGATTGATGTTAGACTATTGGGTTGAATTTAAATGGTGTGGTGGTGAATAGTGGAAAGAGATTGATGATACATATTTTGTGGGATTAGATTTGTAAGCTTGATGTGTTGAAATAGTACGTGCTTATGGATTATAATAAGGAAAACCCTAAGGACATGATCGATTATTATGGTTATGCATTTCTAGTGTACTAGTGTTTCTTGATGTTTATTTCATAGTTTCTAAGTGAGGATTGTATGTAAGGTTGGTTGTAAATCATGTTTAGCACTAGACATTAAGTTTGAAACAACTAATGCCCATGTAGGTGGATGTGATGATTTCTTGGTTAATGATACTAGTCATATGGAAATGATCTATAGGCTTGAACAGTGTATGCAAGTGCCTAAGTTTATTTGATTCGTAATGAAGTATGACGTTGTATATGTGATGAAGAAGTATGCCCAAGGTGGTATGAAGCTGTAGTATTTTTCTAAGGCTATTACATGTTGTGTGTGGCTACGGGTATCGTTGAGTTTCTAGGTGGAAAAAGACTAGCTAGATGGTATATGGTGTTCTAAATAGACAAGTTAAGGACCTTTGATTGATAGCGTTGAGCTTTTTGATATGGACTTGATTCTCATGGTAGAGGAAAATAAGTTTAAAGTTGCTATGTTGGTAGACTACGATAGAAATAGAGTTGCTCATTGAAGACTTGGTGATACCCATGTTAGGTGTTATCGTGTCCTTTAAAGTCGTGCTAATAGAAATAAGAGTTGAGGCACTAGAGGGTGTGAACTTCAACTTTAGGGATACTCATAAAGATTCGAAGTTAGTAAGTGTTTGAGTAATAGATGATGACTATTGGGGTTACAGAATGATAGAGTGTGCCTCAGGAGATAGTATTAGCAGTGGGCGTTCCACTCTTACATGTGGTCTTTTGGGTTAATTTTTATTAATTTTGTGTATTGTCATATTTTAGAACCCAGAGTGCAGTGAGTGCAGTTAAGTTTAAAGTCTAGTACGGTATCTCCCAAAAACTTAAGATGATGGCTTGAAGCTAAGGGAGAGTTGACTAAACGAATAACCAAGTTAGCCTCTCAGATTCTTTTAGTGATGTCATGATGATATAGAACATAAAAAGGAAGGGTGAATCTCAACCCATTCCTATCTCAGTATTTCTTAATGATCCTAAAACCTACTCATGCTTTACGATTTAGTTCCATGATCAGTTAACGTTCATACATATGATAGAGAGTCATGTACTTACGCTTTATAATGTGCTCCGTTTTCATAACTCATGTTTTACACCAAATGATTGGCGAGAATTAACTTATAACGATGAATACCCTAAATTCAGAGCGCTTTGGTGAGTCCCTGTTGTTGTTTTTCTGTTCCTCAGGCCTTAGATGAGTGTCAAGATTTATATTGTATCATTCCATTCCTCCAGATCTTATGTTCTAATCTTTTGTGACTCCTCCTAATGCGATGATAGTGGTGGTGAGTAATTATTCCTTGTTGATGGAAGTTCATAGTACGCTTGTTTAGATAAACCCATAAGTATGAAGTAAGATTTGGGGCCAAGTTTTTGTTTATGTGATGGTTAGTGGAATTTTGTATGTGTACGTTCTTAGGGTGGCTCGTAGGAGCGATATTGAAAGTGTTTTAGAGAATATGTGAAGTATGCCTTTATGAGTGTTTGCTTTTAAGTTCATATGTGGTTATAAAGATAGGCTTGAATGACATGTTGAGATTGTTGTAAAGGAACGCTATATACGCTAGCGACTTCATAGTAAGAGTTCAGAGTAGTTATTAAAGTGGTAAGGCATGTCATACTTAGGATGTGATCTTTAAAGGAGATATAGAAGATTGCATCATATAGTTTAGAATAATAGCATGGTTTGGCATATTGTATTTTTGTGACTTAGAGTTAGGCTTGATCACAGCGAGGGGATTAAGTTATTTTCGACATTAGTAGAAAGATTTGTCAATGCTCATATGAGAATTTTAAGATGAGTTGAAGGAATATGATATTTAAGGAGAATAGTACAGTTAAGTGATATTCGAGAAGTGTGCTAAGCTTTAAAGTAAGAAGTTGTAATGCCAAAGGCCTGGTAATTCTCTCATAACATAGGAGTTATATGCCTACGTTCCAGACTGCAGAGTTGTGTCAATGTGGTGATTCCTCAGTTGGGTGTCTTATGTAATCCATACCCAAGATTCATGGATCCCTATTACTGCTAGAATTTCTTTAGAGAATTGTGATGAAGAGATACTCCAGTTAAGTATGAGGGTGTAGTATAATTTAGTCTATATGGCCAATAAGTGAGTTTAGTAGTTAGATTCGCATGACTTGTTTTCTCATCTTTGCATTTATTCATGCTACTCGAAATCTCATACATGTTACTATTCCAAAATAGAGTATACCAGTAGTTACGATTATACCCCATTTCATGCATCATGCATTAAATTCGGATTCCAGATGTTCAGTTATGATTCAATTTGTAGGTGGCCTATGCATCGTCTTTGTTTTTCGAGTATCTTAGTGAATTGAGCATTCATAGAGGGACATAGGGTACCAAGGGGGAGATACCCCATTCAGTTGCATCCATAGATTCTTATTACAAGGTTTACATCAGTTATTATTGTGTATTTAGCCATACATTCATACATTAGTTTAGTCAGATATGCATGCATTAGAAATGCATGTTCAATAGAAAAGTTCAGCTTATCAGTGTATTCAGTCCTGCATTCATGAGAACAACTCGGTCACAGATCCATGCATCAGATATCCATGATTCATTATGAGAATTCATCCTAGGAGTAGCTTCAGTTGTGTATTCTATGCCTAGGATATGCATGTCCGGCATAAGCATTTAAAACATCAGTCATTCCCATCTTATAGTCATGTTTTCGATCAGTGTATTTTTTCATAGGGAACATATCATGTTCTCTTTATCCAATACCCTTAAGAATTCAACATTCTATCCATCATTTGGGGATAAATAATTCAAAGGGGTAGATAACATAACACCCCGCATTTTGGGCTAGAATATAAACCATGACTCTGACACATTAATAATCCCAGAGCCTTAAATCTTATGACAATTTGGCATGTTAATCAATTATGTAGTATGTGAATCCATTTGAGCATGAATTTAGACCATAGAGGTCCTTCAACTCAAGGAGAAGTTGAAACTATTTCAATTGATTAAGTTTTAGTGGATGTTGTAATTTATGTCAGCTTCCATCGACCATAACTCTCTATATATGTCGAATAAGAGAGCCTACTGTGTGTCAAATGATAGATCTTCGCAATGATACCAATTTTGCTAAAATCCGACACCCGAGCAAGAAGTTACGGCCTTTCAAAGTAGTTTGCGTCGCCTAACCAATCACACATGGCCACTGGAAAGCATATACGATAGCATATGCGGCGCCTACGTAAATATAGGTGATATCATATGCAACGCCCATGTAAATATAGGCGATAGCATATGCGGTGCCTATGTAAATATAGGCGATAGAATATGCGGCGCCTATCTTATGGTTTCAAGTGACTTCAACAATCCATTTTTGGGGCAAAATGGTCCTTTTTCCACCCTTATTCAGCCATAAATACGAAATTCAGTCCCCAATTGTCAAAATACATCCACATTCATCTAAAAATTATCAATAATACTCCCAAGGGTTTCAAACTAAAAACTCCAATAAATCAAGATTCAACCGTGGGTTTTCAAAATTTATTAGAGATTCGGAATCCCCAATACACAGGTGTCAAGAAGCACCAATTATTTTCCTAAATAGAGGTACGCGGGGTGTTCCTAGATTCTCATGGGTATAGAAAAATCATATTTTAGAATGGGGTTTTTGAATCTATGTATATATTCATGTATTAAATATTTTAACATCATTGTTTTGGTCTTTTGACCTTCCCTAAAGTGATTTGAGAATAAGAATGTATGAAACCGTGTATTTAAGAATGAATTCTTGTTAAGAGCATGATTTTGAGTGAATTTCCTCTATATATGAATTTTTCATATTTCTCATAGCATATGAATTATTTTGCAATGCATCCTTAAAAAGCACTATATGAAATGATTGAACTCTTGTTATGATTTAAAGGTGGTTTTACATCACTAAAAATGGAATCTAGAATGAATTTTTAATGGTCATAATGCATGTAATGAAAGAGTGCATGGATTTTCTAAAGGCACTAGACCACCATATGTTGATGAAGTTTTTGCATGATTTTGACTTGAGTTCCGAAACACGAAATCTTCTATATCAGTTCCATGTTTTTGGTGGTCTAAATTATGCTTTAAATGAAAGATTTAGCTTAATGTATTATGGCTCATAAATTATGACCTGCAAGTCTTGGTATGACGATACCAATTCAGTCCAATACCATATCAGACTCTGACTAATACATATTTCAGACTATCATGATTTTAGACATTCAGAATGTTGCATGTACAGAAAAGGTTAAAATGGGCAAACAGATATGTTAGGTGGTTACCTGAAGAGGGCTTGAGTTCACGCAATTCAATGCCTAAAATCGTGGTTTGCCGAATCGAGTATATTATTATACACTGACTTAAGTGTCGTGTGGTATATCAGATTTAGGAACTCAAACCCTTGTGGCATACTCAGGTTGGAGGTTTCCCCGCCGAGTCAATAGTGGATTCCATATCGCTCGTGGAATATCAGACTTGTAGGGGATACCACCTAACTCAGAAGTAATACACTGATCAGAGTTTGAGATTTACAGATAGGTTACATGTTTTCAGAAGGTGCCGATATGTTTTTTAGATACTGTTTATGCATAATGTCGATGAATATTTTCTATCACGTATTATATATATATATGTTCAATTGCTCTATTTTGGATTGCTTCGCGTGCCAGTAAAATTGTGCTGACCCTCTTCCTCCCAGATACTGAGGCATAGTCTAGGGATCCAGATCCTCAGTAGAGTCTACAGACAGGGTTGTCTCAGAGTTCAGTTGGTGATCCTTCTTTGCTTCGGAAGGCCTAGTCATTTAGGTATTTACTTTAGTATGGTTTCTGGTCTGCTGGGGGCTTTGTCCTAGTTATTTAGATAGTATTTCAGTAGAGATTTTGCAGACTATTATAGATGTTTATTAAATATTATTGGGCATGTTTTCAGGCCTTTAACTAATGTTAATTATTGACCATTTTTCTGTATTATTGTGTCTATTCCGTATTAGTTTGATCATATGAATTATGTGCATGATTACTAAATAGACAGAGGGCGTTTTGGGATTTTAGGTTCGGGAATACTCGTCATGGTCAGGGCCCCGATTCAGGTTGTGACAGTATAGCTCCCCCAATAAGGTGGTTCTCTCTAATTAAGTTATTCATAAAAGTTATGAGATAGCACAAGGACTTGACAGGAGTACAATAATGCTTTCAGGTGTACTGATTCCAGTGTAGACCTTTATCTTGATAAAATTATGCTTTTCAGCCAGAGGTACGAAGTGTATTCAGTCCCCTTTCAGAATTCTTGTTGCAGAAGTCATGCATAATAGTAAGGATGTGTAGAAAAATATTGGAACTGTATTTCCACCAAGCAGTAGTGTATGTTATAGTGTCATGAATTATTGATAGTGAATTAGGACAAGAAGTTGGTGGTGTGAAGTCACAAGGTTAGAAGTTAGAGTAAGGGTGACTTTTATGTAAATAAATGGTTTTTGTTGTCTAGCCATTGGGTGAGGGATGGTTTGCCACTTTATAGTGATAGACCAATGTGGTAGCATGATTTATAGATTATATCTTAGTCTGTGAAGGAAGTTTTTGGCTATGAGTATTATTTATTCAAATTAAGAAAGGAGACTAAAGTGGATAGTTATGGTAGGTATAGAAAACAGTTATAGGTTGTGAATGGAAAGGAGCAGATTAGTCAATAAGTTGTAGGTAGAGACTTATTTTATTTTATTGAATTTGGAAGGTCATTTTGATGTACGAATGGGTAAGTAAATATTATGTGTGAAATTAGAATATGTTTATAAGATTGAAATGGGTTGTATTATAAGATTGATATCAACTATCCTTATTATGTGACTTTACCCCTTTGATTGTCTTTTCTTTAATAGTTGTAAACTGGCACTACATATGAGAAGGTATTTAGTAGATTTTAAGGTGTAGTAGTAATGTCTTGGAGGGGAAGTGATTGTAGGTCATAGTTAAATAAAATGAAGTATTCTGGGTTGATTTTCCAATTTGATGGACTAGTATAGTATGTGGCATGCTTCGTTGCTGGTGCACGATTAACGTAAGACTGTAGGCTTGAATGTTAGATGTGAAATGTGGTGATAAGAATTGTAGCTTAAGACTAATGATGTGTATTATTTTAGGAATGAACTTGTAGGCTTGATGTGAGGTGTGTAATAGCCTAAGTTATAAACTTGTGGAATAATGAGTGGTCAATTGTGATGTATATGTATATATGTGAACAATAGTAAAGTGATGAATTATTGTTGAATCATTAAGTGGATAAGAATGTGAGCATATACGAATAAGTTAAACCCCAAGGTAGCATGTTGTTAGATAAGGTGACATGTGTATTAGTGTCACGCATACCTATATTTCATATTGAATCTTGTAGTATGAAGAAGTCTAGAAAGTTATTGTATGGTGTTCTTTAGAGCTGAAATGAGGAGATATAGGTAAGCAATATGCGCCTTTAGTTTAGTTTTACATGTTTTGTTAAGTGGTAGGTTATGTGATTAGAGATGTAATGATGGTATTCTAAGGAATTGAAGATGGAGTGTTAAGTGTTTAGAAGCACGGATCTCTATGTCCATGAAAATGTTAGTTGTAAGTTGATGAATTTACGAGTTAGAGGAAGTTACGATTAGAGTCCCTGGAGTGGGATTTCCTAGAAATAAATTAGTGTCCTTGTATTAGAAATTATTGAGGAGAGTTTGTGTTCATGGGTATTTTGATACACCATTTTTATAAGGAGAGTGGATGCGTACGCTCATTAGAGTGGGATTTGTAGAGTGATGGCTATAGAGGCTAGTGAAAGCAAAGAGTAGCATTTATGGAAAGCAAGGCCTTCAGGGTATAGTTCATCAGGGAGAGGAATCATGAATTTATGAGAGGATATTGAAATTTCAACTACAATTATGCATTGTGAATCTTTGTTGATAATAAAGTTTTGGTCATGAGTTCTCCCCCCTTAAACTTGATTATTGTTTATATATATATGTACGCATATGTTTAGACGTTTGTAACTTGAATTAAGAGGATAAATAATTATAATCTCTCTCTTTTTATAAAGTCCCTTGTGTTCATATGTTATGAATTGTTCGATTTCATACTGAAAAGCATGTTACAAATGTCTTTACTATTGTTTAAAACTTGATTTTGTTTATGAATTGAAGATAGGGAGTTTTTCTTGTTTAGATAAATGATAAGTGATGATTTTAAAGATTGCATGGTTTGTCACAAAATACTTGACTACCACATGTTTGTTGAAATGTCGAAAAGAGAGTCTTTGCATAATTTGATATATATTTTGAAGAATGAATTCTCTTGTACTGTATGAATGTTTTGGTTGCCTGAACACTATTTTGAATAAAGAGAGCTGAAATATGATAATGTGTGGCCTAGAGATATGACTTGCAAGTCTTGGTTGGACAATACCAATTATATTGAATGCCATAATAGAGTAACATTTTCAGATTTTGTTTTCAGAGAATGCATGTCTTAAAGAGTTAAAAATGGACTTAAAGAGAGTTAGGTGGTTGCCCGAAAAAGGATTGAATTTAGATAATTCCTAGCCAAAAATCGTGTTTTGCCGATACAGGTTTATTATGTCCCCCAGAGGGACCATATGCTGGCCTAGTGCCCTTTGGTGCATTAGAGATAGAGACTCCAACCCTTGCGGTAAACTTAGGTTGGAGGCTTGACTGCCGAGTTAAGGGCAAATTCCATATAGCCCATTGGATTGTAGAGTTGTAGGGTATACAACCTAACTCAGAATTAAGATAATAAGTGAGTCATGGATTTTAGATAATTGTTCAAATTCTTTTAACTATGACCATTTGTTTTCCAAATATCATATATAAAACTGTTTATAAATTGCTCTCACTTATGTTATATAAAAATACATTATTTTGGGTTGTTCTGCATACCAGTACATCTGTATTGACCCCTATATTTTTGGATTCTAAGACACAATCCTGGGGTCCCGTTAAGTAGTAGACTGACTTGTTAGAAGTTTGCAGCTGGTGAGCCTTCCTCACCTCGGAAGACCTGGATTAGAACTTGTTATTGTTATTTTATTTTAAATCATGGTCCGACTGGGGGCCTTGTCTTAGAATTCAGACAGATGTCATTTTCAGTTGTTAGAGATTTCGTAGACTAGTGTCAGGTGTTTTGAATGTTTCATGAACTCACTTTTTTGTATTGTTCAGTTAAAGAAAAAGTTACTAACCATGTTTCCGTTGTGTGTTGTTTTCCGCTAATTTACTATATTGTATGAATGTTGTGCATGATTTTCAGATAGAGAAGGGGCGCTTGGGCCTTCATGGTTTGGGATGCTCGTTACGGCCCGGGCCCCGGCTTGGGTTGTGATGCTATTCCACCCTTAAATTTTGAATTTAATTATACATGTTCTGTAAATTTGTTATCCTATTAAATTAACATTAGAATCAATGTTCATTTTTTCATCTTCATTAAATTTTGTGTATATTAGTGGATACATTGTGTGTATATCATATGTTTATAGTTATACACTTTTTATACAATATCGAAATACTACATGTTCATTATATACCAATGTATAAATATATATAACAGTGTATATGAATATGTATGAATCACAAAATGTAGGCATACGCCAAATATATATGGTTATAAAGTATTCACACAATATAGATACATTACAGTACATATACATGCATTCGTGCATTAGCTATTTTTTTTGTTTCCCAGTATAATTATATAAGAAATCCTAAAATCAATTAGCTCACTTAATTATCGACAATGGATTCAATAAGGCTTAAAACCTTAAACATGTTCTAATTGAGATCAATGTGTATAACGATTGAGATAATTTATTTTATGTCATTAACTCAACTACCTAATAAACGTTTGACAGTGCGCACAACAGGTTTCAAAAATCTAAACATATTATCATGTGTTAAGGTGTTCATTTTAAATAAACATTTAATCAAGTGTCTAAATAAAATTTAGTGACAAATTTAATATAAGCTTTATAAGTTTTACGCGCATCTCAAATAGTCCACTTGTTATATCCAACAATTACTTTTGTAGTAACTTTGCTTACCAAAATTTATCATGTGTGAAAATATAACATGTCTTTATTAGAATTTGAGCTCCGATCTCTCATAATTTCATTCATCTCATACATGGTATTACCACTCCCTTCATTTTGAAGCAACGTATTTGAGTGGCCACATATGGCTATGATTCTAATGCCTTTTTTATTTTTCTCAAATGAGTTAGTAATGGTCAATCAAAAGTTTGTGAAAGTAGTTTGGGCAGAAGAGGAGGTGATATCCACAAATTGGCAATAATGATGCTGGTGCTAGTGCTAGTGCTAGTAAGCCAAATCTAAACAGAAGAATTGGCTCTGAACAAGCAATCAATTTTGTGAACAAAATAAAAGTGACATTTTTATTACCTTATTGTTTAATAATAAAAGTTTATATTTTGCTTCTGTAAGAAACTTTACTCCTAACATACTAGCTTATAACTTGATGCAGAAATATTTATAAATGATCATAAGTATAAATCATTACTAGATATCATTCTCTTGTGTGGAAATGAGGGTAAGGATGTGAAATAGATGTACAATGAGGTAATAAATATTTATAATTTGAATATATAGATATTATTAATGATTTTATCATGTTTTTTTGTTATTAATATGTTTTTTGTATGTCTAGGTTGACATTCTTCTTAATGACCATCCAGATTTGATAGATTAGTTTAATATATTCTTGCCATATTCAATTACTATCAATTCGTTGGCTCATGCCGTTATTGTCAATCCGAAAGGTTGAATATTAGTACTATTCTTTGCTAAAAGTTGCTTAGAGATATCTCACAGTTTCTTTCTTATTATTTCACTTCGTTTTCGATACATTTATTGGTGTGTGAATTTATTTTTAGAGTAGAGTTGTTGAGTTTGGTTAGTATTCTTTTATTATGATTTTCTTGATCTTGTCAGATACGTATCGTAAAGAGTTCACTTTTTGTGAAAAGATAAAGGAAAGACTACAAATTCCAACTGATTATCGAGCATTTTTAAATTTCTCCATATTTATAGCATAGAAAGAATGACATGGAACACGTTACAAATTTTGGTACATATATCATGCTATTAATCAATCCTCTTTGTTCCAATGCTATAGTAATTTTATTCATAATATTGCCATCGGTGGTTTGCTTGGGCTTTCTGTATTTAGCATTAGATCCATTCCTCTCTTTTGACCACAAAGGAGAGAAACATAGGTACTAAATCTTATTTTTATTGGATTTTATGGTACTAATGTCTTTGAAATGATGAACAAATCGGTTTGGTAAAGCATCATAGATTTAAGAGAAAAAATGATATACTAATTTAATATTGCTGATACTTTTGGAAAACATCCTAATTTTATAAAGGGATTCTGTACATTGGTAGAGCATCATGAACAAGTTAAGTCTTGAAATTAATTTCATGATGGAAAACTTGTTGTATTACATATATGTTATATCATTTTAATTGGTTAATGTTTTACAGTTGATTTTTTTGCAATTGAAACGACTAAGTGGAATGAAGGAAATAGCAATCCCAAGTTAGTAATGAAAGAAGATAAAGACAAAGAGAAGAAGTGTAAAACTGGGGCTCCATCAACTTATCAAATAAAAGACGAAAATAAGTCTCCTCCACAGAGAATTAAGTTTGAAGAAGTTATCAGCTTTGTGAAGAAACTGAAGTTTATTTTCTTGTCTTCTGATTAGTGATTTCAATAATAATTGTCCTGGTTTTTTTTGTTTTTACTAGTTCCTATCTACATGCATTGTACGTATATTTTATGATAGTTAGTACTATAAAATTTATATTTACATCAATAGTATTTTAAGCGGCCGTCTTATAAAGTTTACATAAAAACAAAATAAACAGGAGAAAATGTGGATTTGAAATAATTCTCTCATTGTAATGTGAATTTGGAGTATATTTAAATAAAAACCCGGGAAGTTTGAGAATAGAATTACATTCTGTCATGTCATAAAAATGAGGAAATATTGAGCCTCTGATTAATCAAAATATTATTGCATTCCTAATAACACCGTACAAGGAAATAATGAGGTTCTTTAATTATTTAAAAAGGTTAACGATGAATTAAAGTAAATAATGAAGTTTCCAAGAATTACTTAATCATTGTTATAATATTATCCAATATGAAATGCACATACGAAAGGTAAAAGTTTTAATTGTTGAGATTACCACTTCATGCAGAAACATTTTCAAAACGACGATCATTTGTTCAAATACTTATCCAAAAATTTGAAGATGTACATTAAGGACCCGAAGAACATCTATGATGTCTACCATAACGTGATAAGCCATTTGTAATTTGGATGCACAAATAGTACAGTGTATGTTGCCAAATTTCTTGATGATCTTCATGTATTAATTTGCGACTATCTTCATTTTTGTAATGTATAGGTTTCCAAACATCTCAATGGTCATCCAACTTTGCTAGAAGAATTCACAAAATTCTTCAGCTACTAACATTCTTAAGCATTATCTTTATTAGTAATCCTCCTCCTTAGTTCCTTATAATGATGTTATTCCCTATGACTAAAGATTGCAAATTATGAGTTCTACTTGATATATTTTTCAAAGAACTTCTGGGGAGATTGGTGTTTCTTGGAATACTTTATCCCATTTTAATTTTACTTAGTAGAGGTTCAGTTTGATTATCAATAAAAAATTACTTATGGTTTCTTGAATAATATCATCTTTCCTCATAGAAAAAGAAGACTCATCGTTTTATTTTTTCATTGTAAATTGTAATTGTTCATACAATATGGGAAGTGATGTAACTGAAAACAGGGTAAATCTGTGCTTTCATCTCTTAAGTTATTGTTCCAATCCACCTTGTCAAAAAAAGTAGTTATTCTCTTTGAGTAGACTAAGAATAGTCCAAGCTTTTAACAGTGTTTTTTATGGTTGTTAACAATGGTGCAGTATTGTTACTTTAGATATCATGTTTGTTTTAACTATTACTTAAATTTTATTGTATCTTATCGTTGAGTTTCATCGTTAGGTAACAATTAAAAGTCTCATTTTGCCTAACTTATTAGTTAATAATCATATTTTATCCTCGTAACATGATTTTCTAGTACGTTTATTCTTTAAATTATTTATGTATGATATTATGTGATGATGGAAAATGCTATAATCTATCTAAATATTGTATTCATTAAAATAATATATTATCTAAATATTGTATTCATTAAAACAAAATACAACATAATGAGATACATTATGAAACAATAGTGGTTGTTCAAATTGTTAGTGTGCAGTGAACTATTACTCAACTTACATTTTATAGTTTATTTGGATTGTAGTTGTGTACAATTTCTGATAAGGTATATAACTCCCACCATTTAACTATCAAGTAAAGTATGTTGGTGAGATTTTTTAATCTTCCATAACATTTTATGTCCCTCAATCCGATCTTCAGTCCTCTTCGAAATTGAGAAGAACTGTGTGGGGATATTATTGGGTCAAAATGTAAAGCTATAATAATATTAATTCAGGCCTAACAAGAAGTGTATTAGGCATATTTCTACCTCTTTGATGGTGCTCGAAGGAGATAATATTATAAGTTCAATATTGAAAAAAAAACAATAACAAAAACAAATAATACGATAATCAAAACAAAGAAAATAATATGTAATAAGAAAATTGATAAATAAAATTGTGTTTGAATAATAATAATAATAATATTGTTAGAGTTGTGACTAAAATTTTGTTGGTCCGGCCCTAAAAGTTTCGCGGCACGACTCATGTTTGTGATTTTCAATGGGGTCTATGGTGGTAGTGAAGGGATTAGGCCTGGACCTTTATGTTTCTGGGCCTAGAAATTATTTGTACGCACATACTATATAAATGCAATTAGTGGGTCAATTTTGGACATTTAGAAATTACGTTATTCACCACATTGTACTCCTCTCCTTTCATAGAGAAATTCCTCTGTCTCTGGGTCTTTTCCTGCAAGGGTTTCTACGTAAATATGTGTGTTCCTTTTTTTCTTTTATTTGTGGTTTGCTTATTTTTCCTGAATCATAACAAACTGGTATCAAAGCCTATTTCGATTGTTTTCTCGGGGATGGAAATTATGAAGTATGATATTCCATTGTTAGATTACAACACTATATTTTTGTTATGGCAGGTTAAGATGCGGGTTGTGCTTGTGCAGATGGATTTGG
Source organism: Capsicum baccatum var. pendulum (assembly GCA_030864225.1). Lineage (NCBI taxonomy): Eukaryota > Viridiplantae > Streptophyta > Magnoliopsida > Solanales > Solanaceae > Capsicum > Capsicum baccatum. The sequence continues at coordinate 229,530,452 of CM061556.1, forward strand.
ATGATTCACTATTACGGTTTGACAATATGCCCTCATCGTGGATGGACGAGGACAACTGATGTAAGGATTGAAAGGCTCTATCTCAGATCCACCATTATTTATCCAATCAGATTCTATAGAATGTTTTGAAGGAGACCATTACCGCTACATTATGGTTGAAACTAGAATCATCATGTATGACGAAAACCCCAACAAATAAGTTGTATCTTAAACAATGACTTTATTCCCATCGCATGTCAGAGGGTGCTTCCATAGAGGATCACCTATATGTCTTTATGAAAATCGTCTCTGATTTAGTGACTCTGGAGGTTAAGAATGATGAGGAAGATTTAGGGTTAATTTATTGTGTTCGCTGCCTGCATCATACACGACCTTTATATAGTCGTGATACCCTGGCCATTGATAAAGTCTATGATGGTTTATTCTCTAAGGAGAAGATAAAATATCTTGTGAATGAATGGAAGTCTTAAGGAGATGGTCTCATTGTTCGAGAAAGGACTCATGAGAGGAATGTAGGCGTGATGAAAAAAATAGGTTAAAATCCAAAAACAAAAACAAAACCTATAATTACTTAAAGAAAAAGGGCCATATCAAATCCTAGTGTTAAAAGTTATAGAATAGAGAGAAAACGGAAGCCCCAAAATCGAAGGGGCGCCAACAAGAGAAGTTTTATGAATCCAGTTTTGTTGAAGATGGCGGTAGTATTAGAGAACTCTTGGTAGTTTCTGATGGTAACTCCAAACCCTGTGAGGATTGGATTGTTGATGTAGCTTGCACGTTTCATATGTGTCACAATCTGGATTGGTTTACAACACATGAAACAGTCTCTAAAGGTGTTGTATTGATGGGAAATAACACACCTTATAAGATAGCAGGAATTGGAACAATCAAAATTAAATATTTGATGGGGTTGTGAGGTGTAACACTCCGTAATTAATTACGTGCATTAGCCATGGTTATATGTGTTGGAGTATATGTATTGATCATAAGTTAGGTATAAATGAGTTTAAGTATGAGTATTGATTACTTTGAGATGGTTTCAAGTGTATAGTTTGATTATAGGTGTATAGGAATCGACTTTATTTATACCGGAATTTGCTCGTCGAAGTTTCTATGAGAAGTTTATTGAGTTAGACTCCCAACGATATAAAGATTTCTAAAAACAGATGACTATCGGATATAAGAGAGCATGTTCCAAACTTGTAAACGGTGGATGCAATGAACAGTAAATGTGCAGAAATTTTCTGCACACAAAAGTACTGCAGCCGGACAGATTTTTGGGTCGACTTTAAACGATCATAACTCCTTGCACAAAGTGAAATGTGTGAGCTGCTATATATGAATGAGAATCCCCGAGAGTCTTCTTTCTAATGCAATTGGTTTCATCCAAATCCAACATCTGAGTAAGGAGTTATACTCGTTTTACTTCAGCCTCTCAAAACAGATTTTTAGGGTCAACTTCAAACGATCATAACTCCTTGTACAGGACGAACTGGGTGACCTACTTTATATGAAATGAAATCCCTTTGAATTATCTTTCCAACGATACCAATTTCACCCAAATACGATATCGGAGCAAAGATTTATGGTCGATTTACTTTAGCCTACCAAAATAGTCCACTATGGACAGATTCGGATTTACTTAAATTTTTGAGGGCAATATGGTCATTTTCCATCACCTCATGGACGAAAATTGGTCATTATGTACATATAATTAGACTCATATCCATCATTTATCATCCATTATTGAAGAATAAGAAACCCTAGCCTAATTTCAACTACAATTATCTTTTGATTCAACCGTAGAAAATCCAAATTGATTCCGTAGTTGTGTTCACCATCTCGAGGGGTTCGAGAAGCACCCCTTATTTGTGCCAACAGGACTTCGAAATCCAAAGGGCCATTTTATGGTAAGGATGTAAATTGTGTTGGTGTTATTTATATGGATATGTATATATATGCATGTGAGCATAAGAAGTGTGTTATTTGATTGTTGTTGATAGATGATTGGAAATGATGTTGGATTATTCTTGTGCATGGATGGATTATGTTGAATTGTGAAGAAATTTGGTATGATGATGTGGTATTGAAATGATGATTATATATATATATATATACACATAAACCTATTGTTCAAGTTGGTTTTTGGAATGCTTTGCAAATATTGGTTGTATGGAATTATGGAAGAGAATTGTGGTGTTGGGTTGCTAATACTAGATGCCAAACATTTCATTGTAGATAAGTGATTTGTAAAGGCAGGAAGTTGTGTTGAATTGGTATCCGAATCTACGACGAGGTATGTAAAGCATACTCTAACGATGTTCTTTGGTATGAAAACACCAATGTTCCATCAAGTAAGATTCCGAGGTTGTCCAAAAACATGTATTGTTCTACATTACCAACGAAGTTGTTTCAATTCTATAAAGTGTCAAAATGTTTCATTGATATACCAAAAGGCTCCTATTTCATTGTTGTGATATTGATGATTCTAAAATACATTGTTGATGTACCATTGAGTCTTTATTACATCGTTATTCTATAGAAGGTCTATTACTTGGTTCCTATTGATGTATCATTGTTCCAAAGGTACTATATTGGCATGAACACTAATGTAATAATCTCAAAAGCTTTTGAACTAAGTTATTGGAAAGATCTCTTATGTGTTTTACTTGAAATACGTGTGTTTATGGGTGGTATCCCAGGGGCATAAGCCTAGCATGGGTCGATCCCAGTTGATATGTACTGGGGGCATCCTAATGGTCATAATACGGTATAGTATTGATTATTGTTAGGTGGTTGGAGGCTCGGGAGGAGGAGGTAATGGCGAATGATAATTGTAAAGAATAAAATGAACGAATGTATACCGTTCCACAAATGTGTTTGAATTCAAGAACTCAATTCAGATTAATGATAATGTACATGATCCTAAAAGTGTTTGTGAAGTGTGGTTCACTTCTATGATGATTTATTCACTTGCGTCTGATTTTCTTGATCCCCCATATCACATATGATTATTTACAGCTTTACATACTCAGTACATATTTTGTACTGATGTCCCTCACGGGGGACCTGTATTTCATGCTGCAGGCACAGGTGCTTCAGCTCATTCATAACATTGATAGGAGCCAGGTCATACAGCTATTGTTGGTGAGATCCAGTTTGCTTCGGAGCTTTCCGAGTCGGTTCCTTATGTTTTGTTATTGTACAGGAGTCATGTGTGGGCGGACATTTGTCCCGACCATAGTTATGTCATGTATATCTTAGAGGCTTGGTAGACATAAGGAAGGGTAAAGTCATGAAAGTTTATATAGTGATGTATATGTGGTGGCCCCAACGGACAAGTATTATATATATATATTTGTGCGTGTTGTGCTGATACAGGTAATTAGATCCTTCTATATGCAACGAAGTGTTATCCAAATATTTTGGTGACATGTAAGTGAAAGTACAGATATTTGAACGGGTTCTCCCGGGCCTTCTCGGCTTCGGGTGCCAGTCCAACCCAATCGGATTTTGGGGCGTGACAAAAGTGGTATCAGAGAGGTTCGTCCTAGTGAGTCACAAAGCCGTGTCTATGTAGAGTCTTGTTTATCTGTGTGTTGTGCACCACATCTATAAATAAGAGGCTATGGACATTTAGGAAATTGTTTCTTTTTTTCAGATCATAGATCGTGCCATAGAGTTTATATAGCAAATGAAGACATAGTTGACCACTGAATCCATTTGTTTCTCTTATTACAGTAAGAATGCCGGATACCGGAAGTAAGAATACCGGTGAGCAGGTAGATGTGGCTGCCGGAGAAGGGACTAGTAAGTCACCACCTGTACAAGTTAATTAGAGTGAAGCTCAAGCTGAGCGGGTATCTAAAATGTCTTCCACTCCAGATGAAATATGTGGGAGGCAAACCACATTCACAGAACCACTTGTTAATGTTGTTAATCAGGATATGAGGGATGCAGTACAACTGTTGACCCGGATTGTTGCCGGTCAAGTCTAAGGGCAAGCTATTCCTGCCGCGGGTTCTAGCGGTGCTGATAGGGCGGCTAGTCTTCGAACGTAAGATTTTTTTAAGATGGATCCGCCTACTTTTACCGGATCCGATCTTAACGAAGATCTGCAGGACTTTATTGATCAGATCCAAAGTGCCCTAGAGGAGATGCATGTATCGGGTAGAGAGACAGTGGAGTTAGCCGCATATAGATTCAAAGGTGAGGCTATATATTGGTATGAAGACTAGAAACGGTTAAGGGGCATTGATGCACCCCCAGCTACTTGGAAAGAGTTCAAAGAGGCATTTATTGATCATTATCTTCTATATGAGACTTGTCAAGACCGTGCGGATCAGTTCTTAAATCTTCGACAGGGTAATACAAGTGTGAGGGAGTATAGTCTTCGATTTAATTCTTTGTCTAGATATGCTCCTAATGTTATAGCTACTATGGATGACAGAGTTCATCGGTATGTGGATGGATTGGATTCGTATTTGGTTACAGATTGTACTATTGCTGCACTGAATAAAGACATGGATATAGCTAGGATCAGAGTATTTGCACAGAAAATGGAAGATCAGAGGCAAATAAGAAGGACACAAGAATTTGAAAGCGGATCTTCTAAGAGGGCCAGATCTACAGGGCAGTTTATGGCGCCACAGGGAGGTTTTAGACCTTAATTTTCTGCTAGACCACCTAGGCCATTATTTTCTTATTCTGCAGCTAGTGCTCCACCACAACATCCGGGGTTCAAAGGCAGTCAATTTGGGAAAAGAAGTGAGGGTCATAGTTCGCGGATAGTGGGATACCAAGGGCAAGGAAATATGAGCCAATCGAGACCTCCTCGAGAGCCATGCAATAAATGTGGAAGGTATCATTGGGGCGTATGTCGGCTGGGGACCAATGTTTGCTTTTGGTGCGGTATGTCGGGGCATATAATGAGAGAATTCCCACGAAGGGGCATAGGGGGTATGGCACGACCTACGGGGTCATTTATTGCATCATCATCATTGATGCCTTATTCAGGAAGGGGTGCACAGCCAATGTGTCGTGTTAGAGGTGATAGAGGAGCCACGAGTTCTATCAGGGCTCAAAATCGTATGTATGCTCTAGCGGATTGACAGAATTTAGAGGCTTCCCCAGATATGGTTACGGGTACGTTGTCTATATTTTCATTCGATTTATATGCCTTAATTGATCCCAGTTCTACATTATCTTATGTTACTCCATTGGTTGCTGGAATGTTCGAAAGAATACCCGAACTGTTAGTTAAGCCATTTGAAGTATCCATACCGGTCGGGGAGTGTATTATAGCTAGAAGGGTTTATCGAAACTGCATAGTAACTGTTTGTGGTCGTGATACGATGGCTGATCTTATGGAGTTAGAAATGGTAGATTTTGATGTTATAATGGGTATGGACTGGTTGGCGTCTTGTTATGCCACAATTGATTGCTGCACGAAAAAGGTATACTTCCATTTTCTAAATGAATCAGTCCTTGAATGGAAAGGTGAAATTAGCGCGCCAAGAGGTAGATTTATTTCTTATTTTAAGGCGAGAAGAATGATTTCCAAGGGATATATATATCATTTAGTTAGAGTAAGGGATACGAAGTGGAGCCACCAACTCTTCACGCTATTTTGGTGGTAAATGAATTTTCTGATGTATTTCCTGAAGATCTTCCAGGTTTACCTCCTGAACGAGAAATAGAATTTGGTATTGATGTGATACCAGGCACTAAGCCAATCACAATTCCTCTGTATAGGATGGCCCCAGCAAAATTATGAGAATTGAAAGAGCAATTGAAAGATTTGCTAGAGAAGGGCATAAGGCCTAGTATGTCCCCCTGGGGAGCACCAGTGTTATTTGTATGCAAAAAGGATGGCTCGCTGAGGATGTGTATTGATTATCGGCAATTGAATAAGGTGACTATTAAGAATAAATATCCTCTTCCAAGAATTGATGATTTATTTGATCAATTAAAGGGCGCCAATTGCTTTTCTAAGATTGATTTGAGGTCAGGTTACCACCAAGTGAGGGTCAAAGAGAAGGATATACCTAAGACAGCTTTCCGAACACGGTATGGTCATTATGAGTTTTTAGTTATGTCATTTGGGCTAACAAATGCACCCGCAGCTTTTATGGATTTGATGAATATGGTTTTTAAGCCATTCCTGGATGTATTTGTGATAGTTTTTATAGACGATATTCTAGTTTATTCTAGATCAGAAGAGGACCATACCAATCACTTACGATAGGTATTGCAGACTCTTCGTGATTGTAAGATTTATACAAAGTTCTTTAAATGTGAGTTTTGGTTAAAGTCGGTAGCAGTTTTGGGTCATATTGTATCTAGTGAAGGCATACAGGTTGATACTCAAAAGATGGAAGCTGTGAAGAATTGGACAAGGCCCACAATGCCTATGGAGATTGGTAGTTTTCTTGGGTTGGCTGGTTATTATAGAAATTTTGTTGAGGGTTTTTCTTCTATTTCAGCACCCTTCACTAAGCTAAGGCATAAAGCATCCAAGTTCCAATGGAATGATGCCTGTGAGAAGAGTTTTCAAGATTTAAAGAACAAGTTGATTTCTACACCCGTGTTGGTACTTCCAGAAGGCACCGAAGGGTACACAGTGTATTGTGATGCTTCCAGAATTGGTTTAGGATGTGTATTGATGCAGCATGGTAAGGTAATAGCATATGCTTCTAGATAATTGCGGCCACATGAGAAAAATTATCCTACACACGATCTTGAGCTGGTAGCAGTTATTTTTGCTTTAAAGATATGGCGCCACTACTTATATGGGGTTCATGTTGATACATATACTGACCATAAGAGCTTTCAATATATTTTTAATCAGATGGATCTAAATTTAAGGCAGCGGAGATAGCTTGAACTATTAAAGGATTACGATGTTGATATCATGTACCATCCAGGGAAAGCAAATGCGGTAGCTGATGCGTTAAGTCGTAAGGATATGATGGAGCCTATAGAAAGGCAAGGGATGGTTAAAGATCTTCACCAGTTACCTAGTTTGGGAGTTCGCCTTCTTGAAACTTCGAATAAAGAGTTTATCGTACATAATGCTGCAGAATCTTCATTAGTAGCTGAAGTGAAAGAGAAGCAATATGCAGACCCTATTTTATTATAGCTTAAGGAGAACGTTCAGAGTGGTGCGACCAAGGAATTTGAGCTTACATGAGAAGGAGTACTTCAGTGCCAAAACCAATTGTGTGTGCCAGATGTAGACGGGCTAAGAAAGAAGATTATGACAGAAGCACATTGTTCAAGGTATTCCATTCATCCAGGATCAACCAAAATGTATCAAGATTTGAAGGATGTATATTGGTGGAATGACATGAAAAGGAAAATCGCAGAATTTGTAGCTGAATGTCCAAATTGCAAACGAGTTAAAGTGGAACATCAAAAGCTCGGAGGCTATATGCAATGCATAGATCTTCCAATTTGGAAGTGGGACATGATCAACATGGATTTTGTTACAGGTTTGCCTCTTACAGCTCGGAAATTTGATTCCATATGGGTTATTGTGGATAGGCTTACTAAATCCGCACATTTCTTACCCGTTAAGACCACTTACGCAGTTGAAGAATATTCGAAGCTGTATGTTAAAGAAATAGTCCGATTACATGGAGTGCCAACTTCTATTATATCGGATCGGGGAACTCAATTTACCGCAAACTTTTGGAAGTCTTTCCAATAGAGTTTGGGAACACAAGTGAATCTGAGTACAACTTTTCACCCTCAGATGGATGGACAAGTAGAGCGCACCATTCAAACACTTGAAGATATGCTACGAGCATGTGTTAGAGATTTTAAAGGCAGCTGGGATGATCATTTACCTCTTATTGAGTTTGCCTACAATAATAGCTATCATTCAAGTATCAAAATGGCACCATCTGAAGATTTATATGGGAGGAAGTGTAGATCACCAATAGGATGGTTCGAAGCGGGTGAAACTCTTATGTTCGGACCGGATCTTGTGTATCAAGCCATAGAAAAAGTCAAGGTGATTTAGCAACGGTTGAAAACAGTCCAAAGTCGACACAAGTCATATGCGGATAGTAGAAGAAGAGGGCTAGAATTTTCGTGAGGCGATTGGGTATTTTTGAAGGTATCGCCAATGAAAGGGGTGATGAGATTTGGCAAGAAAGGAAATTTGAGTCCACGATATATAGGTCCGTATAAGATTATTCGAAGATGTGGGAAAGCTGCTTATGAATTAGAGCTACCCCAGGAACTCTCGTTAGTGCATCCAGTATTTCATGTATCGATGCTTCGAAAGTGCATCGGAGATCCATCCCTTATTACTTCTACTGAAGATGTGCAAGTAATAGAAGATCTTACCTATGAGGAGATGCCTATTGCTATATTAGATCATCAAGTTAAGAAGATGAGAAATAAAGAAGTAGCATCGGTGAAAGTACTTTGGAGAAATTTACAAAGGGAAGAGATTACATGGGAAGCGGAGGAAGCAATGAAATCAGAATACCCTTATTTGTTCAAAGGTGAAAAAGAAGTGCAAGGAGGGGAGCTGGGACACTAACAAGTAAGTTTTTACATATGAATAATATCTATATGATGGCATGAATATCAATTATGAATTCGAACTTGTTTCGGCTAAATAACTACATTTCACATTCGAGGACGAATGTCCTTAAGGAGGGAAGGATGTAACACCCTGTAATTAATTACGTGCCTTAGCCATGGTTATATGTGTTGGAGTATATGTATTGATCATAATTTAGGTATATATGAGTTTAAGTATAAGTATTGATTACTTTGAGATGGTTTCAAGTGTATAGTTTGATTATAGGTGTATAGGAATCGACTTTATTTTTACCGGAATTTTCTCGTCGAAGTTTCTATGCGAAGTTTATCAAGTTAGCTTTCCAACGATATAAATTTTTCTGAAAACAGATGAGTATCGGATATAATTGAGCATGTTCGAAACTTGTAAACGGTGGACGCAATGAACAGTTAATGTGCAGAAATTTTCTGCACACAAAAGTACTGCAGCCGAACAGATTTTTCGGTCGACTTTAAATGATCATAACTCCTTGCACAAAGTGAAATGTGTGAGCTGCTATATATGAATGAGAAGCCCCGAGAGTCTTATTTCTAATGCAATTGGTTTCATCCAAATCCAACATCTGAGTAAGGAGTTATACTCGTTTTACTTCAGCCTCTCAAAACAGATTTTTAGGGTCAACTTCAAATGATCATAACTCCTTGTACAGGACGAACTGGCTGACCTACTTTATATGAAATGAAATCCCTTTGACTTATCTTTCCAAAAATACCAATTTCACCCAAATACGATATCGAAGAAAAGATTTATGGTCGATTTACTTTAGCCTACCAAAACAGTCCACCATGGAGAGATTCGGATTTACTTAAATTTTTAAGGGCAATATGGTAATTTTCCATCACCTCATGGACGAAAATTGGTCATTATGTACATATAATTAGCCTCATATCCATCATTTATCATCCATTATTGAAGAATAAGAAACCCTAGCCTAATTTCAACTACAATTATCTTGTGATTCAACCGTAGAAAATCCAAATTGATTCCGTAGTTGTGTTCACCATCTCGAGGGCTTCGAGAAGCACCCCTTATTTGTGCCAACAGGACTTCAAAATCCAAAGGGCCATTTTATGGTAAGGATGTAAATTGTGTTGGTGTTATTTATATGGATATGTATATATATGCATGTGAGCATAAGAAGTGTGTTATTTGATTGTTGTTGATAGATGATTGGAAATGATGTTGGATTATTCTTGTGCATGGATGGATTATGTTGAATTGTGAAGAAATTTGGTATGATGATGTGGTATTGAAATGATGATTATATATATATATAAACACATAAACCTATTGTTCAAGTTGATTTTTGGAATGCTTTGCATATATATTATGGAAGAGAATTTTGGTGTTGGGTTGCTAATACTAGATGCCAAACATTCCATTGTAGATAAGTAATTTGTAAAGGCAGGAAGTTGTGTTGAATTGGTATCCGAATCTACAACGAGGTATGTAAAGCATACTCTAACGATGTTCTTTGGCATGAAAACACCAATGTTCCATCGAGTAAGATTCCGAGGTTGTCCAAAAACATGTATTGTTCTACATTACCAACGAAGTTGTTTCCATTCTATAAAGTGTCAAAATGTTTCATTGATATAGCAAAAAGCTCCTATTTCATTGTTGTGATACTGATGATTCTGGAACACATTGTTGATGTACCAATGAGTCTTTATTACATCGTTATTGTATAGAAGGTCTATTACTTGGTTCCTAGTGATGTATCATTGTTCCAAAGGTACTATATTGGCATGAACACTAATGTAATAATCTCTAAAGCTTTTGAACTAAGTTATTGGAAAGATCTCTTATGTGTGTTACTTGATATACGTGTGTTTATGGGTGGTATCCCAGGGGCATAAGCCTAGCATTGGTCGATCCCAGTTGATATGTACTGGGGGTAGCCTAATGGTCACAATACTGTACAATATTGATTATTGTTAGGTGGTTGGAGGTTCGGGAGGAGGAGGTAATGGCGAATGATAATTGTAAAGAATAAAATGAACGAATGTATACCATTCAACAAATGTGTTTGAATTAAAGAGACCAATTCAGATTAATGATAATGTACATGATCCTAAAAGTGTTTGTGAAGTATGGTTCACTTCTATGATGATTTATTCACTTGCGTCTGATTTTCTTGATCCCCCATATCACATATGATTATTTACAGCTTTACATACTCAGTACATATTTTGTACTGACGTCCCTCATGGAGGACCTGCATTTCATGCTGCAGGCATAGGTGCTTCAGCTCATTCACAGCATAGATAGGAGGCAGGTCATACCACTATTGTTGGTGAGCTCCAGTTTGTTTCGGAGCTTTCCGAGTTGGTTCCTTATGTGTTGTTATTGTACAGGAGTCATGTGTGGGCGGGGGTTTTTCCCGACCCTTGTTATGTCATGTATATCTTAGAGGCTTTGTAGACATAAGGAAGGGTAAAGTCATAAAAGTTTATATAGTGATGTTATATTTGTATATGTGGTGGCCCCGACAGCCAAGTATTATATATATATATTTGTGTGTGTTGTGCTGATATAGGTAATTAGATCCTTATATAGGCAACAAAGTGTTGTCTAAATTTTTTGGTGACATGTAAGTGAAAGTACAGATATTTGAACGGGTTCTCCCGGGCCTTCTCGGCTTTGGGTGCCAGTCCGGACCAATGGGATTTTGGGGCGTGACATGAGGAAACTTGGTGATCTGCGGTATGTCCCAAACCTTAAGAGAAATCTTATTTCCTTGAGTACCCTTGATTCGAATGGATACAGGTACACTGGTGAAGGTGGAGTTTTGAAAGTTACTAAAGATGCTCTTTTTGTGATGAAGAGATAGAGAAAGACTACAAATTTTTATGTCTTTCAAGGATCTATGGTTATATGTGATGCAACTATTTCTACCTCCTCTCAGGAAGTGACGTTGCTAAACTTTTGCATATGAAACTGGGGCATATGAGTAAAAATAAGATGGATGAACTAAGTAGGAGAGGACTTCTTGATGACCAGAGTATTACCAAATTAGAGTTCTGTGAGCACTGCATTTTTAGGATGCAAGAGAGAGTCAGATTCACTAATAACATCCACTCAACTAAAGGCACACTTGATTATATTCATATTGATCTCTGGGGTCCTTCTACAGTACCTTTTAGAGGAGGTGATAATTACACGATGACAATTATTGATGACTATTCTAGAAACGTTTGGGTGTTCTTCCTGAACAAAAAGAATGATATGTTCCCTACTTTCAAGGAGTGGAAGACTATGGTTGACTAACAAATTAGGAAGAAGGTAAAACATCTTTGGACTAATAATTGTTTAGAGTTCTGTTCTAATGAATTTAATATTCTTTGCAAGTCAGAAGGAATTGTGAGGCACCTAACAGTTCATCATACTCCGCAGCAGAATGGTGTGGCCTAACGAATGAATAGGACTATAATGGAGAAGGCGTGTTGTATGCTCTCAAATGCTGGTTTACCCAAGTCTTTTTGGGTTGAAGCTTCTTCCACAACTTTTTTACTTATTAATCGCACCCCCTCAGTTGTTATTGATAAAAGGACTCCAGAAGAGGCATGGTCTGGTAGTCCTATTAGTTATTCTGATTTGTCGATATTTGGATGTCCTGCTTATGCTTATGTGGATAATGGAAAATTATAACCTATATTTGTCAAGTGCTTATTTATGGGTTCTAAGCTTGGTGTTAAAGGTTATATGCTTTGGTGTACAAAAAATAGAAAGGTTATATTTAGCAGGTAAGTTATGTTTGATGAAACTTTCATGCTTTGGGCTCCCTCCGAATCTAGTGTTTCGCCCCCAGATAAGCTTAGTGACATGAATCAGTAAAAGTCAAGCACCCACATTGAATTGCAGATTAAAGCAGTCTACACCAGTTCTTACATATCAGTCTAGCCTAGAGAAATAAAGTGGTACTATTTGTTCTTCACCACCTGTGATGCCACAATAGTCTATTACTAAAGACAGGTCTAGAAGAGATATTAGACCTCATCAGAAGTATGCTGAAAATGATTTGGTTTCTTATGCATTGAATGTAGCAGAAGGTATTAATTTTGGTGGAGATTTTTCTTCTTACTCAGAGGTAGTTGGTGGTGATGATTTCAGCCGATGGATGCTTGCTATGCAGGAGGGGATGAAATTATTACATAGGAATGGCACATGGGATCTGGTGAGACTGCCTAAAGATAAGAAAGTTGTCTATTACAAGTGGGTATTTAAAAAGAAAGAAGGAACATCGGTAGTTGAAGATGCTAGGTACAAAGAAAGACTAGTTGCTAAAGGCTGTAGTCAGGTTTCAGGTATTGACTTCACAAATGTGTTTTCTCCAGTTGTAAAGCAAAGATTGATTCAAATTTTACTTAGTATTGTGGTTATGTATAATCTTGAACTTGAGCAGTTGGATGCCAAAACTGCATTCTTACATGGAGAACTTGAGTAGGACATCAATATGCAGCAACGATAGGGTTTTGTAGTCTAAGGAAAGGAGGACTATGTATGCTTGCTGAAAAAGTCTCTTTATGTCTTAAAGCAGTCGCCCAGACAATGGTATAAGAGGTTTGACTCTTTTATGACATCTCATATGTTTTGGATGAGTAGTTATGATAACTTTGTTTACTTCAAGGAGGTAAGTGATGGTTCGTTCATATATCTTCTCTTGTATGGTGATGATATATTAATTGCATAAAAGGATATGAGAGAGATAATAAAAGTCAAAGACCAGCTCAGAAAGGAGTTTGAGATGAAGGATATAGGAGCAGCAAAGAATATTTTTTGCATGGAAATTATGAGGGATCGAGAGAAGTGTAAGTTATACTTGAGTCAGAAAAATTATATTGAGAAAGTTCTTCACAGGTTTAATATGAAAAATGCCGAGGTACTCCATTGGCAGCTCACTTCAAACTCTCAGCTACTTTATCTTCAAAGATAGATGGTGAGTGTGATTATGTCTCGAGTTATATAGTCTAGAACCATCGGGTCTCTTATGTATGAGATGGTATGTTCCCGACCAGATTTAGCATATGCTGTCAGTTCAGTTAGAAGATATATGACAAATCCTGGCAAAGAACATTGTGGATTTTTAGATATTTGCATGGATCCCTAATGTTTGTTTGCAGTTTGGGTGAAATAGAGATGGAGCAATCGTGTATGTTGATTTTGAATTTAAAGGAGACCATGATAAAATGAGATCCCTTACAAGCTATGTTTTCACCATTGGTGGTTGTGCTATCAGTTGGAAAGCTACCTTAAAACTATGGTTGCTTTTAGGGGCTTTTATGGAAGAGGTGGAGAGTTTGTCTTGAAATGGATTTGAGTTCTGAATTAGAATTCATGTCAATGTGGAGATTGTTAGAGTCGTGACCCAAATTTTATAAAACCGACACTAAAAGGTTTGCGGTGCGACTTATGTTTGTGTTTTTCAATGGGGTCTGTGGTTGTAGCATTGGGATCGAGCATGAAACCTTTATGTTTTTTGGTCCCAGGACATATTTATACGCACATACTATATAGTGAAATTAGTGGTTTGGTTTTTCACATTTAGAAATTATGTCATTCTCCATATTGTACTTCTCTCTTTTCATAGTGAAATTCCTCTGCCCGTGTTTTTTCCCACAAAGGTTTCCACATAAATCTGTTTTTTCTTGTTTTCTTTTGACTTTGCTTTGCATTATTCTGCACGATTCATAACAAATACTACGAAATTGACTTCATCTTCTTCTTGAAGAAATAAAACTTAACATAGTGAATTAACACCAATATCAACCATGTCTAATATTGATTATTTTCTTTAGTGCAACAAAAATTATTTGATATCAAACCAATATCAGTTAGTTTAATTTCAATATGTATGGTGATAGTTTTTGATTCAATATCTGTCAAGACCTGAACCAAGGCCCTAGCCGTGATGGGCATCCCGAACCATGAATCTCGAGAACCATCTCAACTTGTAATCATATGCAACATTCATCTATTATCAAAATACGGAAAAAAAACCAAAACTTAGTCATTTATTAGTTCAACTAAGCAATGCAAACATAAGTTAAGTGAAACCCAAACCATCTAATACAAGTCTGCAACATGTCTATTATAACAAACAACAATATGTCTGAAAAGGAGACAAGGCCCCTAGTCAGAACATGAACTAAAACCAAATTAGATCAACATAAGTGAACAAGACACTTTTCAAAGTAAGGGAGGCTTACTAACTCTGAATGTTTGACAATAATCTACTATTTAGCAGGACCTCTAGACTAGGCCTCAGAACCTAAAATATAAGGGGTCAATACAAATTTACTAGTACCCAAAATAATACAGAAGAGAAATATATTTTTATACAACATAGATGAGAGCATTTCATAAAAATAACTTAGCATAAAATATTTGAAAATACATGGGTATAATCAATAAGATTCAAAACACTTTTGTAAATCACGACTCAACTCTTTGTCTTACATCTAAAAGAGGTAGTAAACCCTACAATTCTAAAATCCCACGGGTTATAAGGAATCCGTCCTTGAATTAGAGGCCAAGCCCTCAACCTAAGTATGCCGCAATGGTTGAAGTTTCTAATTCTGATACGCCACAGGGCACTAGGCCAGCGTATAATGCCTCTTTGAGACATAAAAACCTGTATCGGCAAAACATGTTTTTCAGCGATGAGCCCTTACACTCAAACACCTTCTTCGGGTAATAACCAAACTCTATTTAAGCCCATTTTTAGTGTTTTCTAAACATGCATCTTTCTGAAATCAAATTATAAAAAATGAGTAAGAATCTGTATTCTGTTCTGTTCTAAGTCTGTCATGGCATTATCTGTTTTAGTATTGTCATACCAAGACTTGAAAGTCATATATCCAAGCCATATATCCTTCTTCCTTATATTTTTCAATCAACTCAATCATTTGACCACCAAAAACATTTAAACAATGCAAGAGAGATGTTATTTCAAAACATGTGTAAACCATTGCAAAGCTTTGCTCTTTTCAATACTTTAAACCATAATGGTAAATTTTCTTTATAACAATCTATGAACATCATTCAATTATTACATAGAACATTTTAAACAATTAAACACCCTCTCCTTAATTCACAATCAATATCAAGTCCACAACAATAGTAAAATATTTATCTTATACTTCAAAACATGCAATTTAACAAAGCATAATATATGAAATCAAGATGTATCATGAAAAGAGAGGGATTTTGTTATTCATGCTCTCTATCTAATCTTTGCAAAACTAAAAATTCAAATGTATAGTTGATTACAGTTCAATTCTTTAGAAAGGAGTTCAAGAAAAATGTTTACTTTCATCAACCAAGTTCATAATACATACGATTCAAAATCATGTTGAAAACCCTTTTTGTAATCACGATTGTATATCTTTAAACTCGATAAAAACATATTTAATCTTGAATGTGAAAAGATAATTTTAGGATAGCCCTACGTATCTTAATGATGATGAAATCATGAAAAGATTGACCCTTTAAGATTGAATATGAAAACCCTAAGTTGGTTTTTCCCCTCTTGTGTTTTAGAATGTGACATTTTGAAGACAACTTTCCGTACATAGTATGGTCACTTTGAATTTCTTGTCATGTCATTTGGTCTTACCAATGCTCCAGCCGCTTTCATGAACTTGATAAACTGCTTTTTCAAATGGTACTTGGACATGTTTGTAATAGACTTCATAGATGATATTTAGGTCTATTCCTGCACTGAGCACGATCATGTAGACCCTCTTAGGACGGTACTTCTGACTCTCAGAAATTATCAGTTATTCTCTAAATTCAATAAGTGCAAATTTTGGCTAAGATCATTAGCATTCCTTGGCCATATTGTTTTCGGTGATGTCATTAGAGTAGATCCTCAAAAGACCAGAATGGTAAGGAAGTGTCCTCGCCCTGTCTCTCCATAAGATATCAGGATTTTCTTGGGTCAGGCTAGCTATTATAGATGGTTTGTTGAAGGATTTTCATCTGTTCCATCCCCTATGTCCAGATTGCCTCAGATGAAAGTAAAGTTCCAGTGGTCAGATACTTGTGGGAAGAGTTTTTAGGAATTGAAGACTCGACTTACCTAAGCTCCAGTCTTAGCTCTTCCAGATGATTCATATGGGTTTGTAGTTTATTCATATGGGTCTAATTCTAAGAAGCAATTCTTGTATTCCATAACTATGTAGCCAACATAGGTTGAGACATCGTAGCCTGCTATATGAGGGTAGATGAGGTGGCTTAACCTGTTATGTGAGGATTCCCACCGATCTTGCTAGAGTTACCTGTTATATGATGGTTACTCATATGTTGTACTTACCAATGGTGTGGTACTGACACCCTTCCAATTAGGGCATAGATTGGGCCCTAACTTAGCTATCATAGCACCTTTGGGGCAGGTCGATTAGATACTACTTCCCACAGTTTCATGTTACACAATCAGGACTGTCAGATATAGTCAATCAGTCTTAGTAATAGAACTCAGATAGTTCTTTCAATTTTCGAACATTCAGACATAGTCAACTCAGACATAGTACGGAATTCAGATAATTTCATCAGATTCAGGACTGTCAGACACAGTCACCCATGTTATCAGTTATATTCAAATATAGTCATTCATGTTATCAGTTATGTCATGTTATTAGTATCCAGACTCAGTAGTCATGCTACCATGGTATCATTATCATGTTATCACGTTCTCAGTTACAATTGCGTATGTATGTATACATTCTCACATTTATGTTAGAAAGTCAGTTAACATTAGCCTGTATATGAACCCTTGCATTTAGCCTACCTTACATGTATACTCAGTACATATGTAGTGACGCATTAGCTCTATGGCGCTATCTTTTTATGTTACACCATAGGTTCAGAGATAAGAGTTCCAAATCAGCAGTAGATTCCAGATTCAGCTGTCAGAGTAGAAGTGAGTCCTCATCCTTCGGAGATATAAAGATTTTCTAGTATCTCATTGATTATCTTATTAGTTGTATTTAGTTGTGGACATGTCGCATCAACTTCTTATTTAGATTCTTCAGACAATAGAGGATTTAAGACTAGATGTAAACTAGATACAGACTATCATGTTTTAGACTTCATTTTTGTCTTTGATATTCTATTACCCCACACAGATGTTACGTTATTCAGTCATGTTCATGATCGAACCTTATGGACTTTCAGTGCATGTTTCTACATTATTATGTTATCTTATGCAGTATACAGGTATAGATATAAGTTATAGGTTAGATTATGGTTCTTCGGGGTTATGAGTACCATGTTGCGTTCTGGTTCTGTAAATTGGGTCGTTACAAACTTGTTATCAGAGCCTAAGGTTCACTAGATTCCTAGGAAGTCGTAAAGCCTCATCTAGTATAGTCTTGTACATGAGTGTGTTGTGCACAATATTTATATGCAAGAGGATATGAGATGTTGTAAGAATAGTTTAACCTCTTTTAGTATTTATGTCGTGCCTGTGAGCATAATCACAAGTCAGTCTCTCAGTCTAATCCACTTCTTCTCTTTATTTCAGAACATGCCTCCTAAGAGAAGAAATCAGTCAGCCCCTCAGCCCGAGGAACCTTTGGGCGATCATGTTTCTCATGTGAAGTTAAGGATCGCATTTACCACTCTTGCTCAATCAGTCACTGCTTATAATGAATGTCCAACAGTTGTTACAGCCTACCCAGTGTCCAAATCAGCTGCAGTGAGCATTCGGGACTTCACTCGAATGAATCCTCCAACCTTCCTTGAGTCTTAGGTAGATTAAGACCCTCATGAATTCTTAGATCATGTTTAGATAATGACAGACTCCATGTGGGTGACTATTATTGAGAGTGCTGAGCTAGCTACATACCAATTGTAGGATGTGGCTCATGCTTGGTTCAAATAGTAGAAGTTCAAAAGATCAAATGATGCAGGTCCTTTTGAGTCGGAGGAGTTTGTCCCTACATTCTTAGACAGATTCTTTCCCCAAGAGCTTAGACATGCTATGTTGCTAGAGTTTATCAACCTCAGGCAGGGCAATATGACAATGTAAGAGTATTCTTTTAATTTTACTCAATTATCTATGTATGCCACTCATATGGTTGCAGACAGTGTATCCAAGATGAGTAAGTTCGCTTCAGGAGTGAACGACAATGTGGTTAATGAGTGCAGATCCGCCATGTTGAATAGTGATATGACCTTAGCTAGACTTATAACCAATGATCAGCAGATAGAAGAGCAGAAAATTAAGAAATGGGAAAGACAGAATAAGAAACCTAGGAAACGTAGCTTCAATTTTAGTATTCCTAAGTCACAAGGAGGAAACTGTTCCTAGTTTTGTCCTAAGTCAATAGTTCCAGCTCCCTCTACAGCCAGTTCTCCAGTTTCTAAGTATAGAGATGGTAAAAAAGATAGAGTGCCAGGCTCTATGACCCAGGGCAATGTTAGCAGTGCCCGTAGCTATTCTCTTTGCTAGACTTACGGTAAGCACCATCAAGGTGTGTATAGAATAAGTAGTGGCATTGGTTTTGGTTGTGGTAATCCAGGCCATAGAGTTAGAGATTGTCCGTATCCAGGTCCTCAGGGTCAACAGAATCGCTCCTCAACTCAGTCCGATCGCCCAAATCAGCAGTGTTCCACTTCCAGTGCTACTAACGGGAAACGTCCAAATCGTCTTTATGCTCTTCATACTCGAGAAGATCAGGAAAGTTCTCCTAATGTAGTTAATGGTATGTTATAGATCATTCATGTGTATGTTTATGCATTGGAAGATCTAGGAGCATCCTTGTCTTTTGTTACTCCTTATATAGCAGTTGATTTCAGAGTCAGTCCTGAAATTCTCACAGAACCCTTTTCAGTCTCTACCCTAGTGGGTAAAACCATTATAGCTCAGCGGGTATACAGGAACTTACCGGTTATAATATTTTGGAAAGTCACGTCAGTAGATTTAGTCGAGTTAGAGATGACTGATTTTGATATCATTCTCGACATGGATTGGATTTATTACTGCTATGCCACAGTCGACAGTAGAAATAGAATAGTTCAGTTTCAGTTCATGAATAAACCCGTCCTAGAGTGGAACGGTAGTGCATCCGCTTTCAGTGGTCAGCTTGTTTCCTACCTTCAGGGTAAGGAAATTAATATCTAAGGGATATGTTTATCATCTATCTTATGTTAGAGATTCTAGTTCTGAGACTCCTAGTCTTGAATCAGTTTTAGTTGTAAGTGAATATTTAGATATCTTTCCCGAAGATCTCCCAGGAATTACTCCCAAAAGGGAAAGACTTTGGTATTGATCTTCTTTCAGAACCTCAGCCTATCTCTATTTTGCCATACAGAATAGCATCAACAAAACTCAAGGAACTGAAAGAATAGTTAAAGGATCTCTTAGAAAAGGGATTCATCAGACTCAGCATTTCCCCATAGGGCGTACCAGTCTTATTCGTGCACAAGAAAGATGGTTCTCTCAGAATGTGCATTAATTAATGCAAACTCAATAAGGTTATGGTCAAGAGCAAGTATCCTCTTTCCAGAATCGATGACTTATTTGAACAACTTCAGGGTGCCAGTTATTTCTCTAAGATAGACCTCAGATTAGGCTACCATCAGCTCAGAGTTAGAGAATGTGACATTTCGAAGATAACTTTCCATACGCGGTGTGGTGTCTTTGAATTCTAAGTCATTTTATTTGATTTTACCAATGCCCCTACTTTCATAGACTTGATTAACCGTATTTTCAAATAGTACTTGGACATGTTCATCATAGTCTTCATAGATGATATTTTGGTCTATTCTTGCATTGAGCGCGATCATGAATACCATCTCAAGACAGTACTTCTGCCTCTCAGAAATTATTAGTTATTCGCCAAATTCAGTAAGTGAGAATTTTGGCTAACATCAGTAGCATTCCTTGGCCATATTGTTTTTGGTGATGCCATTAGAGTAGACCCTCAAAAGACCAAATCGGTAAAGAAGTGGCCTGGCCCTGTCTCTCCAGAAGATATAGAGAGTTTCTTGGGCCAGGCTGGCTATTACAGATGGTTTTTTGAAGTATTTTAATCCATTGCATCCCCTATGTCCAGATTTCCTAAAGAAAAGTGAAGTTCCAGTGGTCAGATCATTGCGAGATAAGTTTTTAGGAATTGAAGACTCGACTTACCTCAGCTCCAGTCTTAGCTCTTCCAGATAATTCATATAGGTTTGTAGTGTATTTTGATGTATCTAGAATAGGTTTGGGTTTTGTCCTCATGCAGCATGGAAAGGTCCTAGGCTATGCCTACAGACAGCTTAATCCCTATGAGAGGAATTATCCTACTCATGATGTTGAATTACCAGCCATAGTTTTTGCCTTAAAGATTTGGAGAAATTATCTTTACAGAGTTTATGTAGATGTATTCACAGATCATAATATCCTTCAGTATGTATTTTCTCAGAAAGATCTCAATATTTTTTCAGAGAAGGTGGTTAGAGCTCATGAAAGATTATGACATCAGTGTTCTTTATCATCCGAGCAAGGCCAATGTAGTGGCCGACGCTCTCAGTAGACTCTCTATAGGTAGTGTTTCTCATTTTGAAGATAGTAAGAAGAAGTTAGCTCAAGAAATACACCAGCTTGCTAGACTAGGGGTTCGCTTAGTCGATTTTCAGAGAGTGGTGTTTGTGTTCAGAGTAGTTCAGAATCATGTCTAGTTTCTAAGATGAAACAAAAGCAAGATAGGGATCCCACCTTTGTCAAGTTAAAAGAGTCTGCTCAGGATCATAAAATAAAGGTTTTCTCCCAAGGGGGAGATGGTGTTCTTCATTGTCAGGGTCATCTTTGTTTTCCAGATATAGATGACATAAGGCAACAAATTCTTGCAGAAGTGCAAGGT